>CM042137.1:157958978-157983978 GCA_023376005.1 Doryteuthis pealeii | reverse complement strand
AAGAAAGGACGAAAAATGTCCAAGGCTGAAAAAAAAAATGAATGAAACGTTAATTTTCTTCAAAACAGTTCCCTTGGCATCCAGTAAAATTATACCTGTGAGTTTTACATTGGTCCAAGCATCTCTGAAACGTCTCTTTTAATGCTCTTCACGTCCTCAAATCTTTTACCCATGAGATAAGTTTTCAGTCACATGAAGTGAGTGAAAGTTTTCATCTACGGTTGTCAATTTTAAACATCTAAAAAAATAAAATAAATTAAAAAAAAAAAAGTGTTAGCCTGATTTTTTATTTATTTTATTAACCGCATCCTTGGAAGTTTAAATTGTGAAAACGAATAAATTTTTAAGAATGCACCGAAAAGCAATATTTTACCTTATTTTACCATCAGTCTAGGAACCACAAGGTTCCACTAGTTCGATACCAGCCCTCGCCAACTCAGCGTCTGAGTAGCACCGGTATCTGTGCGGTAAAGTGAGGATCTGATCGTAGGCGTGGCGCTCCACCTCAGACGCAGAAACAATCTCCTTGGTCTAGCGCTAGAAAAAAGGGGATAGACTCCCTCGATTTCCGGTTGATACCGACCGTAGGTCACCCCGATGACTTTACTTACTACTTACGACTGAGCTTGAAAAATAAGACACCCGTATGAACAAAATAGACAGACTATTATAAAAACGAATTCGCTGTCGAATTATCTTTCAAACCTGTAAAAATCATTTAACTAAACCTTCATTAGTTGGGTCAAATTAAAAAAAAAAGAATTATTGAAGAGGTTGGCTCATAACAACAAAACAATAAAACAATAAAACAATCATCTCTTCAGAGCTTTGGGGGGAAAATGTATTTTTTAAAAATCTCATCATTTTGTTTTTTTCTGAAATACTGAAAACTTTATTAAAACTTGATGATTAGCCGATTGGGGGGGGGGGGGGTTAAAAAAACATTGATTTAGCAGGTGCGCATTTTTTTCTATGCCGAGTTATCATTGGATATAATTTTTTTTTATACTTTAGTGCATGGTTTAAATTTGATTAAAGAAATTATAGAAAACGTTATTTTGCATATTGAAAAAAAAAAATTCTTGAAACTCAAAAGTATTGAAAATTGGAAATATTTTGAAATTCAATCGAGAAATAAAATCTTTGCAGAACTTTGGATTTTCGATGAAGTCCAAAATGGTTTTATTTTATTTTTTCCGATTTTTTTTTTTTTTTTTATTCAACGTGGAAGATTAAAGTAAACGTAGAATGGCAGATATCAATATGAAATGAAGAATCATTCGAAAAAAAAAAAAAAAATAAAAAAATAAAAAACAAAACAAAAAACAATAAAGCAAATCTTGAAATATTGTTTCTGCAAAAAGCGTGCGTTTCGCTAAAGATAAAGATATCCTATAGCAAAACACGAACTCTCTCTCGATGGAGGTAGAAAAAGCCTGAAACAGTTCCTGCGTAAGAATGCTGAAAGCAGAAAAGCAATGAAGGAAAAAAGATCAGAAGAAAGAGAGCACAATTGAATGGACACTGCGGGCAGTACGCAGATGAAGTGGTCTTTTAATTAGTTCTCTAGAGACCAATTCGGTATTTGAAGACAGCAGCAGGACAAAAGAAAAAACACATATGTGAAAAGGATGTGAATAGACTTTAGCTGATATAACAAAACATCATATAGAGACAGTGCAAAGAAAATATGACAGAATTCTTGCAAAAGATTGGTAAATAAAAACAAAATGCACTTCTTACACGACTCGTGATTGCGTATATGTTCTCTTGCATAATAAAGTCTTCATATTCATTGTATATATGAAGATACGTACACATCTATATATGAGCGTAAGGTTGATTGTTTGTTAGATTTTACGGCATGTCAACCCTTGTTGGGTTATTTTATCCTGAAGACGTTTGGTTTTATTTTATTCATTCTCAATTTTTTTTAAAATTCAATTTTTAAAAACCTATTTTTTAATTCACTTTTTTGCTATTCAACCCACAAATGGGACCCTATCCGTTTCCACCAATTCGGGTCAGAGTGGACCTGGGAGTAATGGCAATGAAAGGGTACTTCACACTCCCAAGAGTTCCAAAATTGCAACTTCACATTTAGATGCAGTTTAACTCAGGACACTAAATACCTCATCCACCGCCTTCTAGCACCCATATGATAAAAAGGGTTGAGGGGTTGGCATAAGAGCAATAGGATTGGGACAATCATATAGATGCTAGGGCTTGACGTGACCAGCCGATTGATCGGATTGGCCTCTCTGACCATCTGTCTAGCCTAAGTAAGGGCCAAAATGGAGTGTTGTATGTTATGGACTGCTTAGCTACCAATATTCCGTCCTTAAGCATCACCAGTCACCACCCACGGCCAACAGGTGGCCCCCTGTAAAGGTGCAGCCCCAGCCGTAATGAATTGGATAAAATGTTGATATGTGAATGTTGATGAAATTTTTTGCGTTATTCTAAAAAATAATTTAAATATATTCCCAGAAATATTTTATAGAAAATCAAATTTTTCCCTCTTGTATCTCCGAGGGAAACGCAAGTTTTTATAAGATGTATATTTACAGTATGGTCCGAAAGTCTTGTCACCCCTACCAATTCTTAACTAAGTGGTCGGCGGAGTTGCCTATTGTCGGTATTAGCCGGACAGCGAGGGTGTCTATCACCTTTTCACTAGCGCTAGACCCTAGATTGTTTTTGCGTCTGAAATGGAACGCCACACCTACTACCACATTCAAGAATTATTATTATTATTATTATATTATTATTATTATTATTATTATTATTTCCGTCACTATGAGAGTTTTTCACACCAACATTAACTGATGGTCTTTCACTGGAGTCTGAGTGACAACAAGTCTCGTCAGGTCTCCAGGACTCTTCTGAGTATTCTAGCCAATTGTCTACAGTTGTCTGGATGGTCTCAATTCTTCCTCTGATTTCCAGTTCCTCCAGTCTTTTTTCCAAGCTTTTGTTATGTCTTATGAATTGTTTCTTTGAAATAATTTATTCTTATGTCATTGTTTTTTATGACAATTATTAGGTTTCCTCTTTTTAACCATGTCCAAATCTTTTCATGTACAACCTCTCCAATTTGACATTTGAAGGATCCATACAATTGTTTTTCTTCTCATCTTTGTTTCCTTGTTTTTATAGTTTTTTTCTTTTTGTCCATATGTTGCATATGCTGTTATTGGCTGTCCTAAGTAATCTTTCTTTGCTCTTTTTCATGTATTCTTCGAGTCCTTGGATTGTGGTATCTACGCAGTCCTCTATGTTGGAAAGACCTCTTCCACCTTCCTTTCTTGATACATATAACCTACCTATATCCTATCTATAGGTGTAAAGCCTTGTGCATTGTCATCGGACGAGACTGTATTTTCTGAATCCTTTTATCGTTCTTCTCTACAGTTACAGAAACTTGATGCTGATGATGATGATGATTTACTTATGTTTTTTTTTTGGGGGGGGGGGGAAGAAAATGACTTCAAATTCGATTGGCATTTTTCAAATAGATTTTACTTATTCTCATACAATTATATTTTTTGCAAATTTCGGAATTTGAACCGTGAAATTACGTCTTTGAAGTCTGTTTTCAGACGCAATTTGATTTTCTAGTGCCCACGTATGCTTCTATCTTTTAAGATGAAAGCCCGCACTGCGACATCGTAGTAAGAGAGTTCGAACCCAAGTCACGCCCTTAGGTTCACTTTCGGACTAAAACATTTGGGAAAGGTTTGCAACCCCTAGAAATAATTAAACAATTTCCAGTCCAATTGGCAACTGAATTATAATTTTGTGGGTTCTCTGTTCATGCTGAATATAATTTTTTGATTACCCAAATTCTCGATATAACGGAGATATTTAAATTCTAATTATAATCCTTCCTAAATAGAAGATTCAGTATCATCATGGACTACTGTTACAATGGAATTGTTTAGTTCATTTTCAGATTTATATTTTATTCGATAGAGAGCTTATTAAAATTCGAGGCTGAGTAAAAAAAATAATGCCATTTTGTTTAGAACAGGTATAATTACCAACACAGGAATATGTATCCTACATAAAAGGAAGCTGGTCCGCAGTGCATCACATCTCTACTTCTTCTAATGAGAGCATGTATCCTGCCCCGTAAAATTATGTTGACTGTTCTTTGAGCCACTTCTTCACTACAGATTTCACTTCCTCATCACTGGACTAATGTTTGCCTCCCTAACCCACTTTTATAGATCCAAAGAGATAATAGCCTGGGGGCGCTAAATCTGGTGAGTATGGAGGATGCGGTAAGTTGTCCACCCGAATTAGGCGATATGAGATGATGGACTACCACAACAAGGATTAACATGTCTTTTTTTCTCTAAGTATGCAATCAAATTCGATACCTAAACTATTGTATTTACTAATCGATATAAAAGAATATAGTAGCAAGTATGTTTTGATTTTAAAGATCAAATTTTGATTCTAATGTAACAATTGAAAAGATGTAACACATTTTTACAATTTTATTGGTTCCTGAAAAAGTACATCATAGATATTTTTTTAAGTGCAAATATATATTAGTAACTCTAGCAAAATAAAAAAAACACCCTCCGGGCGATGTAAAAATAATTTTTTGAAAGATATTGCTTGAGGTGGAAGTTAAAAATTAAATGTCGGAGAGTTTGAACCATAAATCATGAAATCATCAAATTTATTAAAGGAGTAAAAAAAAAAAAAAAAAACAATTTGAAATCGAAACTAAGTTCTATTAACTTTGAATATCTATTAAAATAAAACAAACTATATATAAATATATGATACTGGGATGTATTTATTAAAACTTGTTTTAAAAAACAATGAGGACTGTCTAATGTTGCATGCTCAAATTTTGAGTGTATTTATTCTATGTTATGACGATTTCGAGTATAGCGACGTAAGCAGTGACGTAGTTTTTGTTACAGACAAAAAACGGAAGCGAATCTCCATTATTAATAAATAAAAATAGAAATAGATGTACTTTAAAAATTCGGTTTATCATTCTACTTAACATCGATTTACGTATCCGTTCATGGTTAACGGAATGAGAACAATCTACCCCACGCCCCACCCCCAATGGATTGAATAAAGGGTTCGGTTCAAAGTTCAGTGAAGGATCCCGATTATGACATGAAGGCACTCGAATTCGACAAGGAGGTCCCCAAGTTCGACATGAAACACCAAATACTGGAGAGCAGATCGACCGAAACGTTGTGTATATAATAATAAAGATGAGGATGATAGACCGAAAAATCTAAATAATTCAGAATACAATCTTATTGAATTCTTAAAAAGTGATAAATTGATAAAACACGTTCAAATAAATATCAGTCACATATACTTTAAATATTTGGCTTTTGCACACACTGTGTGATATTGTACTCTATAGAAATAGTACGCATAGTTAAATAGTCCTGTGTAAAATGGTACTGTGCAGAATAGTACTGCGTAAAATGGTACTACGTAAATAGTGCTGTGAAAAATAGTATTGTGCATAATACTACTGCGTAAATAGTGCTGTGAAAAATAGTATGTGCATAATACTACTGCGTAAATAGTGCTGTGAAAAATAGTAGTGCGTAAGATAGTAGACATGTTGAAAATAAGTAATTGATCTTAAAGAGAAGATAATGTTAATTATAATGTGACAATTGAAAAGATGTTACAAATTATTGCAATTTTATTGGTTCCATAAAAAAGTACATTATAAATAGATAAAAAAAAAGTGCAAATCTATATTAGTAACATATGCTTTCAAAATCCGTTTTTTACACACTGTATAAAAATAGTAAAGAACAAAATATACGGTTTATCCATTAACTTTTGAGAAAAATAAGAACAAGAACGTATTGAGGCATTTTCTGCATCTGTAGGTTTTCCCTATAATTTCAATATGATGATTTGATAACTTAACCCTGGGTCACGTATTAGAAAAAAATAAAATCATATATATATATATATATATAAAACAAAACAAAAAACAGCTATATTTAAATAAGGCAATTATTTTTATAGAGTTCACATGCAATTGAAGATTTTTATTGGAAAAGAAAAAAAAATCATATGCAAAAAAATAAATATTTTGCCATTCACGTAAACGTTTTCGTCATTTCTGTTTCTCTTTTTTTTTTCTTACGTGAGAGATTTTTGTCTTTTTCTACATTTTTTCCCACTTTATTTAAACAGATGGAAAATAAATTTGTTAAAATGCACAGAAGTTTTTTTTTCTAAAATTTATCATATCGTTTAAATACTATGTAAATTATTTTACAATTATTTTTGATTCGTTTATGTTAAATTTCAAACATCAGTTTGAGTTTGAGTTTTGTTTAACGGCATATCAACGTCTGTGGGTTATTTAATGCCAGAAAAGGTTATATAGAATTTTTTTCACATATGGATTTCAGTCTTTATGAAGGCATTCGGTTGTGTTTTGTTAGATCTTGTTGAAAACATCAGTGTTTATCATAGTTGACGAAACATCTATCTGTTAATCTATTAATAATAGAGATTCGGTTTCTATTTGTCTGTAACCGAAACCACGTCACTGCTTACGTCACAAATCCAATAATCGTCACTATTAATTATTATTAATATCAATACAATAGATAAAAACTTTTCCTTATAATTCAAAATTTTAATTCTT
The DNA here is from genome assembly GCA_023376005.1 of Doryteuthis pealeii. NCBI lineage: Eukaryota > Metazoa > Mollusca > Cephalopoda > Myopsida > Loliginidae > Doryteuthis > Doryteuthis pealeii. The sequence continues at coordinate 157,977,314 of CM042137.1, read as the reverse complement.
TCCTTTCCATTGGAATAATAACCATTTAGATAAGTAAACAAGGAAATTAATTAAAAAGTCATATTATTACTTTGAATGGAAAAATAATTGCGAAATTTGGAATCAATTTTAAATTAATTTTTTTTTTACTCTCGCCCTATTTTCAATAACAAGAAGGTAACTAAAATTTGCAAATAAATAAATAGCTAAAATTTCGTGTGAAATTTGTGTAAAATATTAAAATGATTATTCAATATATATATATATATATATATATATATATATATATATATATAATTATATATATATTTTAATATTCAATATATATATATATATATATATATATATATATATACATATATATACATATATATATATATATATATATATATATATAATTTATAATTTACATTTTTATAATTTAAAAGATTAACAAAAGGGATATGAGAAAGAGGAATACTTCTTTTAAGTTAATTCTTTTTTAAATTGATCTCAACTAGTTTCGATCCTATGTCTTTATCAGGAGACAAAGTTGTTTTTAGGGGAAAAAGGTTTTGAGAAATTTTTCAAAAACGTTTTCGAAGTATTTAAGTCACACAAAAGAACGGACGAAAAATGTATTAGTGAAGTGGCATATCCATTTGTTCAGTGAAGACCATCATCTGGTTAAATTCTCTTCGCTTGCTTTCTTATATATACATACAAGAAGTGGCTACCCGGCGTCGCCTGGTGGTGGGTTAAAAAAGGTAGTCTCGCAGATCCATTATTGTTGAATCGTGAGCTGGTCCCTCGCAAGATGCCCCATTAAAATCCCTATAAAAAAAAAGACCTTTAAAAAAGACACTTTTAAAAGAAAAATTAATGTCTCCTATTCAAAATATTAAATACAAAAAAGAAAAAGAAATTAAAAAAGAAAAAAAAATTCTGTTATCATTTAAATCCTATTTTTTAATTATCTTCACAAATATAAATCAAATCTTCATTATCTTTGCTCAAGATCTGGTGATAGTAAATGTGTATATATATTTACTTTGTCATTAATTATTTTATTTTCATAGTTTCCTCCGGACATACACATATACACACATACATACATACACACAAACTGTCCTTTGCTTATATGTATAGATGTCTCTGTGGTGAGGCCACTTTGGAAATGGTTTTTTTTATTTGGACAAAAATTCAAGAATTAGAATGTTTAAATCGATAAATCTCTTTTGTGTACCTCATTTCCCGGCGTAGACGTGTACTTCAGCTAGTGCATTTTTATTTCCTTTCATTTCAGTCTTTTATTCATTGTTTAAAAAAAATTAATAAATATTCGTTTTCTCCTAAAGCAATGAAATAATCGTTTATTTATATCAGTATTACTGCAAAATCACATTCTATCGAGTGGATGAGATATATTTTCGTTGAGACAGAAAGCGTAGATTTTACATTTGTGACTTTTCGATGGAATGCGTAATCATTTGACGGTAGGTCTCAAGTGTTGCAACTTTGTATTTATTATGTTGAGGTTCATCCTTTCAATTCAGAAATAGAAAATCCTAATATCAATTTATAGGACCGGTTTGGCTCAATCGGTAGAGCACTGGCCTAGAGAATCGCAAGGTTTCTGGTTCGATACCGACCCTCGCCAACTCAGCGTATGAGTAGCACAGGAATCTGTGCTGTAAAGTGAGGAGCTGATGGTAGGTGTGCCGCTCCACCTCAGACGCAAAAACAATCTCCTTGGTCTAGCACTAGTGAAAAGAGGATAGACCCCGTCGCTGTCTGGCTGATAGCGACATTAGGCCACCCCGACGACTTTTTTAAATGTCAAACAGAGCAAAAACGACGGATGGATTAGAACAACAAAAAAGATTATTTTAGCATCTGAGGTGGAGCGCCATACCTACCATCAGCTCCACACTTTACCGAACAGATCCCTGTGCTACTCATACGCTGAGTTGGCGAGGGCCGTTATCGAACTAGGAACCTTGTGGTTTCTAGCCGAACGCTCTACCGACTGAGCTAAAATGGGGATACAAATTGTTGACAAATAAAAATAAAATAAAATCTGAGCAAGTTTGAAAAGTCAAGCGAATGTAAGTTTGTTAATTAATACACAAGTAAAATAGGCAGAGTGATTTATTGTTGGTATCAGCCGGACAGCGAGGGAGTCGGTCCCATTTTCACTAGTGATAGACCAGGGAGATTGTTTTTTGCTGGGGTGAGGCACCACGCCTACCATCAGCACCCCATTTTACCGCACAGATCCAATCTGAGCTGCTCATGCGCTGAGTTGACAAGGACCTGTATCGAACCCGGAATCTTGTGGTTACTCGGCGAATGCTCTAACGGCTGTGCTAAACTCTATATTCTATGGAATAAAAGTTTCTTTTGAAATTAAGAGTTCGTTAAAAGAATAAAAACATCAAAAAGAGAGTTTTTTTTCATTCGAAATCGCTGCAGCAATATTTTATCTATTAAATGCACAAAACATTAATTTGATACTAAAAAAGAAAAAAAATCTATAAAAAAAGCATATATAAATTTCTGACATCCGATAATCTCTTCAAAACCGGCACTATAAATATAACGAAATTGTCTTTATTATATCTACAGAATTATCATTTACTTCCGCTTCCAATTTTAATAAATTTTATAATACAGAGTACGACAGAAATACCATGGAAGAATCAAAGAATGGTGTTCGCCAAAAACTGACATTATCGTCAGAAATCATATTTGTTTTTTTATATTTTTTTAAATTTAAAAACATGATTTTTCATTAGTCCACTTGGCCATCAGCCACCTTCATGAAAGGGTAGATTTTAACTAATCTAAGGTCAATTTCTTAAGCGGAGTTTGACAGGTTTGAATTCAGAATTTTTCCTTCTCCTTGGTTGTTTGCTATTAAAGAGCCCAGTTTCCTCTACTATTTACTCATGGTTGGATGGACACTAGTTGGATGCGTACTTTTCCCAATGATATTATCGCTATGTGAAATGCGAACAGCCTCGTTCAGGATTTGAACTCGGATTGCCGAGTCCATTTCCTACGATAATAAAGATTACACCATGCGTCCGATTTTACTTTTGAATTAAAAAAGAAAATCCCGTTGAACATTGTGACAGTTTTATGAATTCAAATTGAGTCACACAGAAGAAGAAAAAAACAACTTAGCGTTGACAAATAATATTTATACAACAGAGGATAATCGAAGAACGACTAATTGTCACAGGGGTATTCAAAATATGAAACCCATTAGTTCTCGTTGTAACAGTGGTCCAAAGCCCTGTCGGCTGGGACTTTAAAATACAACGACTGCACCTCTGCAGAGGGGTAAGAACCCCCCAATGGGGCCACCTGTTGGCCGTGGGTGGCGACCCGTGATGCTTAAGGACGGAATCCTGGTGGATGAGCAGTCCATGACATTCAACACTCCACTTTGGTCCTCTTACTTGGGATAGACGGTCGGTCGGAGAGGCTCCCTCCAATCAATCGGTTGGTCATGTCAAGCCCTAGCAACCTATATGATTGCCCCAACCCTATTGCCCTTATGGCAAGCCCCAACCCCTTTTTATCATATGGGTGCTAGAAGGCCGTGGCTGAGGGTCTACATGTCCTGGGAATGACGGTAAACTCTATCTGATGGTGAGGTTCCAGCTCTGGAGGTTTGGGGAATGTGGAGCACCTCTTTATCACCATTGCTCCCTGGTCCACTCTGACCCGGAGTGGTAGTACCTTTTAGGGTCCCATCTATGGCTTAAATAGAAAAATGTGTTTATAACAAAGTTTGAGTATCCATTAAGAATGAATTCATTTCAAAACTTTATCGGCATTAAATGACCCACTGAGGTTGATATGCCGTAAAACAAAACAAACAAGCACACAAACTAACAGTGGTCCATGATGATATTGATACTTCTGTTTAGGAAGGGGAAAAAGATGCTACTTAGCATTTCTTAGTTATCTCTTATTTATATACTAGCAAATATATGCACCATCCGGGTAATATAATGTAATAAAATATATCAACTTAGAAAGGTTAATGAAACTAAATAAGAATGTAGATAAAAAGATTTGAAAAAGAGGGGATATAATTGAAAAATAGAACAACTGAAACTTACTCTTCCATCACTCCCGGCTTTCATTGCTACATTTTTCTAATTTAACTATTTAGTTAAAATAGGAAGTAATGAATAAGATTACAGTTATTTCTTCTTGTTAATGGATTTCTTTTAATATTTATCTCTGAGATTTTTGCTCATATTCATTAAGATAAAACCAAACAATTAGAAATCAACAATACCAAGCACATACAATTGCATATTATCAGTATGTAGATATGGTCAACAGTATTAATAATGTAAAACAATTTTATTAATAATTGAGGTTTGAATAAAAATAAAATCATGGAGAATGTGACGTAAATAACTAAGGGAATTGTAACTTTGGTATTGATATAGTTTCGGTTATAGACAGACAAACACACACTCTCCATTCTAAGATATGTCGTTTTCGTTGGGTTAAGGCCCCCCTCCACAATATATGCATACATAATGATAATTATGGAAATATGTTAGACAACTTGTGAATCTATAAGGTTATCGTTGTAACAAGAGTTCATGATGATATTGAATTTCGATGTTTAAAATAATGACGTTCAGTGCGAACGCAGACCATCCCACAAAAAATAATTTAGTCGTAAATTGGACTGTAGATTGCTTTATTCTTAGTTACAGCAATATAAATTTATTTTTCAAATAACAATCTCAATATCATGTTCCATTTTTATTGAGTTACACACACACACACACACACACACACACACACATATATATATATATATATATATATATATATATATATATATATATATATATAAGAAGATGGAACATTTTAAAATAGTGCTTGACGACGCATGAACTCTTCGGGTACCTTGTTGTGACAGCGGTCCATGATTATATTAGTGCCTCTATTTAGGAAAGAAGGATTATAATTGGTGTTTCATAGTTAACAGCTGATTATAAAATGAAAAAAAAAACAAAGGTCCGGGCAATAATAATGTATCTTGGTGAGGCTTAGAACTTTTTGAATGATAGACGTAGTATATATATATATATATATATATATATATATATATATATATATATATATATATGAGGCAAACGAGTAATGAAAAGAAATGTAGATGGATAAAATGAATTTAATCGATATCACATTAATCGATATCACTTACACATGTGTTTCAATCAGTTTATGTGTGTGAAAATATTTCGCACACATAGAAGAATCGACCTTCATCAGAGTGAACATTTATTTTGAATGAAAAAATTCGTTGGGAAATATATATATATATATATATATATATATATATATATATATATATATATATATATATAGATATAGATAGGATAGATAGATAGATAGATAGATAGATAGATATCATCTTAACATCTTAATAAATATAGAGGTAACGAAGTTTACAAACATGTTTGCTTTTTCTATTTATTTATTTCATGGTGAAAAAAAAACAAAAAAAAAAAAAAAACAAAAGCAATGTTTTTGTTATTTGCCTTCTTCGTGATGCAATTAATTTTGGGCAAGATTTTTAATTTGAAATATCTACCGTATAGATATTAATAGATACGAAACATGTATAATAAAAAATAATATAATTAATGTAGTTTTCCTTCAATACTTTACAGTTGTCAACTATTGCATTTACTGTAACAAGCGCTACAACTATTAACATATTACTATTACAACTATTACGACTACTACGACTACTACAACTAATAATAATAATAATAATAATTAGAAGAAGAAGAAGAAGAAGAAGAAGAAGAAGAAGAAGAAGAAGAAGAAGAAGTGAAACAACAAGAAAGATAGTGATAATAATTGATGATGAAAACGGGGAAGAACTTTAGATTTATTGACAGAATTTGGGGAACAAAAGAGTTTCAAAGATGCCTGAGTCTTGATTTTCGTCGGAATAAGGGAAAACTATTAAGGCAGAATATCCTTACATTGCTCTCAGCATCACCATCGACACAATCATCATCATCATTTCGTTGATGAACGGGTGACCAATTGATATAGCAGTGCGCATCAGTACATTTGAAAAGGCGGGCCTCTTCTTCCACCTCATTCCTCCTCCTCCCCCCCTCTCTCCACCCCCCTCTTCCTCCCAATTCCCATTGCATTGTGGACAATCGCAACGCCTGTAGCGCGGGACACAGCTTCTGCGGAACGATGCTGCAGGTTTTTGTCCATCCTTCCATAACCTTTGCAATTCATTTCCATCAATTACTCCTTTAAAAAAAATAATAATAAAAACTTTGTCTTCATACGTATCTCTAAGCTATTTCTATATTACATTTTACCATCTTCTGACGGTGGGGAGCGTGATATGGTATCACAAACTCACTGAACAGATGGACTTGGAGTGGGGATCTTCTTCAAGAGAAAAAGTCTTTGGGGGTCAGGAAAAAGGAGTGGCAGGGGTGTAGAGATTGGGTGGAGGAAACATTGGGAACGAAAATGTAATAAAATAATGAATGTAAACTTGATAAATGAAAAAGAGTCGAAATAATAAAGATATCACAAGATGCGAGTTTAATCATAATTTATATTTATAACATTAAATTCTGTTATTAAAGCCAAAAATCCAAGAGAAATGAATTAGATATGTAGAAAAAATAATAAAATAAAATAAATAAAATGAACAACTTTACATGACGCAATAGAAATAAATAAAAAAACGGAATATTTTAACTCTTTTATTTCTACTAAATGCACCAATTTATTTAATTATTTGTTTAAATTTGATCAAAATCTCTAACTATTATAATTACTAGCTGTATGTTACCGGCCTTGTCCGGGTTATATAGAATTCATTTTATATAGTATTTATTTATTTATATAGTACTAGAAGCGGTTATCCGGCATCACCTGTGTAGAGTTTTTTTTTAAGTTAGTCTCGCAGGTCCATTATTACTGAATCATAAGTTGGACCTCCGCAGGATGCTCCATTAAAATCCCCACGTAAAAAGGCGCGTTGATCCAGCCACTCTAAAAAGAAAAATTAATGTCTACATTATTAAATGCAAACAGAAAAAAAAAGAAAGAAAAAGAAGGAAATTCCACGTTGTTATAATTTAAATTTTATTTTTAATTATCATCACGAATGTAAATCAAACCTACATTATTTTTACCCAGAAAGCAAGCCCTGGTGATAGTGAATATGTACCTATATTTACTTTGTCGTTAATTGTTTTATTTTTGTAGTTTTCTCCTGACATACATACACACCAACTGTCCTTTATATATGCATAGATTTATTTATTTAGTATTTATTCATAGAGTATTTACTTATATATTATTTATTTTCCTGGCCTCCCAGAAGGCCGGATTAACATAAAGTATGTTTAACGTAGAGCACCCGGGTTATATAGTACCCGGCGAAATAGTATACACTTTTTAAATCTTATATTACTAACCATTTGATAGCTGTACCTATCGCTTGAAGTGTTTATTGTGAAAATATTACAACGAAAATTTGTGTATGCTAAACCTTATTTCCAATAACTCGATAAAACTATTTTTTGAAAGGGAATGAGATGCAATATCAACAGTGTAATCATTAATTCAAGTGGTCCTAATGAACAGAATGCTCGATATGGAAATTCATTACATTTGCAAATAAATAGACTATTTATTTATTTATTCATTTAGTCACAAAGAGAATTACCACCACAGAATTCCCCATAAAATTCTACACTAGAAAAGTTTGGTTTGATTTTCATACAGGACTTTGTTTTCAATTGCGTTCCTAGACAGACAGATAGATCGACTTAGACACCACAAATCTATATATACAAGGTGTGTCATAAAAGAGTTTGAAGCAGTATTTACCAAGATAGAAATGAACAATGAATGGAACGTTAATTTTTTTCAGAATACAAGATGTGTCATAAAAGTGCCGAGATTGAAACTGTATTTACCAAGATAGAAATGAACAATGAATGGAACACTAATTTTTTCAGAATACAAGGTGTGTCAAAAAGTCAAAAAATCTCGACACTTTTTGACACACCTTGTATATATAGAAAGTTGTAGTTCCCTTTTGTTTATTCACGAACTCCTCCCAGGTTTAGGAGATAAACACCCATAGCTATATATATTCTAAATCTAAATTACCCACGGTACTTGGATAAATATATTTCATTTTGATCAAATCTGGTCCCCAGTGGTACATACCAACTACTGAATATTTGTCCGCTTTGATTTTAATGAAATTTAAACCCAAAAGTAAATGACCAAAAATGATGCCTATTCACAAAATAGCAGCAAATTTCGATAATATTAAGACACCATAATGCTAGTTAAACCCCGCTATATTGAAAATTCACGGTTTCTATGACTACGGGTTTTGGAGATAGACCCCATTAGCATATATATTCTGAAACTATATTACCCATTGTAAGTATATCCCATTTTGATAAAAGGGAGTCACAGGGTGCGCAATACCCACTACTGAATTTTCCCCATCGATTTAAATGAAGTTCAAATCAAAAAGACAAAAGATGATGTCTATTCAGAAGTTTTCAGCAAATTTCAGTGATATTAAACAACCTAAAGTAAAAAGTAAGTAAAGTTGTCGGGGCGGTCTAATGTCAGTATCAGCCAGACAACGAGGGAGTCTATCCCCTTTTCACTAGCGCTAGACCAAGGAGATTATTTTAGCATCTGAGGTGGAGCGCCACACCTACCATCAGCTCCTCACTTTACCGCACATATCCCTATGCTACTCATACATTGAGTTGGCGGGGGCCGGTATTGAACCAAGAACCTTGTGATTCCTAGCCGAACACTCTACCGACTGAGCTTTGGAAGCCCATGACTTGAGTATTGGAACCTCTATTTCCACGAGTTTTTCTATTAATTAAACGGAAATAAAAAAAAACGAAATAAAATAAAAAAATTAACACCTCTAATTTTATAGAAAAATTTGGCTAATTTAGACATTTTATCTATGGCAACAAAAATTATTTGTTAAATAGCTTAAAAGCCACCCTATCGGGCGGTAATTAAGCTAGTATAGTATAAGATTTTCTAATGTTTTTTTCTTAGTTGATTGTACAATGACTACGTTTCGTCCGATTCCCCGACCCTTTTCAGGTATTTTCAGACTCCCAGTCCTTGTATATCAGTGAATAACGATGTTTGTTCAAAATTGAAACTTTCTAAACAATTTTAATCGTAAATTATTGTTAGCAACATTATTAAGACAACAGATTCATTGTGACGGAAAGATAATTTGTGTATATTGGAGTATATATAATTTGAGGCTAATTCAAATTATATTGGAAATAGGGACAACAAAATAGCTCTTCAATTTTTAGGAAATAATAAAAACAGGTTCCGGCGAGTTTCGAACTCGCGAACCGGAGTGGTCGTACGTTAGGGTCCCATCTATGGGTTTGAATAGACTAAAGAATGAGTTTAAAAATTAAAAAAAAATGAGTTTAAAAGAAATTGAATACTCAACAAGAATGAATAAAACAAAAACCTATTTGACATAAAATCACCCATGACTTAACTCTTAGCCTACCAAATTTCTCACACAGCTGTAGCAAATTTTGTTTGCATTTTTTACCTGTATGATGTGATATTTTAATGTTCACTATCTATTCACCTTAGAACTCAATATATTCAAATAAAGTCCGATTATTATTGTAATCTGAGTCCTTCTGCTCAATTATAATGAAGTAACAATCAGTTTTTGTACTTTGCTTGGGTGTGGTTGGAGAGCCGCTGGGAGCGGTTTAAAGTAGGTAATGAGTTAAAATCCAACCAATCAACCAACTAATCCACTCCTGAATACAATTGGACAGTTTTCATCAAGTTTTACTATTTGTATTTTATGTTATATTTTATTGATTTTATATTTCGTTTGAATTCGACTTTTATATTCGACCATTTTCTTTTTTTGGTAATAACCCGCCAAAAATCAGTTTAGGCAAAAAAGTCTTCTTTAGAAAAGGCAATTTATCGTTATTTGCTTTCGTTTATGTTTTCATCACGTTTTTTTTTTCTTTTTGATTTTATTATGTAGTCGACACGATTAGGATACGGAGAGATCGATTTTTTTTACTCAGTAATAAGCAGCAACGTACTTAAAAAAAATCTTTTTGTTCAATTTTTTCTCCTACTGCAAAAGACATTTAAAAAAATAATAGCTCAATAATAGCAATATTAGAGATTCTCTCTCTCTCTCTCTCTCTCTCTCTCTCTCTCTCTCTCTCTCTCTCTCCCATTCTCGTTTTCTTGAGATCTCATGTATTATGGTAAAGTTAAAGGGTCGGTTTAGCTTACTCGATAGAGCGTTCGGTTAGAAACCACAAGGTTCCTAGTTCGATACCGGCCCTCACCAACGTATGAATAGTACAGGGATCTGTGCGGTAAAGTGAGGAGCTGATGGTAGGTGCGGTGCTCCACCTTAGACGCTAAAATAATCTCCTTGATCTAGCGCTAATAAAAAGAGGATAGACTCCCTCGCTGATTGGCTGATACCGACTTTAGGCCATCCCGACGACTTTACTTTTACTTTTATGCAGAAAGAGTCGGTTTCCTCTAGATCACTGAAGTTAAGCAGCGATGAACCTGTTCTAATAATAGATTGGATGACCACTTGAGCAACAGCAAGTACTGTAAGCAACCTGAGTCCTTTGTTTATCAAAATGACTAGGTACGGTCTTAAATGATTTGAAAAGGGTTGATATGCTGTAAAACAAAACAGCCGTATTTATTCTCTCATCAAATAAAATCAACGATTCGAAGATTCATTTTCAACTTTTACTGAAAAAAAAAAGATTTTATATTATTTCTCTGAATGTTTGAGATGAGGCTTGATGATTAGTATTATCTGCGTTATTCGGACTATTATCCTCATCTTCATTGTTATTTGTACAACGTTTCGGCCGATATGCCCTCCGGCCTTCTTCAGGTATTTCTTGTCAGACTCGGGAACCTTTTCGGACCCGTGATGACTCCGATTACGACAAGAAGGTTCTCGATTACGACAAGAAGGTTCCCGAGTCCGAAAATAAGGTTCCCGAGTTCGAGAAGTTTCCCCGATTCCGACAAGAAATACCTGAAAAAGGCCGAGGGCATATCGGCCGAAACGTTGTACAGATAACAATTAAGATGAGGACAATAGTCCGAATAACGCAGATAATACTGATTTTATGTTAGTTTTGCAGATATCTGTCACGATTTATAAGAGCCAATTCAATTAATGGAATATTTCAAAAGGTCTGTTTATCAATTGATTAAATCTTTTGTTTTTAAAAGGCGCCTCAGATATTTTATCTGTTGCGTCTTATGTGATTCGTTCATTTTTAACTATTTCGCTGAAAAGAATTTATTGAAATAACATCAGTAATTATTAAAGAAAAAAAGGGTAAAAAGGGCGTCCTGTCGTGGTGTAACGGTTAGCAAGCTAGTCTCGCAGATCCATTTCTACTGAATAGCGAATTCTCCCTTGCTAGGTGTCCTATACTTGCGACCTTGACTTACATCCTACCCGTAGCGAATGGTTTGGGTAAAAAGGGGTGTTATGTTGTGGTGTAATGGTTAGCAAGATAGTTCTCTCAGATTAATTGCTCCTCAATAGCGTGTTCTATCCTTGTTGGATACCCCATAATTGAGGCCTTGTGTCACATCCTACCCGAATGGGTTGGGTAAATGACTACAAAAAATTATCCTCAACCCCACTCAGCAAAAAGCAGGCGATCTTTCCGTCCAGATAAGAAGGCATATAAATAGTTTCTTACTTACAAAATAGTAGTTGAAGTGTTCTGAGTAGAATATGAATTTTATTAAAAGAGAGAAGAAAGATCGACATAAGATCTGGAGGAAAGAAAGAATCGGGTCGAAACAATATCTCGAATATTTCTATTATTGATCTATTATAAAGAAAAATGGGCCGGGTTAGCTCAGTCGGTAGAGCGTTCGGCTAGAAACCGCAAGGTTCCTAGTTCGATACCGGTCCTCGCCTACTCAGCGTATGAGTAGCACAGGGATCTGTGCGGTAAAGTAAGGAGCTGATGGTAGGTGTGGCGCTCCACCTCAGATGCTAAAACAATCTCCTTGGTCTAGCGCTATTGAAAAGGGGATAGACTCCCTCGCTGACTGGCTGATACCGACTTTAGGCCACCCCGACGACTTTTTTTTGTAAAGAAAAATCTTTCGCAGTAAGCGAGGAATTTGAAAAACAAAATTAGAGTAAGTTACTGCTCTATATCATCATCATCATCATCATCATCATCATTATCATCATCATCATCATCATCATCCTGTCGCGCAATTAGCACGGATATCCATGACAATCTCTCACCAATCTTCTCTTTCACTCATTGTCCCCGGGAGGTCCTCTGCGCAGCATCCAGTATCCACAGAGAGCTGGTCAATGTAGGTCCTTGTTGGACGGCTCACATAGGCATGTCCATGTGCTGGTTTCCACGGAAGAACGTCGCTTTTGAGTTCGTCCCTGCTTCTTCAACAGTTTTCAGTATGTCTTGTTCGTCTCACGGAGATGGTTTGTGAGATAGGTGGCTTGTGGCCGTATAGCTGCTTTCTTGTCGGGTGTTGTTTCCACGTCTTGTTAAAGCCATACAGCAGCACTGACACAATCACAAGAATTGTCGTTTTAACTTACCATCGAGATCGGATTTCCATTAGACTGATAATCTGTTTATTGTAGACCATTGCTTCCCTATTTGTGCATTAACATCGCTTTCTAAAAATCGTACAGTGAATATCCTCAATCGTGTCCACTACATAATAAGATAAAAATCATGATGAAAACATGAAGAAATGAAAATAACGATGAATTCACTTTTGTCAAGAAGACTTTTTGCCTAAACTGATTTTTGGCGGGTTATTACCAAAAAAAGAAAATGGTGGAATATAAAAGTCTAATTCAAACGAAATATGAAATCAATAAAATATAACGTAACATATGAATTGTAAAACTTGAAGAAAAACTGTCCAATTACATCGAGGATTTGAGTGAGACTTATGCATGACATTCAGATATTGTCATGTTTTATATTGTACATTTTGTCGTAAATAGGTTAATTGGGCGAAGGTAGCTATTTACTAAGATTAGCTTAGTTGTGGCACAAGACCTCAAGTATAGAGCACCCAATGAGTATCAAAGTCACTAACAATGGTTTGCTAATCAAAATTGCTAACCATGACACCACGTGAGGTTCTCAGATTTAATAAAACTGTATTCTCAAAGGAGACACGTTATGTAAAACTCTTTTATCATACTAACGTGTTTTTGTCGTATTCATAAAAGTGAACTTTACTTTCAGAGACGAAATAGAAATAAACATTTTTATTTGCTATTTTTCTTTTGCTTTTTTCTTCTTTTTTTTTCAAATGACCACCGAATATTTTAGTAGAAAAGGAAAGAAAAAAAGAATGCGAGAAATAAGAAAACTAAACCACCGTATATATATTATTATCTATTTATCTATTTATCTATTTTCATTTATTTATTTACTAGTTGAATCACATCAATTCATACGCAATTATATACATTTAATTATGTGTAAATGTATGTTTAGTGTTCATCATTGCGTTATTCGGTAATGTCACATTTCATAATATAATTTTAAATACCTCGTTGTTTTTTTTTTGTTTTTTTTTAAGAGTTTTAACTTTGTTTTATCAAATTGTATTTATTTATTATTTATTTAAATTTCTGTAATTTTATATCTATTGTGAAATATCGGGAATTGTTTTTTTTCTTTTTAAATTAGACAACGATATATATATATATATATATATATAATATATATATATATATATATATATATATTATATATATATACGATGGGTGGTTTTCTTATTTCTCTATATATACAGATGTATACATAGATATATACATATGCATGCATATATATGTACATATGTATATATACATACATATGTATGCATATATATACATATATATATACATATATATATGTATATATATGTATGCATATATGTATACATATGTATATATCTATGTATACATATTTATATATACATGTGTACATATGTATATATATGTATACATATGTATACATATATATATATACATATATATATATATGTATACATTAGGTACCACCAATTTGACCCTGTGCAATTTACCCCCCTACATTTAACACAATGAAACTTGCAGAAAAATTAATATTTTCTTGAAAATTTTTATTCCATTCAAAAGAAAAAAACATTGAACAAACTCCTGATGCATTTTTAAATTTGTTATCAACTTACGAAAATAATGAAAATTATGATTGAAAAACAATGTTTTCATTTTTGCACTATTAAATCAACTGAAATTTAACGTAGCTAAAAACAAGTTACGATAAGAGGATTTTTAAAAAATTCTATGAAAAATCAATTAATGGCCCGATTTTCACGAACATTTCCATAAATGTTTACCAGTGGATGTAAATACACCTGAAATAGTTTAAAAAATATATATATTAGGGGAAATATTTTTACGAGGTCTATCCCCCCCACTATTTTATTTTATGAGATAAAAAAAAATGACACGGAAAAAAAATTTTGTACTTTTTTTTCTATAAAGATAAGAGGCTGAATAACTATATCAATGAAATTGCATGAATGTATGAGGTGTAGTTTTTTTAGGAAAAATTAATGAAATTGGAAATAAAAAGTGCAAAAAAATGTCAGAATATTAATATTTGAAAACGTTTTTTGCTTATGTAATTGGTATGTACTATATTCTATTAATTGTCAAAAGAAATTTTTGTTTTTTAAGAAATAAATTTTTACGAGATTTTCAATCTTTTGTGTGATTAAATATTTTCATTTTCTGCGTGAAATAATTAAATTTTTTTTTTCTGCGGAAAAAAATAAAATTTTTCACGGATATTTAAAAATATGATTTTTAGATTTCAGGTGAACTAAAAGTTGGTCCGATCCGAGCTCGATTAATATTTTTAAAAGAATTTGTAATTTTTATTGTTGAATAGTAATGTATGGTTCTTAGAATATACGGAAGAGCAAAACCGACATATTTGTTTTACAAAGAGACGAGACGAGACGCTTCTGAGTAACAACCGAAGTTTGTTTTTCTTTGTTCAAAAAAGTTAAATAAAATAATTTTTTTCGCTATTAGAATACAAAGTAAGTATACAGGATTATTTTATCAGTTTTTCTCTTAGAAAAAATATTCAACTTTTCATTTCATTTCATTTTCGATTTTAAAAAGTAATACCAAAACCGAAGACATTTTTTTAACGTCAATTTCACGGTGACATTTTACTATTAAATTTTTTCAAGTTTTTTATTCATTTTAATAGTAAATTGTAATATTAAAGTTTTTAAAGATTTTATTCATTTTAATAGAAAAATTTGGCTAAAAAAGTTTGTCCGTTACACCCATCCGTACTTAGATGCATAACCGTAAGAGGGTAATAATATGTATTTTCTCTATCTAAATTGTAGCCTGAAAATGACCCTTTCGCATGTAATACGAATAGGTTTGTTTATTTTTTAAGATAACGATGTAATTTTTCCCAATCGGATAATTTGATCTTTGAATTAACTGTTTTTCTTTGTAACAACACTGTACGATCTTTTTTTACGAGATTTTGGATAAACAAAGTTCGGAAATATCTATTTCCGTTTTATTCAAGATGGCCTAAACTGATTGGTGGTACCTAGTATACATACATATACATATATGTATATATATGTGTATGCATATATGTATATATATATGTATATATATGTGTACATATATATATGTATACATATATACAAAACCTATATATATAAGTGTGTGTGTGTGTGTGTTGTGTGTGTGCGTGCGTGCGTGTGTGTGTGTGTGTGTGCGTGTGCGTGTGTGTGTGTGTGTGCGATAGAATGAAAATAATATTTCTAAATAAAAAATTTAAATTTAAAAGAAGAAAAGTTCACTTTGTCTCGACTTGTGCTGAAATGGCATCAATACAAAATGCCTTAATGGAGCGACATGTATTCATTAACTTCCTGTTTAAAATAACTGGTGAGTTTTATAAGCGTTATTAGATATCTAAAGTCAATATAAATTTAAATCAAACAATGGCCCGACCTGTCGGCTGGGGCGTTAGAATGAATCGACTGCACCTCTGCAGAGGGGTGAGATTCCCCCAAATGGGGCCACCTTTTGACTGTGGGTGGCGACCCGTGATGCTTAAGGACGGAGTCTTGGTCGATGAGCAGTCCATGACATGCAACACTTAGAACCTTACTTGGGCTAGACGGGCGGTTGGAGAAGCCCCTCCGATCAATCGGCTGGTCATCTCAAGCCCTAGCACCTATATGATAGCATAGCCCCCCAACCCTCTTTCTCATCTGGGTGCTAGAAGGCGGTGGCTGAGGGTCTACATGTCCTGGGAATAACGTTAAACTCTATCTGATGGTGAGGTTCCAGTTTTGGAGGTTTGGGGAATGTGCCCCCCCCCTTCACCATTGCTCCCTGGTCCATTCTGACCTGGAGTGGTAGTATCTGTTAGGGTCCCATCTATGGGTTAAATAGAAAAATGTATTTATAAAAAAATTGTATTATCCATTAAGAATGAATTTATTTCAAAACTTCATCGGCATTAAATGACCCACCAGAGGTTGATATGCCGAAAAAACAAACCAAACGAAACCAATTAAACAATGGTTTGAAAAGTTATTAATTAGTAGGAAAAAATTGATTATATGAGTATTTTGCCTCGTTAGCATTATTACTCATGATATATGAAGGGTCATTTTTGGTAAGAATCATAGACACTGAAAATACAGTATCACCTCACAACACATAATGAAATATCATCATCATCATCATCATCATGTTGCGCAATTAGCACGGATATCCATGACAATTTCTTGCCAACCTTCCCTATCACTCATTGTCACAGCATCCAGTATCCGCACAGAGCTGGTCAATGTAGGTCCTTGCTGGGCGGCCCACATTTGCATGTCCATGTGTTGGCTTCCACAGGAGAACATCGCTTATGATTTCGTCCTTGCTTCTCTAGCAGTGTCGAGCATATCTTGTCCGTCTTACTCGGATGGTTTATACGTACACAAATTCACTGGTAAAAGATGAGTCTGAACATGCTTTAATATATATGAAGGCTTCTAGCGACCAATACACAGGCTGGAATTGAACTCGCTAACTCACTCGAACGAATATCACCATGAACAGCAACAACTCGCGGTTTTCGTAATTAGCATAAATAGATAAGAAACGCTTTTTGTTTAAGAGATAACTAGACTATTTGTGTATTAACTATTTAATATATAAAGAAGCACACACACACACACACACACACACACACACACACACGCACACCACATGCATATATAAGTTTTGTATACATATTTAATTACATGATTACATGTTTGTTTATTTGCGACCATTAGGTTTCATGCACGTCTTAACTCGGCAATCGTCAGACAGAAAAAAAACTATGTTTTCTGCCCGAGGATTGCTTTGTTAAGATGTGCATGAAACCTATTGGTCGCAGATAGACATCTATATGATTAAATATATATACAAAAACTAATATATATTTATTTACCATATTATATAATAGCTCTGTAACAGATATTGAGCATTCTCCTAATAATACCGTTTAACAAGTGAGATAATCATAACCATACACTGTTGTATAATATATATATATATATATGTATATATATATATATATAAAGTGTTGTTATGGGTCCAACGGGATAAAATTAATTTTTTTATTAAAAAGAAGATCCACAAAATGGATTATGTCTTTTGAAAAAAATCTTTTATAGTTATTTTACATTAGCGACATGTTTCAGATCTTCTGATATCTTCTTCGGGCGTTAATTAAGATTTTGACCGATTAGGAAGGGTAAGTTTGCACTTAATTTCTAGAGTCGAATCAAAAACGGACTCGTGAACTTATACTAAGTTAAAACTTTGAAATTCAAAAAATCGTTTTTGTTTTTTTTCAAACTCCGTGGCAATAAAAACGGAGAGGTAAACCCCGCGCTTAAACAAGCATGTGACCTCCGTAAAATTTCATTATTGTTGCTACGGTATATCCCTAGATAGCAGATTCACGGGGATGGGAGAGTATTATACGTGTCATACAACCGGGTAACACCAAAAAGGATGAGTTGCAGCAAATTGATGTAAAACAAGGCGAAACAACCAGAGCGAGTCAACAGCGTGCTTCACAAGATGCTGGCGGATGAACCTGATGGGTCAACAGCCAGGAACACACAGTTCAGTCAGGAAAATATTGTTACTCATCTCTA
>CM042137.1:157951478-157956478 GCA_023376005.1 Doryteuthis pealeii | reverse complement strand
TTGAAAAGAAAGAGAAAAAGAATGAAGCTTAGGTGGAAAAAGAGGACCAAAAAAGAGAAAGCAAGAATTCGATAAAGAAAAAGAAAACCACAAAATCCACTTACACAGAAATTTGAGACATTAAAACATTGATAAGTTGTCAACCAGATCTATAGGAGCGCTAATGTCTGCGGAGATATAAAAATTGAGAATAATAATAATCTTATTATAATGGAGTTTCGGTGTCTGTCTGTAACAAAAACTACGTTACTGCTTACGTTACAATACCCTCAGGAATTGCGTGTTTATCAATGATTATTTGATTTATAGTCAGAATCATTAATAATAAATATTGTTCATTCATGATGTCTCTATGGAAATCTGAATTAGATTTAACCCTTGTTATTCGTGCATTTAAAATTCTGCAATGTGTCTAATATATCATTAAGAAATAAAGGTTTACATAATATATGGTGTGGTTAATTTGTATATTGGTTTTAACAAAACTGAGTTTTAATAAATAATTACTTGATGTTATTGATCTTTATATTATTGTTTTATTCTCCAACGTATTTACATCAAACCTATCAATGATTTTATATAGAAACCAATTAAAATATAATCAAATATGAATAATCTTTTTATATGCGTTCTTATTTAATCTCGCTAGTCTTTCGAATTTAATACTTTTGATTACATTAAAACTTAAATACTTACACCCGAAGGGAGCATATTCTTGCTAATAATAATAATAATAATAATATAATAGAGATTATGTGTCTTTCTGTCTGTAACCGTCACCACCAATGTCACAATTCTCTTAGTTATTTACGTTATATTCTCAATGGTTATTAATTAAGTACTCATTAATTGATCTTAATTAGCATCTGATTTATTAACAATGTCTCTATCAAGCTCTATCTAAGATAGATTTGCCTCAAAACAGCCCATATTATTAATCCTGTAATGTGTGTTATATATGATTAAGAAAGAAATGCTTACATTATATATGGTTTGAATAATTTGCGCACCGGTTTTAACAAAATTAATAATTATTTGGAGTTATTGGTTTCTAATATCATTGTTTTATTCTTAAATTTATTTAAAGCAATCGTATGTGTCATTTTATTTGAAATCAAATAGAATAGAGTAAAAATAAGCGTAATCTTTTTTGTGTTCGTATTTAATTTCATTAATACTATAAAAATGGATATGAAAGTGAAGGAGAGAACATAATACGCACTGATATATATATATATATATATATTAGGTTAGTATGTACATAAAGTCAACGGTGTGCGGTTTCTGAGTTTCAAACCAAACTTAGTTTAAAAATCACATCGGCGAGAAACTATCAGTAACCAACCACCGTTGACTTCGTGTCTACACTACCTTAACTATAACTATATATATATATATATATATATATATATATATATATATATATATATATATATATAAATGGAAAGCGAAAGAATAGAAGATCAAGAAAAACAATTGGGAGAAGGAGAGTAGTTTATAAAATTGAGGGGAAAAAGTAAGCCGAATACGAATAGAAAGTGAAATCAGATTTCTACGTGAGAAAGAATGGAGCCAATGCGCTTGTGGTAGTGTTAAGGGATAGGGGTCTAGTCGAGACGTAGAGTTTGGTGTGATGTGACCGAAAGTTTCCCGGTGGCAAAGGAGAGTTCAAACATCTGCGCAGTTTGATATTCTTATCCGAGGGATCAGCGAAAGGTCCAGATTGCTTTGGGTGCAATAGTGTGACGATGGGGACTGGACATGCATCGCTAATTTACACAAAGTGGACTTGAATTGTTCGTATCAGGAAGTCCCGGGGCCGCCGGCGCCCTCTCACACACAACAAGAGACATGATCCTGATGAAGACATAAAGTCCTTCTCTACTGCCCCCACCCCCCTGACTTTGCCCCCCTTCGACCACCCCCCTCACCTGCTTCCACCCACATCTCTTCGTTTACCCTGACCTAGCCTTAGCATCTCTTTTGGTAATACCAACTTTACACGATGGAAACTAGCACTGAAAGTAAACAGGCTAACATCATGTATAACGAAGCGGCTTCCCTGATTAGTTGCTGGCGACAGGAAATAAAAACAAAAATAGTAGCGTGTTTGTTCCGATTACTGTTTGCAGCAAGCTCAGCATCCTGATCCCACCGTCCCCCCCCCCCCACACACACACATCCTACAAATCGTATCGTTTTCACTAAAAGTCACTACATCGTTTTAGGTTTGAGTTCAGAACTTTTAAGCTATAACTTACTAAGACTTTGCTGATTTTTGGCCCGCATGCCTCAGGTTGTTTACGGTATATGTTACAAAATAGTCACCCATTTATTTACTGAACAAGTTCATCATTGCTTAACTTTGATAGTCTGGCTGGAACGAATATTTTCTATAACTTGATCCTAGAGAAAATTTAAAACATAATTGTAAATGTTTTTCTTTGACTTCAAAGATTTGTGGAATGAAATAGCAAAAGAAAATTTGGAAAAAACAAATTGATATATATATATATATATATATATTATATATATCTTCTTTAACAGCATTGTGTGATGTTTTCATTCCACCTTTTCTTACTCATGTTGACGGATTCATTTCCTTTCTTTTAACTTATATATATATATATATATATATATATATATATATATATATATATATATATAATAAATTTAAAGTATATATATATATATATATATATAATCTAAATCATATATATACGTATATAATTTAAAAGCATCTCTCTCTCTCTTTCTATACATATATATATATATGTGTGTGTGTGTGTGTGCGTGCGTGTGTGTGTGTATTGATGATATAGTATGGTATATTTATAAGTAAAGAGTACTCATTATCATTCATATTGCTTGTACATTTTGATTGGAAAATCGTATAGGCAAGAAACTGTCAGTTACCAAGCGCCGCTGATTTCATGCCCACGCTACCTACCCTAACTAATATATATATATATATATATATATATATATATATATATATATATATATATAGCCATGAAATCAACGGTGCTTAGTAACTGACAGTTTCTCGCCTATGCCATTTCCCAACCAAAATACACAAACTTATCAGCATGACTTCACCCTACAGAACTTGAATTCTGAATTTTTAACTTGACTTCAAATAATTTTACGATTGACATAAAATTCTTTCAATTTTGGCCTCAGAAATCTGAACTTTGACCTCAGATACTTTTATTGCTGATATCGTGTACTTTGTATTTCACAGCTTTGTTTTCCCTTCAAATATTTGATTATTGGATAGTTTTTTGAAACATTTATGATGAAGATAACTGAAGTTTCTCATTTAGTCTTCGAAACGCTGTTAACGAGTTGGCCAATATCATTAAAATAAAGTCATATGGCTATATAAAGTGTTAATTCAACTGGAATCAGAGTCGGTATAGTTTTAGTGACTTCAGCGACTCCATTGACCCGTGAATTGCTTCATGAATTGGTTGATTTTGAAACTGTAACGTCTCCAAGTGGCAAAATTTGCAAATTAACATAAAGAATTATCACACAAAATATTTTTCTTCAAAACTTTGTCTTCGTTTGAGAAAATAGATTTCATATATATCAGTATTCACTACACCAACACATAGCTTTTGTTGTTTGGGAGAATTTGATATTTTACAAAAAATGAAAAATCAACCTTCCCTAATCCCCATAGAAAAAAAAGCTTCTTATATTTTTCGCTAAAGAAAATGTAAAAGAATTCTATCAAAAATAAAGAAATCGTAAATCATTTTGAAAGAAAATTAACTTATTGCAAATATACATTAATTAACAATGAAATTCTATTAAAAATTTATGTAGCCAAGTAAATAATTCCTAAGTAATTGTAGAAATTTAATTCTCAGGGATAAGAATTGTTCTGAACTAGAATTGCTCTATGAACCACTAAGATATCACAGTGGATCTCCAATTCGGTATCTTTTGTGCGTACCCTGGTTGAGAACCACTGGTCTAAAAAATAGTAATTAATTTCTTAAAGTGGAAGCGTGGTAACGTTATTAATTACAATATCATATTTTCTGAAGTGTGCGCGCACACACACACACACACACACACACACACACACACACACTTTTTCTACTTTTTGACATACCTTGTATTCTGAAAAAAAAAAGTTCCATTCATTGTCCATTTCTATCTTGGTAAATACAGTTTCAATTTCGATACTTTTATGAAAAAAAGTATATATATATATATATATATATATATATATATATATATATATATATATATATCTTAAATGAATTACTTTAATCTTTCCCTTATTGATGTTCCACCTATCCATCTATTTACTGATTGATTAATCTTTACCTTTCAATTATAATTTCATATCCCGATAAATGAAGCTATTAAAAAAATGATCTTTTAATTTATATACTAGCTTAATGTCTGTAAATATGGTAGAATTATTTACATACGGAACAGAACCTCTGCCAATGATTTGAGTGTAATATTTATATCCAATTAATACCAATGAGTATTATACTATAATACATTATATTATCATATAATACCACAAAATGTCATATCTATATCTTTATAATACCACAGAGTCTAATATCTATATCCATATAATATCATATTAATTTATAATATATAATAATGTAATATTTATATCTATATAATACATAATATTTTATAAAAAAGAAAACATAACAGAAAAATTGCAGAAACACACACAACCTATCAAATATCGGACATATTCTGCCAAAATAATAACTCAATGCCTGAAGAAGACAACAGATCAGAAACACGTGTCGCGTATATAAGATAAAAAGAATAAAACATTTTTTCTGAGAACATAATACATTTTGCGGACCTTCTTTTTTATAAAATATTAAATTTTCTCCCGTTGGAACTAGAACAACATTTTTTATATAATACATAATATATAATATATAATATATATAATAATATTATAATACATAATATATATATATAATAATGTATAATAATATATAATGATA
>CM042137.1:157938978-157946478 GCA_023376005.1 Doryteuthis pealeii | reverse complement strand
TGGAGCTCCATCTCAGCCGCAAGAACAATCTACCTTGTCTCGCGCTAGTGGAAAGGGGATAGACGTTGTCTGACTATTACAGACAACAGGCCACAAAAGAAATGTGGCATATATTCTTTGTTTTTCTTTTTCTTCTTCTTATTATTATAAAGGGAGACAATTCTTCAATGTGTTGTGGAGCAAGTGATGTTCACTCAGATTTATAGATTGATTGGTGGGTTGGATTTTACGGCATATCAACCCTTGTTGGGTTATTTTAAGCCGAAGATGTTTTGATGACTAGTCCATTTTTCTAAAACTCAATTTCTTTTAACACATTTTTAAACTTTTTTTTCTATTTAAACCCCAACAGGTACTACCACTCTGGGTTAGAGTAGACCTGGGAGTAATGTTAATGAAGGGGTACTCCACACTCCCCAGAGTTCCAATTTTGGAACTTCACCATTTGATGCCGATTAGCATTATACCCAGGACACAAAGACCCTCGACCATCACATTCTAGCACATGATATGATAAAAACGGTTGGGGTTTTGCCATAAGTGCAATATGATCGGGATAATCATATAGGGGGTAGGGCTGGGCGTGTGTGAACGGTCTTAGCCTAAGTAAGGGCCAAAGTGGAGCGCTGCATGTCATGGACTGCTCAACTGCCCGGGTTCCATACTTAAGTATCACAGGTCACCACCTACGGCCAACAGGTGGTCCCATTGGTTGTGGGTGATTTTTACTCTTCTGCAGAGGTGCAGCCGGTGTATTTTAAAGCCGACAGGGCTTTGTGTATTTAGTGTGGGAAATGAATTCATGACTTTGGCGTGAAGGCTAACAAATATTAGCCACGTATACAATGTAATCGATGTAAATGTATTCGCGAATAGGAAATGTCTATCGCGCGGTAAGTGTTTTCATAGCGGCTACTTCACGCTACAATGGCCAACAGCGACTGTTTTCGATAATAATTGCACTTTTGATACTAGCCGAAAGGACGAAAGTTTAATATTACATTTTCGAGAGAGAGAGAGAGAGAGAGAGAGAGAGAGAGAGAGAGAGAGAGAGAGAGAGAGAGAGAGAGGATGTAAATAACAACTAAAGTAACGAAATGCTTTCATCTTGGGATGATGTTTCGCAACTTTCAACAAAATCTTCACTGAATGTGTCTCTCCCCCGAACAAAGATTATTAGACTCTTTCAATTGTAATATAGATTGAATGTGCGTAGGTTCACCAATAAGTACGAGAGTAATCCCAAAGAAAAGTTCTCCAAAATATTTAGAAATCACAGAAACGTCTATTGTTTATTATCAATGATGTTGACGTTACTTAAAACTTTGAACATCTATTTTTCTACATAATAGCCATTTTAGTCGATGCATTTTTAATAACAATTAAGTACACTTCAAATAATGCGCAAGCACAATTAAGAACACATTTTATGATATTTTCGTGTTAAAACTTGCAGCTGTATTGATTCAAACAAATTCGTATTTTCAGTGTACATTTACGGTGAAATGAAAATGGCCGACCAAAACAGACGGCTTCCTCAAAATGAAACAAACAAGGGGGGGTTACTCTCATTTATGTAGCTAATGTTCAGATTACAAAAAATGGTTTTGTTGGAGGTGCCCGTTTTGTAATGGTTATCGTCGTAGAAAATGGACACGGTGACCTGAGTTCAAATCCTGGACGCGGTTGGTAGATATTTAACACAGCGCTAATACCATTCGGAAAGGTATGACTCCAGCTATTCTCCTTCCAGCTATTCTCCTTCCAGCTATGGGTAAATCCTTTAACAGACTGGGGTCTTTAACCTTGGTATGGCAACCAGTCGAGGAGAAGGAAAATTCTGAATTGAATAAACCTGTTAAACTTCGCTTAAAAATGGACCTTGTGTCACATTCTGCTTGTGTGCAGAGGTCGCTTAAATACATACAAGGATGGCTTTGGTATTAAATAACCCACGAAGGTTGATATGGCATTAAACAAAAAAATCAAACCAAACCGCCCTGTCGGCAAGGATCAGTGATTCTTGATTGCAAATCATTACACTACGACGGGATGCTCAAATTTTGACACGTCTTGGCTGTAAAATACGCTGATTATATCTCAGCAGATAGGATAGATCCCACCCAATGGGACGTGAACACGTTGAGTCTGCGTTGTCATAGTGGACCGTGATGAGGTCTATGAAAGAGTGATGGATTCTAATTCGCACCTTATAGTTAGTCCCGTCATATAAGGAATTTGGACGATTAAAACATCACGTTCAACACAGATTTCACAAAATTATAGCTCAGTTGCAAATTGGACAGGAATTTTATTTATTCAATTTGAAGCACACTGCTCTGATAAAAATCTTGGTTATGTTACATAATTCATAGGTAACCTATGAATTATGTAAGTACTGTAGCTAGATAAATTTTGAATCAGAGTTCGTTAAATTCAAAAGCGGCGGGGGTGGGATTGAGTGTAAAATTACCATAACCGTTATGGCTATGATTGACTAGTAATGACCTTTGCTTAACCTCTTCCGGAAACGCGCGATTATATATATATATATATATATATATATATATATATATATATATATATATATAATGTTTTCATTTCAAAATAACTCTTAGGTGAAGTATCATAATATCGTTTCATAACATCACACTGAAGATGGTTTAATAAAAAAGAACCGAAACCTTAACCATTGGCCTAATATCATGGTTAAATAAATACACCCTCTAAATATTTCATATTTTATACTTACATCTATATTTTTCTCGTCGATTTTTAGACTTTTAGGTTTAAAATAAAATTTACACTATTTTTAAACCAAAATATGATTTTTATACAAATTTTGAAAAGACATTCCGGTACAGAACGCGAGTATATGTATATATGTATGTATGTGTATATATATATGTGTGTATATGTATGTATTTATGTGTATATATGTATGTATATATGCATGTATATATATGTATATATATGTATTTATTGGAGGCGTGTCGTAGGAAACTGGACGAGGTTGTTTGCATCTCATATAGCGCTAATAACATTGGGAAATGTATGAATCGAACTATTCTCCCCCTCCAGGCTAGAAGGAAAACTCTGAATTAAAACCTGTTGAACTTCACTTAAGAAATTGACCGTGTGTTACATCCTACTTATGCGAAGGTGTTGGTATATGGTAGAATAGTACAAAAAACGTTCACACACACACACACACATACACACACACACAAACACACACACACACACACACACACATATATATATATATAGTCAGATAATTAAAATATTGTCAGTTAATTCCTACTTACATGGAGGGATTGGTGTACCCCCATATATATATATATATATATATATATATATATATATATATATATATATATATAAGTCATTGGAACATTTAAATCCCATCATCCCATCAGTGGGCAATCATTTGACTGTTGATCAGACAAGGCGTCAAATAACTTTTGAAGATCTCATTCAAATAAAGACATCATTGTTTTTTGCACGCCTATCAATTCGAGATGGATAACGAGAAAATGATTTCGTAGGTTTGGCCATCGCTATAATCAGATAGACAGGGAACACCTGAGGAAGGAAGGATGATACATCGGCCGAAACGTTGTGTTTTTACATACCACAATAAAGATGAGGACAACAGTCAGAAAAATCAACATTATATAATCATAGAAACGTTTATTGTTCATTGTCAGTGATGTTTACAAGATTTTAAAGTTTGAGCAAATATTAAATTTAATTGCTTCGAATTCTAAAAAAGTCACCTCGTATTATACACGAAGGTTTTTTTTTTCTCCTCCGAAATTTGAATCCCATTTACATATTTCACATGAGTGTGTGTTATATTTTCAAATATTTGACCATATATGAGAACCTAACTCCCAGATTCACTTTGACCCGGAGTAGCTGTTCACCACTCCAGGTTAGAGTATATCTAGAAGTGATGGCAACTAAAGAGTGACTCTGAAAAATCAAAATTATATGAGGGTGAGTAAAAAAAGTAATGCCATTTTGTTTAGGGCAGGTATAATTACCTACACAGAACATGTATCGTACATCAAAATGAAGCTGGTCCTCTGTGGATCACATCCTTACTTCTCCACATAGTAATCGTTTCTCTCAATAGCAATGTTCCACCTTCGAATGAGAGCATGTATCCCTGCTCCGTAAAATTATGTTGACTGTTCTTTGAGCCACTTCTTCACTTCAGATTTCACTTCATCGTCACTGGAAATAATGTTTGCCTCTCAAACCTCTTTCATGGGGCCGAAGAGATGATAGTCTGAAGGCACTAAATCTGGTGAGTATGGAGGAAGCGATAAGTTGTCCACCCGAATGAGGCGATTTTCTCCAGATGCTTATGTGTGTGACCGAGCATTGTCATGGCGAAGGGGGACATTGTCGATCGGCAAGTTGTGTCTTACTCATCAGATTTTTGCTCTGAGCCTCGTCAGGGTCTGATGTAGGCCTTAGTTCTATTAAAAAACGGTGATATTCACAGAATTGTGTCCCGGCCTCCTGCCTTAAAAACGCTAGGCGGTGATAGCTGAAAAAACAACCCCACCTACGAATGAAGTCACTAGCTGGAAAAGAACAAAAACAACCAGCGCTTAAGGCGTTTTTCCCGAAAAGTTAATGCGATATTTCTTCCAGTCTTTTTTCGACAAGTAAATGTAAATATTTTAACCCCCTCATTAAAATATTTTAAGGGGTGGGGTGGGGGTAAATATTTACATTTACTTGTCGATAAAAATATGGCTTACTTTTAACGCCTTCAAACCACTAAAAAGGAAATAATTTGTTGATAAAAACGCCTTCAATCCGCTAAAAAAAAATTTTTTTTTCGGTATTTTCATTTTATTTTCATTTTTTTTTTGACAATCAATTACAAATTAAAAAAATCAAAACATTTTTTTCGGTATTTTTATTTTATTTGTATACCACAACGATGGGTTTTCGGTGCTTCAGCTATGGGCTTCATTCGTAGGTCGGGTTGTTTTTCAGCTTTCACCGCCTAGCGTTTTTTTTAAGGCAGAAGGCCGGGACGCAATTCTGCGAATAGCACGAAAAAGACAACATGAAATCTTTAAAAAATGGCATTACTTTTTGCCTCACCCTCGTAAACATCAAACGTTGTCTAAAAATTCAGACGAATAAATTTCTGTGATTTAAAAATTTTTTGGACACCTTATCTTTGGAATTACTCTCATATTTACTGATAACTAATCTATCACAAAAAATTGTTTTATTTTACGGCACATCAACCACGGTGGGTCATTTACTGCCGCAAAGTTTTGAAATATTCGTAGCAATAGTTTGAAAGATAATTCTTTAAACTCAATTTTTTTTGTAATCAAATTTCTATTTAACCCATAGATGGGACCCTAGGTTCTAGTGTTCGGTAACGGCCATCGCCAACTGAGCGCATGAGTAACAAGTCTGGATCTGTGCGGTTACGTGGGAAGCTGATGGTTGGTGTGGTTTGGCAAGTGTTACTTTAATGGTACTTTGTGTTTTGGTTTGTTTTACGGCATATCAACCTCAGTGGGTCATTTAGTGTCGACAAAGTTTTGAAATAAATTCATTCTTAATGGATACTCAATTTTTTTTCATAAACACATTTTTCTATTTAACCCATAGATGTGACTCTAACGGTACTACCACTCCGGGTCAAAGTGGACCAGAGAGCAATGGTGATGAAGGGGTGTTCCATATTCCCCAGACCTCCAGAACTGGAACAACATACCCAGGATAGTAAGACCCTCAGTCACCACCTTATAGCACCCATATGATAAAAAGGGTTTGGGCTTGCCATAAGGACAAGAGAGTCGAGACAATCATGTAGGTGCTAGGGCTTGACATATCACAAAAGTTCAAGACTATCAACATTTCCCGTCCGTTTTAGCCAATTATTTTCTTGTGGAAATTTGTCGAGGTGAAGTCCAGTTCGAGTTGTCAAAAATACTCATCATTAGCTCAAGTGTTATAAAAACAAACTCTAAAGAAGTGTACCTCGCCTGTTAGTGTTTCATAAAAGAAAACTTTATTGCCACGAAAAAAAAAAAAAAAAAAAAACAATCAAAAACAAAAACAAAACAAAACAAAATAATGCTAGATGCAAAATAACTTTTTACAATCACTTCTCTCGCACTAAAAGTTAATTATTTTAAAAAAAATTTGGGGGAAAAAATGTTAGTAATTTTTTGTACAATTTTCGAAATAATGCAATTAAAAATGAAGAAAACATTTTCCCTGGAGTATTCCACTTAATAAATCAAAATACTACGAGATATATATATATCTCCCAAAAATTGTCGGCTAAAAGCCATATCAAACACATTGTTTGTTTATTTACTTCTCACACACACACACACACACACACACACACACACACACACACACACACATATATATATATATATATATATATATATATATAATCTGTCTCATTGTTATACAGATGCACTCATATATGCAGATTGGCACGTGCGTACACAAACTGAATATATATATATATATATATATATATATATATATATATATATATATATATATATATATATATATTCATATACACACATGCACACTCACATATATAACTTCAGGTGATTACAATTAATTTCTATATATATTTTATTAATTATATATATATATATAATATATATATATATATATATAATATATATATATATATATAACTTTAGGTGATTACAATTAAATCTCTACAAGATTTATCATGTACGGTTATATTTTGCATCGTGTGTACACATCTAATTGCACACACATGCGGGCTTCTCCTGCCCATATATGTATGTATGTGTAGATGAATGTATAAACTATTTATGGGAACGACATATTCTTTTGGGAGACAAAGAACAACCGTGGCAAAGTTCTAAATGAATTAATCAACTATGTATTTTGATTGCTTAAAATTTCTTTCTTTTTTTTTTTTTCATCATAGTTAACTGCATCCCTGGCGGTTGTTGAGGGGTTATTGTGTCAGGTCCTGAGAAGGGGAGAATATGACAGCGACCGTGGTGGTGGCGGTTCGGCGGGGGAGGGTGGGTGTTCGATGGGGGGGGGGGGTTGTTTCACTCTCTACACTCAAATTCTCTCCCTTACAGCTTTATTCACCAGCGACTAGAGAGAGGCCTAACAAGTGCATTACTGCAGGATAAACTGTTTCATTACGTATATCCTTCAGCGACTATTCAATTTTAGCGAGCTTTTGCTTAGCTCTAGGTACACACTCTGTCACGTCTACCAACTCCGTCTCACACATCGTTAACCCCCCACACACCACCACCACCACCCCCCTACCAACACTAACACCACCGACCGCCCCCTTCACCCCCACCCCCCGACCGCTACCCTCATAACCGCGATTAGGCGTGAAGACAGCTTGTAGAGGTCGTTATATATACCTTCCAGTAACTTCACTCTGGTCGAATCGCTGACTCTGTCACCCCCACCCACCCACGCCGC
>CM042137.1:157923978-157933978 GCA_023376005.1 Doryteuthis pealeii | reverse complement strand
CTATGAACATTTCTCTCTCTCTCTCCCTCTCTCTCTCTCTCTCTCTCTCTCTCTCTCTCTCTCTCTCTCTGTATATATATATATATATATATATATATATATATATATATGTGTGTGTGTGTGTGCGTGTGTGTGTGTGTATTTGGGCAGCATTCTTTCATTTATACATGTAGAATTAAACAAAAGACACGTCTCCTGTTTAACAATTTTATTAACGATATTTTCAAACTTTCTGGCCAACTTTTTATATTTGGATGGAATCCGTGGATTAGTCCACCAAAGCTTTTATTCCAAGTACTTTTGGCACTTCGAAGTGCCATCATTAGGGGTGATGTGTTTGTGTTCCAGTTTTTTTCTTTTCAAGTTAGTAGTAGTGAGAGTAACTAGGAGGGGAACTCGTAGAAATTATATTAAGGGATGTGGAGGCTGGAAAGAGGAGAATTGTCCGGAAAAGATTCTTAATAAAATTGTTAAACACGAGACGTGCCTTTTGTTTAATTCTACATACACACACACACACACACACACACATATATATATATATATATATATATATACATATCTATCTATCTATATATCTATATATCTATATTGGGCACCCAATGAGAATCGAACTCTCTAAAAATGGTATGCTAATCCAGCTTGCTAACCATTACACCACCTGAGGTGCCTTACATGGGAAATAGCATAACGAAGTAGTTTTTAAAGAAAATTAACCTTTCAAATACATTGAAAAAATTCAATTTTTGCTACATGAACTCTTGTAAAATATTGATAAATAAATAGATAAAAAACTTCCATGTAGACTTATAAAAAATTTACCCCCCCCCCCAAAAAAAACGAACACTTTCCCTAGGAAATACCTTTAATTTACCAAATTGAATAGATTATCTGGTTCTGTAGATCCGTCGCGGTAATTTTCATCTATGGAAGCACAACTTAGAGAAAAAGTTACTTACTAATGGAATAAAAAAAAAATTAAAAGTATCAAAATATTAGGTATATGTAAAATTTTCCAGCGTTTTTTTTCCAGCAATTTTTTCACTGTATAATCAGTCTCTCGATTTCAAAAATAAATAAATAAATAAAAGAAAAAGAAAAAAAACGAAAAAGAACTTCAGTAACTGCACACACCTAATATTTAAAAAAAAAAGAGGAAAAACAAAGTTTCCCTGATGCCTTAATCCGTTTCTGGCATTTATACACACATACACGCACACACATGCATATGTGTATACACACACATACACACACACATACACACACACACACATACATATATATATATATATATATATATATATATATATATATATATATATATATAAAAGGCACATTTGAATATTAATATTTATATATACATCTATATAAAATATGAGTTCCAGCCATTTATATTTTTGTACCTAACACATTAAAATTAATTTTCTTTTAAAAAGATGGTCTTAACAATTTTGGTTCATTAATTTATCATCTATGTAAATCATCATGCGCTCGTTGTGTATGGCTATCATCGTAGGAAACGTACACGGCGACCCGAGTTCAAATCCTGGACGAGGCTGGTTGCATTTCACATAGTACTAATACCCTTGGGAAAGGTATACATCCAATTATTATCCCTCCAGCTATGGGTAAGTAGCAGATTGGACTGTACTCTTTAACCTTGGTAAAAAGAAAAACTCTGAATTCAAACCTGTTAAACTTCGCTTAAAAATTGACATTGTGTCGTGTCCTTTAATATTTTATTTCGAAATCTTTTTGTTTTTAGATTTTTGAAAAATCTAACTAATGACTTTTTTTTGTGAATTGTGTTATTTGTGAAAAATCACCAAATCTTGTTGAAACAATATTTGATAATTGGGAAGAGTTTCTGTGTTCTTTAAACAACTAAAAGACCAAATTTGGTATTTGCATACTTATTGTACCCAGAAAAATATCTTAAATAAAAAAAAAAAAAAAAAAAATGATCCCCGAGCAAAAATGAGGAGATATTCATAACAAGAGGGGTCTACCAACTATAAATATTAAAGTGCTGCAAGATTTAACTAAACATGCAGAATTGAAAGCTTCAAGGCTTAACTCTTTGCCTACCAACTTTCCCCAACGGTTTGTACCAATTATTCCATTCAACTGGTTCCCTATTGCAAAAGGATCAAGTACCTGTCTCAGGGTTGTTTCACACACAAAATAAAAGATGGCTGGGGTGTTCACGTAGTCATTTTTCAGTATAAACAAATGACATGTGCGAAAGCCGTTGTCAGCGGTTTACGGTAGGATCACAGTGGTGGGACAGCCGCTGTGAGCGATTTATAGTAAGCAAAGATTTAAATAAAAAAAAAACAACAAATAAATTAGCAAAATACTTGGTTTTATTTTATTATTTACTTAAAAATATCTAAATTTATAAATCTCTTATGGGTCACATATTTAAATTTTACATTTTTATTTATAAAGCACCCCCAATCAGTACTAAGTAATCACTTTATTGTCATAATAACAAGCTGCGGTTCAAGTCTTGATCACATACCCGAAACAGATAGGCACTTCTGTATGTATATAAGTAAAGTCATCAGAGTGGCCTATGGTCGGTATCAGCCGGACAGCGAGGGAATCTCCTTTTTGCTAGAGCTAGACCGGGATGTTTTTTTTCTGAAGTAAAGTACCACACCTATCATCAGCTCCCAGATACTTTACCACACATATCAGATTACCCAAGCTGTGCTACTCACTCATTAAGTTGGCGGGGACTGATATCGAACCCGGAACCTTGAGATTCCGATGCAGATGCTCTACCGACTGAGCTAAAAAAACAAAAAAACAAAAAAACAAAAACAAAAAAAACAGGGAATATATTAATTGAAAAACCTTTTAATATATTTGTAATGGCTAAATTCTCAACTGATTAAAATATTTGGTTTTATTTACGAGTAAGATTCGAGGAGTAATTAATGTAAGTAATTACCCAACCCGTTCGTCACGGATAGGGTGTGGCACATATGGGGCATCCAGCGAGGATCGAACTCGCTATTCAGGAGCAATCAATGTATTTTCTTTCAAGCACATTAACCATAGTTTGATGGAAATATATATCAGAATGTAAAGCTATTTTTACTAGCTGCAGTACCCGGTAATATATGGGGTTACAAGAGGTTTTGTGTTTTAAGGTTTAAGAGGTGGTTATTCTTGGTGCGGGTTCTTAGGGTTTTGATTTTAACCCCATTTCATTTGGTGGTCGCGCCGAAAAGGAAGGAATTCTAGGAACGAAAAAAGAAAGAGACAAAACAGAAGGTGGTTTTATGACTTAGGCTTTATTCACCGGTCATAGCCACCCGTAGCAAGGGGATATCCTCCTGACCAGTAGTAGCGACTACACACAGTTAAGGCGAATGGGCGAGAGATTCTCCTGAGGTCGGGGGTCGGTCCTTTTTCTCGCACATGCACGGAGGGTTCTTTCTGTAAAGGCTCATGGGTGTTTGTTATTTTTTTATTAAATTTAAATTTTATTTTAATCCCCAGAAATACTCGGGAAAGATGATGTTATTCGCAGTTCCATACTGGATTTTCAATAGCAACCTTTACTAGTTGTGTTTATGACATTTGTTATACACAAGCAAAACAGAAATTACCATTTCACAGAATCTTTTTCTACATTTAACATAATATTCCCTTAAACATTGCTCGTATGTGTTATATCACTAAAAAATAATTTAGCTTTTTAAAAAAAGTTTCTCTTACTATTACATGATTTCAACGTATTATTACTCCCCTCCGCCCCCTCTCGCTGAAATCTCTTCTCTTTCCCCCCTCCATTATAAAGATATCCCCAGGGGTTTCAATATTGATTTTTCACTGAAATCCAATTAGCCAGTCCTGTTTCTGAATATTAGCTTAACAAGTGTATAAAGTTTCATCATGATCAGAACTCTGGTATAGGCGCCAACTGGATATACATAGACAGACAGAAATCGCCATTTATTTAGTAGATGTTTATTAAACAATTTAACTACAGTTTGAAATAAGAGTTTTATTTCGACTGTTTCCATTCTAAAAGGCATTTATCGGAGACAAAAACTTAAATTTTGTCTGTAAAACATTTACTACTGATTCATACCCGTCCTGTCGGCTGGGGCTCTAGAATACTTTAGGGTTAAAATCCCCCCAATGGGACCACCTGTTGACTGTGGGTGGCAACCCATGATGCTTAAGGACGGAATTTCGGTGGCTGAGCTGTCCATAATATGTTACACTTTTGGCCCTTAGGCTAGATGGGTAGTAGAAAATGCCCCTCTACTCAATCGGTTGGTAACGTCAAGCCCTAGCACCTATATGATCGTCCTAACCCTATTGCCTTTATGGCAAGCCCCAACCCTATTTATCATATGGGTGCTAGGAAGCGGTGGCTGAGGGTATTCATGTCCTGTGAATAACGTTAAACTCAATCTGATGGTGAGATTCCAGTTCTGGAGGTCTGGGGAATGTGGCGCACCCCTTCATCACCATTGCTCCCTGGTCCACTCTGACCCGGAGTGGTAGTACCTGTTAGGGTCTCATCTATGGGTTAAATAGAAAAAAATGAGTGTATAAAAAAATTGAGTATCCATTAAGAATGAATTTATTTCAAAACTTTGTTGGCATTAAATGACCCATTGAGTTTGATATGCCGTAAAACAAAACAAGCCAAACCAAACACCTCAAACTAACCAGGATCTTTCCTTATTAAATCTTTCTGATAAAATATCACAAACCAGAAGCAGAATATGGAAGGGTAATGTAGACAACTAATCCAGTGCTCATTTTCACATCTTTCGTAACATTTTAAGGTAAATATGACTGAATAATATTCTTGGTCACCATTGAGTAATATTTTACAACTAACAGGACCTGTGGATATACCACAGTATGATAATTTAATTATTACAACGTTTGATATATTTAATTAAGTTCAATATGGAAAAGTATAATAATCTTCATTTAACTCTCTTTTTTTTTTCATCTTTTCATTATGTTCAATTGAAACAGATTAAATATATATACACATTAAATATCATCAGTTCTTGCTTTTTGTGCAATAATTATGAAGATTTGATTTATATTCGAAGATATTCAAAAATTAAAATATACATAGAAATAGCATTAAAATTCTACTTAAAAATGTCCAGCATTTGTAAATCTCATAATTAAACAAATCACTACACCAGGGTTTCACTTTCGCGCACTCACCCCCTCTCTCTTATCTTTCCTTTGCTCTTTTTCTTTATTTCGTTCGTATTATATTTTTTCTGTGTATCATTTCCTTTTTCTTTCCTTTCTTTATGATAAAAACGGAATAGCTTATTTAGTTGAGGTGATGACACTCATAGAAAATAAGAATTCTGTAGATCTGCAGCACCAGATAATCAGGATTTACATTTTAAAATTTCATCTTAGACGATTTGGACGATCTCATTTTTAACCAGAGGGTGTTGCAAGATGATAACAATTGTACTTTTAAGGAGTATTAATATACACATTTTACAATAGATGAACTAAATTAGGTGGATTTGTTATATTTCTCTTGTAGACTTTAAAAAAAGAAATCTTTTAAATGTCTAATATTAAAGATAGTTAGGTTTATAATCAAACGTTTACAATTAATTCTTTGCGAGTTTATTTAATTATTTAGCGCAGTAGATAGAGCACCTGCCCAGGAACCTCAGTTCAGACGCAAAACCAATATCCCTGGTGTAGCAATAGTAAAAAGGGGACAGACTCCTTAACTATCCGACTGATACCGACGCCGTCACTCCACCGTCTTTACTTTTTTACAGATGTTTTTAAATTGACCCTCCAAAATTTGGCAAGTGTTACTTTCATGATACTTTGTGTTTTGGTTTGTTTTACGGCATATCAACCTCAGTGGGTCAGTTAATACCGACAAAGTTTTGAAATAAATTCATTCTTTGTGTGTTATCTGGGACTCCATGAAATGTGGGAGTGCATTCCCAAAAGGTACCATGGGAAATTAGTGATTCGTGTCGACTAATTGCAATGTTAATTTCTTTTATTGTGCACTTGATTCATTTCAGGTGACCCAACTATGGGTTAAATAGTACTACTGTTATTCTACATCAGGGGTCACCAAACTACGGCCCGCGACGAAGGCATTTTATCAGGACCGCCGACGGTACTTGAATTCAGTTTCACAAATCTCACTAAACTTTTCTGCTAATGTTGCATTCTTTGATAATGTTTTGAAAATAAATATGTTGGTTAAATTTGTTTTTGTGCATCTTACGCCACTCATCCATGAATATAACATGGAAAGATAAATTTTGTTTTACATCTTTTTCTCAGAGCTTTCGTTCTGGTGTCAAGTATTGAACACAATAATAATGTGACCCGCGCTCGTTATTTTTTCAATTAATCCGGCCCACCGTGAAATAAGTTTGATGATTCCTGTTCTACAATGATGACTTTGACATTGAATAACCCCCGATGGTTGATATAGCATAAAAAAAGGCCCAAACCAAACGATAGTTTAACCGAAACCTTTGGTTGGTTTTGGATGCCAGATTTTTTCGGATTGGTACTATATGTACTAGAAATGGCTACCCCGCGTCACATGGGTAGAGGGGAAACACCTGGTGTATTGATTTGTTTAATTATGAGATTTACAAATGCTGGACATTTTTAAGTAGAATTTCAATGCTATTTCTATGTATATTTTAATTTTTGAATATCTTTGAATATAAATCAAATTTTCATAATTTTTGCACAAAAAGCAAGGACTTGCGATATTTAATGTGTATATATATTTACTTTGTCATTATTTGTTGAATTTTCCTAGTTTCACCCGGACACACATACATACATTCATCTGCCTTCTATATATGTATAGATTTATGTATTTACCACCCCGTCTGCACGAGCAGGATGTGATTCAATCCCATTACCCCCCTAACCCCCCCCCCCAAAAAAAAAATCCGTGAACGTCTTGGCATTTTCTAAGTCTTCTTAATTTTATCTTAAATAGAAAACCCGCTACAAACATAAGAAACATATAAGCAGACATTCTTTGCAAATAAATCCCTTTCTTTTTGACATACGAAGCTTTAATCCTTAACGAGGATTAACGAGGATTAACGTCTTACCTAAGAAAAAATAAATTTGCCTTTTTCAATGGATGCGTCGCTAACGTCATGTGCAACAGATTTTTTCTTTTTTTTTCTTTTTTTGCTCAAAATTTTTTATAGGAAGCCTGCAAAAAAAAAAAAAAAAAGGAACAAAAAAAATGATGAATAAAAATTTTTTTATAAGTATCTTAGATGAAATCACTAAAAATCGAAAGTTAAAAAAAAAAGAAAAAAGAAAGAAAGAAATCCAATAATAGTACGCGCATGCGCACACATACACATACACAGAGTCTGTCTAGTTAAGCGTAAATTACTCTTTAATAAATATGCGGCAATAAAATTACATATAAAAAAAGTTTGTCATTTTTTTTTCGACAAGTGCTGAGAAAGCTTAAATCGATTGTTCAAGTTATGATGAGCAAAAAGTTGAACGATTCGATTGGAGATTGTGTTTTTGTCATTGATTAATCTTTGTGGCGTCGTTCGTTCGATACTTATTCTATTTCTTTGCCAAATATAAAAATAGATCTTTTTTTTTTTCCTTACTCGTCCAACAAAAGAAGATCACATTTATAGACTAGTAAGAGAAAAATTGCAAGTAATCATCTAGTGACGCAGACCTGGACCTCCATTAAGTTATAAGTTAGCCCCTGAGAAGCAAGTTCAAGGTAAAAAAAGAAAAAATTAATAATAAAAAAAAGAAGAAAAATATCTGCTTATTTCGTAAGTGCCCGAATCCATGGGAAGTTCTATATTAGCGTTCGACGAAATTACCGAGGGAACAAAATCTAGTTATTATGTGGGCTGAATTCTTTAAATCGTGTTACTGAATATCAACGCAAGTGAAAAATACTGTGATTAAACATCAAAGTACCGCCTTCTGGTGTCTTTTGCTGCACAGGCAGAGGTCGATGGAGAGAAAGAAGCACACACACAAAAAAAAAAACTGAGTAAAATGCGTGTAAAAGGGGGGGGGTAGAGCTGGTTGGATGTACGGGACGCTGTATAACTTACAAAAGAAATCAGTTCTTCATTTTGCAGGGGGAAGGGGCTGTGAGGAGAAGGAGGGGGTAAGATAGTTTAAAAAGCCAGGGCAATAGTTGGGGGTGGGGTTGGTACGGTTCAGATTGATAGTTGTGTGTGCTGTGGGTATTCTTGAAAACGTGGGGTAGCACTAAATAACACCCTTTGTTGAAGAAAGTTCTGATTTAACTATTACTTGGGAAGAATTAACACCTCACCGATGTATTGTACTGGATAGGGTGGACTAGATTGCAATTAAACAATACAGCCGCT
Source organism: Doryteuthis pealeii (assembly GCA_023376005.1). Classification (NCBI taxonomy): domain Eukaryota; kingdom Metazoa; phylum Mollusca; class Cephalopoda; order Myopsida; family Loliginidae; genus Doryteuthis; species Doryteuthis pealeii. The sequence goes on along the minus strand of CM042137.1, from coordinate 157,925,573 downwards.
GGGTGGACGGTAGGATGAGGGTGGTGACGGTAGCGATGTTTTTTAAAAGAGGTGTGTACATGCCGTGGCAGGTACTCAGAACAGTGCGGATAAATGAGGGGGGGAGGGGAGGACGTCCTCGCGGTGAGGAGGGATAAAAGTTAGGGGGGGATGGGAAGAGGAAATTTAATGAAAGCAGTCCCATCGTTTCACAAGATACCCGGCTGTTTGAAAATTTAACTTATCTGGTTGTTATTGGGGCGGGCGGGAAGATACCTAATAAGCCAGAGAAAACACACGTATTTTATAAAAGCCAAAATAACCGGACATGTATCCCCACTCAAAAGTCAATTTATCAAAAAAGATTGACAAAATCTTTTTAGAAAAAAAAAAAAAAAAAAAAAAAAAAGAAAAGAAAAGAAAAAAAGAAAAAAAAAAACAACTTTTACATCTATCTAGACATATATAAATTGCAATTGGTGTGTATCTATATCCGGATGAAACTACAAAAATAAAACAAAAAAAGTACACATTAAATATCACCAGCTGTTTTTTGTGCAAAAATTATGAAAATATGATTTATATTCGTAGATATTTAAAAATTAAAATATACAGAGAAATAGCATTGAAATTCTTCTTCAAAATGTCCAGCATTTATAAATCTCGAAAGTAAACAAATCAGTTGACCAAAGTTTTTTTTCCTTCACCCCTCTACCCAGTCGATGCTGGGTAGCCATTTCGAGTTAATAAATAAAATGAAATTCTATTAAATTTCTGATCTCCAGACGGGGAATTCTAACGATTTCCATTCTTCACGAAATGTCACGAGGCTTTATGACGGTCGATTATACCGCAAAAATTTAGTCCACCACTAACTCCCAAAGTAACCATAAATATATATATATATATATATATATATATATATAATATATATATATATATATAATTATTATTGTTTATATTTTTTGAAGGCAATTACAATGCGTATATCGTATAAAATTCGATAATTATTGAAAATAATCATGACAAGTAAACTCGGCAAACAACTTTAATAAGTCTCATCAGATGATGAGACTTAATAAAGCTGAAACAGCTGTACGGTGTTCCACGTCGCGCGCGTTATTTGCCAAGTTGACTTGTCATGATTATTTTCAATAATTATCGAATTTTATACGATATACGCATTGTAATTGCCTTCAAAAATATAAACAATAATATACTTTACTCAACAATGCTTCTAAAAGCAAATTTTCAAATTCTCTCTCTCTCTCTCTCTCTCTCTCTCTCTCTATATATATATATATATATATATATATATATATATATATATAAAGTAATTCAAGAACAGTTCCAGAGATCCTGATTAGCAAAACGGTGGATAATGACAAGATTTTTATTTGATCCTTTTACTTAAATTGCTCTGGATTGGAAAATAAAACTATTTACAGTCCAATTTGCAACAGAATAATAATTTTATGAGGCCATCATTCACGCTAAATATCATCTTTTTAATTCTACCAATTCACGATATAACGTAAAATAACAGCAAAATGATAATTAGGATCTTTTACTCCTTCACAATTTTATGATGGACTTCTACGACAGGATTAATGACT
>CM042137.1:157913978-157918978 GCA_023376005.1 Doryteuthis pealeii | reverse complement strand
TATGAATTCATATATTAATACGATAGTACCTACCTACGTGTGTCACGCCCTGTCATCACCTCAGATAAATAATCGACCATCCGTTTTGTTTCATGGGATATCACCATCATCATCATCATGTCGCGCAAGTAGCACGGATATCCATGACAATCTCTCGCCAACCTTCCCTATCATTCATTGCCACTGAGAGGTCTTCTGCGCAGCAACCAGCATCCTCACATAATTGGTCAATGTAGATCCTTGCTGGGCAGCCCACATGTGTTGGCTTCCACAGGGAACGTCACTTGTGAGCCCGTCCTTGCTTCTACAGCAGTGTCCTGCATGTCTAATCCGTCTCATTCGGATGGTTTGTGAGATGGGGGCAGGTGGCCATACAGCTGCTTCCTTGTGGGGTGCTGATTCCACGACTTGTTCAAGACTGGACTCAGCATTCTTGTGCAGCTCCCGTCTAGCTTATTCTCAAGGCACTTCGTTAGGGTCCAAGTGGTGCAGCCATACAGCAATACTGATATAACTACAGCCTGGAAGAAATGTCGTTTTAACTTGTCAGTGAGATCGAACTTTCATATGGCTGATAATTTGTTTGTGGCTCCGCATGCCTTTCCTATTTGTGTATTAACATCGCTTTCTGTGGATGTGATATTACTACCTAGGTATGTGAATTGTTCTACTGGCTTAAGAGGCTTCCCGTCAAGTGTGGAGATGTCTCCTTTCTTTTTGAAACTCATAAACTCAGTTTTATGAGAGTTCACATAGAGGCTGATGTTCTTTTCTGCCTCCTCCAAGCTATGTAGTAGTGACTCAGCATGTGCCGGTGTATCTGCAAGAAGTTCGAGGTCATCAGCATAGTCTGCATCTGTTAATTGTGTTGGATATCGCCTGCTTCTTGCCTTTTTTAGCGTGAAACCTTTTTCTTTTATGGTATCCAATGATGTTCGGAGTACATAGTCGAGGCATATTATAAATGTATATAGTGCTAATGTATCTCCTTGTATGACTCCAGCGGCGAAAGAAATATGTGTCGCAATCAGGTGAGCGTACCATTGCTTTAGTGTCCTTGTAGAGCATCATTATAGCGGCAACCATTTCTTTGGAGGAGACTGTATGCTAGTAGTACTTGTTCCATTTTTCCCTCTGTGTATGGAATCAAATACATTGGAGAAATCTACGAATAGCTGCGTTGCCTCTAAGTTCTTTGCTCGAACCCCTTCTATGATTCGTCGAATAGTCAGGATCTGAGAGGTTGTGGTCGATTTCTGAAAAAAAAAAAAAATCATGAGATATAAATATGAATAAATATAAGAATTTATATAGTTTACTTGAAATATAAAAAAAATATTGTATCTACAGCAAGAAATGGTTTAGAATTTCATGTTTAATTCAACTTTATAGAGAAAGATGTTGGTATTCATCCCGTCTATTTACTACGGGTTGGGTATGACACAAGGTCACAAATTAGAGGCATTCAACAAGGATCGAAATCCCTCTACACTATTAATGGATCTGCAAAACTAGCTTGCTAACTATTACATAACGATGGGACGTCCTTATCGAAAGAAGGTATTACAGATTTACTCATTAGTAGAAATTCTGGACCCTATGACCTTTAGGCACCCCTTTTGCGATTTCGTTTCATAAGGACATTTTTCCATTTACACCGTCAAAATCCGGTTGTTTGTTAACAGACGATTTTTAGAGTTTTTTTGTAAATTATAAAACTAACCCCTAACCCCTAACAAACAACCAGATTTTGACGGAGTAAATGAAAAAAATGTCCTTATGAAACGAGATGGCAAAAGGGTGCCTAAAGGTCATAGGGTCCGAAATTCTATATTTTGTTCTTCGCATTTCCTTTCACTTAAAGTGTGAGATTCAAATTCAATGGAATTTTACCAACCCGAAGGGAAAAACTGTCCATTAAACTAAATTTAGATGAATTTTAATTCATTTGAGAATTCACGAGAAAGCAACGACTTTGTTATTGTAACTAGCAAATATATGTAGCCTCCATAGGGTGCAAGTATTTAAGTTTTAATGTAATAAAATAATATATTAAATTTAGAAAGTCTAATGAAACTAAATAAGAATGCAGATAAAAAGGGTATAATAAAACAAATAGAAATCAATAATACTAAGCACATATCTATTAAAATCAAATTTTTAATATCAATATGCAAATTAGCCTTCCCGCTATTTTGTTGTATATATAAATACAATTGCATGTTATTTGTATGTAGATATGGTCAACAGTATTGATAATGTGAAATAATTTATTAATAAATGAGGTTTAAATAATAAAAAAAATAATCATGAAGATTGTGACGTTAATAACAAATTGTGACTTGAGTAGTGATGTAGTTTCGGTTACAGACAGAAAAACACACAATCCTCATTATAATAATAATTAGATATTGACCATCGCCTCGGAGGAATTCAGTTTTTCATTTATAACATAAAATATTATTTTTTCCTTTTCTAAATTGTAAAAACATCCTCTCATTGTTTGTTTATTTTTTGTTTTGTTTCTGTTGTTTTTCATGTGAGGGGGGGGGCGTTATTTCTTCTGTTGTTAAATTAAAAGTACATTTTATGTAAAACATTGTTACTGATGATATTCCAAGATATACTGTACATCTTGAAGTATCATCAGTAACAATGTTTTACATAAAATGTACTTTTAATTTAAATACAGAAGTAATAAAGTAAGTAAAGTCGCCAGCGTCGCTTATTGTCGGTATCAGTCGCACAACAAGGGAGTATATCCCCTTTTCACTAGGGGATCAGGGTGATTGTTTTTTTAAATTTTTAAACTCATTTTTTAAACTCCTTGTTTTTTAAAAAATCTATTTAACCCATACACGAGACCTTAACAAGTACTACCACTCCGGGTCAGAGTGGATCTTAGAGTAATGACAATAATAGAGTACTCCCCATTCCACAGAGCTCCCGAATTGGATCCTTTCGACTAAATGCACTTTAATGTCATACCCAGGACATTAAGACCCTCAGTCATTTCATTCTAGCACATATATGACAAAAGGGTTGAGGAGCAATAGCCAATCATGTAGGTGCTAGGGCTTGGTATGACTAGGCCTCTCCGATCGTCCGTCTAATCTAAGTAAGGGCCAAATAAAGTGGTGTACGCCATGGACTGCAGTGTCATCAGGGCCCTGTCCTTAAGCATCACAGCTCACCACCCACGGCCAACAAGTTCCTTCATGGGGGGGGGTCTTATCATTCTAAAGAGGTACAGTCGGCGGTTATTAAACTAAGTCGTGAAAAATGCAATGAAGCAGTAGGGGTTGGTGGGGGGTCGTTGATTAGTCACCACTATTAATTTTTCTAGCCCCGCCCTGCAGTGGGAAGTATTTTATTTTTTCAGTTTTTAAAAATAATCTGACATTCCAATGATTTTTTCGTTCTCTCTGAAAGTCGCGTTTAGTTTCCATTTTATTTGATTCTATGACATTCGTTGTTTAGTTTGTTTTGTTTTACGGCATATCAACGCCAATGGGTCATTTAATGCCGACAAAGTTTTGAAACGAATCCATTCTTAATGGATACTTAATTTTTTTATGACCAAATTTTTCTATTTAAACCATAGATGGGACCTTAACAGGTACTACCACTCCAGGTCAGAGTGGACCAGAGAGCATTATTAATGAAGGGGTGCTCCACATTCCCCAAACCTCCAGAATTGGAACCTCACCATCAGATAGAGTTTAACGTCATTCCCTGGACATGAAGACCCTCATCAACCACCTTCTAGCACATATATGATCAAAAGAGTTGGGCTTGGAATAAGAGCAATAGGGTTGGGCCAATCATATAGGTGCTAGGGATTGACATGACCAGCCAATTGATCGGAGGAGGCCTCACCGACCACCCATCTAGCTTAAGTAAGGGTCTAAGTGTTGCATGTCATGGACTGCTCATCCACCAGGCTTCCGTCCTTAAGCATCACGGGTCGCCACCCACGGCCAACAGGTGGCCCCATTGGGGGGATCTTACCCCTCTGCAGTATTTTAAAGCCCCAGCCGACAGGGCTGGACATTCATTGTAATAACTTAAAGGGATTGAATGTCATGAAATAAATAAAACCAATCAATCTATTATATATATATATATATATATATATATATATATATATATATATATATATAACACTGTATATATTTCTTCACATAGTCACCGTTTCTCTCAGTAGCAATGTCCCACCTTCGAATGCGAGCATGTATCCCTGCCCCGTAAAATTGTGTTGACTGTTTTTTGAGCCACTTCTTAACTACAGATTTCACATCTTCGTCACTGGAATAATGTTTGCCTCTTAAACCCTCTTTCATGGGGCCGAAGAGAGGCAAACATTATTCCAGTAATGAGAAGGTGAAATCTGTAGTGAAGAAGTGGCTCAAAGAACAGTCAACAGAATTTTACGAGACAGGGATACATGCTCTCATTCGAAGGTAGGACATTGCTATTGAAAGAAACGGTGACTATGTGGAGAAGTAGGGATGTAATTTACAGAGAACCATTCTGAGGCGGAGCACCACACCCAGCGCCAGTGCCCACTTTACAGGACAGATCAGTTTATACAAACTGTGATAGCGAGTAGCCGATATCTAACCCGGAACCTTGTGGTTCTCTAGGCGAATGTTCTACCGACTGTGCTAAACCGGCCCTTAAAATGGTTCAATTCAAATCTTTCTTATTATAATGGAGATTCAGTGTCTGTAACAGAAACTACGTCACTGTCTACGTCACAATAACCTCAGGAATTGCGTAAATTTATCGATGAGTATTTAATTCATAGTCAAAATCATTAATACATAGATTAAATTTTATTTATCAACGATGTCTATGAAAACCAAAGTTAGATTTCCTCAAAACAGCCCATGTTATTTGGGCGTTTAAAATCATGCAATGCGTCTTGTATATCACGAGAAAATAAAGGTTTACATAATATATGGTGTGGTTACACACTGGTCTTAACAAAGCCGGGT
>CM042137.1:157896478-157908978 GCA_023376005.1 Doryteuthis pealeii | reverse complement strand
ATAAATAACTAATTTATCAATACAAAATATATTAACTGAAAATTTAAAGAACCTAAAAAGACAAAACTACTGTTATTACTATAAACTACAATAATTACTATGAATAACTAACTTGTTAATTCAAGGTATATTATATTGGAAATTTAAAGAACAGTGCAAAATTTAAGACACAATTATTACTATAAATAACTAATTTCTCAATACAATGTATAGTATATTGAATAGTTTATTTCAGTTAGTTCTGTAAGAAATAGCCAAAATGATATTTATTTCTTCTGTTTAGATGTGTAAAAAATGACCACAGTACGTACGTACGTATATATGTATGCATGTGCGTATGTATGTATGTATGTAGTTAATTTATTGGTTTAGAAAAGTTCTCTTCTCGCCGAGTTTATAGTGAGAAAACTTTTGCCATCAAACTTTTTCTTTAGGAAAAATCCTCCTCCCCCCCCCTGTCTATTTTCATCATCGTTTCGAGTCGTGGTCTTTTGTGGTGCTATGGTAAATCTCTGAGTTTACCATATATGGTTGTGCGTGTTCTGCAGACCAACTAGAGAGAGAGAGAGAGAGAGAGAGAGAGAGAGAGAGAGAGAGAGAGAGAGAGAGAGAGAGAGTAAGGGGGGTTGTATATGTTATTTGGGATGGAGATCTGAGTGACACCTTGGGGGAATGTCTGATGGAAGCAATGAAAAGATTTTTCTAAGAAGGGCGGAGAAGAAAAGAAAGAACGGGAAGCAACAAGAATGGTAAGGAGGGGCAAGGGGGAAGGAAGGAGGGGGGAGTAGGAAATGAGAGCATTACCGCAGAGAAGGGAGGAGAAGGAGGATTTACAAGAGGAAAAGCGGGAGGAGGAGGAGGAGTGGGGTGAAAACAGAGGAGGGCATTTTGAAGAAGAAGCTGCCTTACGTGAATTGTGTGTTGCAGTAGTAGAACTGGTGGTGCCAGAGGATGAAGAGAGGAAGGGGAGAAAGAAATGCAAGTGTTGGAGGAAGAACTGTCAAAACCAAAGGCTGCAACATTAAATACACTGGTCGCATGCCGCCAAATCACATTCAAATCATTCTATTACTTTACCAACACTTATTATTATTATCATTATTATTATTATTGATGATGATGATAATGATGATAACAATAATAATAATAATAATAATAATGATAATAATGATAATAATAATAATGATGGTGATGGTGATGATGATAGTGATGAAAAGAGTAATAATAATTTAATAAGTTTAAAAATGATCATCATGATATTAATGATGATGATAATCATAAAAAATGATGATGTTCATCATCATCATCATAATGATGATGATGATAATGATAATGATGATGATAATAATAAAACAAATTTAAAAAACAAACAAATCTTATAAAAATTATTTATTTGCTTTGGTCATATAATTATTGGTCCAAATGTTGTTAATTTGAACCAGTGCGAGTATGTTGAAATAATTATAATTGTATAACTAGAAAATCAAATAAAAGCTAAAACTATTATTATTATTATTATTATTATTATTATTATTATTATTATTATTATTATTATTATTATTATTATTATTGTTGTTGTTTTATCAACAACAACTAATAATAATGATTATTATTATTACTGCTTTCTTTTTTAAGTACAAAACACACAAATATATATATAATATATATATATATATATATATTGTCTGTCATTTCATAAAAAATAAATATTGCTCTCTCGATGAGAAATATTTTCAAATTTAAATCTGTTTTCAGATTCTAAACTGTAGGCCTTTTTTTTTTTTTTTATGAAAAATCAAAGTGAAAATACTAAAGAACGAGTTTATTGAATAGAATAAGTTATTTACAAAAAAGAAAAAGAAAGCGTTTGAACTGATTTTCTTCAAAGCAATTTCTAAATTTCAAAAATTCTTTATTTCATTAAATACTTTAGAATCTTTGGTTTAGCTCGGTCGCTAGAGCATCCACCTATGAATCGCAATGTTCTGCATTCGATATCGGTCCTCACCAACTCAGTCGATGAGTAGGGCAACTCGGTAAATCTGATCTGTGCGGTAAAGTATCTGGGAAATGATGGTAGGTGTGGTGCTCAACCTCACGAAAACAATCTCCCTGTTCTAGCACTAACGAAAAGGAGATAGACTCCCTCGATGTTCGACTGATACCGACAATGGGCCACTCCACATACTTTTTACTAACTACAACAATTGAACGCTGTTGCATAAACAAAAAATCTTTTGACATATATATATATATATATATATATGTATGTATGTATGTATGTGTATTTAATATAACTTATTTTTAACCAGGCGTGTTAAATGCGAAAAAAAAACTCTACATAAAGGTCTGATGAAAGAAAAGGGGTAGATAATCATAAAGTAAACTAAGGAGCTGACGATAGGTGTGTCGCTCAACCTCAGCAGAACAATATCCCTGGTCTAAAGCTAGCGAAAAGGGTATAGACTATGTCTGTCTGTCTGTCTGTCTGTCTGTCTCTGTTTAGCTGATACCGACAATAGGTCACTCTGCAGACTTTAGTGCTATATAAAAGTAAAAAGAAAGAAATATATATATACGAGGGTATTCCCAAATCTAATGTCTCCGAAGAAAACGGAAACTGTTCGCACGGTTATTGGCAACATTTGTGTATGTTGTGCATGCGCCTGACCCTGCACTCGCTTCGGAGCCATGCTCAGTTTTATGTTGGTAGTCGTTTCTGATGGAGCTCCCGATTGACGCTACCACCATGTGTGAAGTTCGCGCAGTTATTCGGTTTTACATCGCCAATTAACGGAAGTGAATGGCGTGTCGTGTATGGATGTTAAAAAATGTGGTGTAGGTAGTTTACAATGACGACAAGGTTCAACGCTTCCTCAACAACATAGTGGCGAGCTGGTATGACATGAGTATACAAAAACTGCAACAGCGTCTAGAAAAATGAATCGACCGAAAAAATAAATTCAATTTGAAAGTTTAAAAGAATTTAAACATCAATAACAAAAAACGATAAACGTTTTTGGATTTTCGAAATATTTCGAAATATCTAAAAGGACGCAGTAAAAATCGTATCCATGCGTCCCAGTGTTTTTCTTCCCTCACCATTTCAAGCTAACTGTAAATACATTCAATAGTTTCTTAGAAACTATTTTTATTACAAGGTAGGAGTTAGACGGCTTTAGTTCGGAAATAAAAATTTTCCCGGGGATTCATTCAAAGCAAGAATATGCGTCCCAGGACGCAATAAATCAAAAAGCTATCAGCATCACTGCCTCGTTATTTTATGCCGAAGACGTTTTGTTTTTATTCATTCTTGATGGGTATTCAAATTTTCTTTTAAATTCATTTTTTTTTTCTTAAACTCAATTTTTTTAAAATACATTTTTAAAAAAATCTCATCTTGTCTATTAACCAATAGATGGGACCCTAACAGGTACTACCACTCCGGGTTAGAGGATATGGATTAATGGCGATGAAGCGGTTCTCGACCCTCCCCAGAATTCCAAAATTGGAACGTCACCATTTGATGCGTTCAACATCATTCTCAGGACACTAGGGTTGGGATGATCTATAGGTACTAGGATTTGACGTGACCAGCCAATGATCACCCGTCTAGCCTAAGTAAAGGCCAGAGTGTTGCATGTCATGGACTGCTCAGCCACCAGGATTTCATCTTAAAAATCATGGGGCGCCACCCACAGCCAACAGGTGGCTCCATTTTGATTTTTTACCCTCTGCGAGGTGGAGTCCGTATATTCTATAGCCCCAGTCGACAGAATGGTGCCTGATTTTGGGGAGAGCAGTTGAACACCCCTACCTGACCAATGACACGGTATATCTATGAGTATTTACGAGGGTGAGTCAAAAGTAATACCATTTTGTTTAGGACATGTATAATTACCAACCCAGGAATATGTATCATACATCACAGTGAAGCTTGTCCTCTGTGGATAACATTCATACTTCTCCACATAGTCACCTTTTCTTTCAATAGCAATGTTCCAACTTCGAATAAGAGCATGTATCCTTGCCCCGTAAAATTGTGATGACTGTTCTTTGAGCCACTTCTTCACTACAAATTTCACTTCCTCGTCACTGGAACAATGTTTGCCTCTCAAACCCTCTTTCATGGGACCGAAGAGATGATAGTCTGAAGCGCTAAATCTAGTGAATATGAAGGAAGCGGTAAAGTTGTCCACCCAAATGAGGCGATTTTCTCCCTTGTCTTGATGCTTGTGTGTGATCGAGCATTGTCATGGCGAAGGGGGACATTGTCGATTGGCAAGTTGGGTCTTACTCTTAGCCTCGTCAGGGTCTCAATGTAGGCCTTAGTGAAATAAAGAAAATGGCATTACTTTTTGACACGTCCTCATAATTTCAATATTCTTGTCTTGTTCAATTTAGATTTTACTTTTGACTAAATGTAAAACCTTTATGAAATGATATTTACATCTTCACTTATACATACGTATAAAGAATAAGGCGTTCCATCGTGGTGTAATAGTTAGCAAGCTAGTCTCGCAAATCTATAACTATAAAATACCGATTTCGATCTTCGCTGGATGCCGCATACTTGGTTAATTAACAGCGTTGATTTCAGGGGCCATCCTCCCAGGCAACACCTGCCTCCTCGATTTAAAGTGACAGGGTTGGGTTTATTGCCCAGCGCCTGAGGCGCTTCCCCTGAGGGGTAAAGCTGACAGGATCAACGCATTTTTTGCACCCTCCATCCATGAGCTTCGGTTCGTGGGTGGTCCCACATTTAATAGGACCTTGTGCCTAACCCATACACGTGAGTGGTAAATAACGCATACTTGTGACCTTGTGTCACGTCCTAACCGTGACGAATGGGTTGGGTAAATAAAAAGCGCATCTCATCGTAGTATGGTAGTTAGTAAGCTAGTCTCACAGATCCATTACCACTGAATAGCGAGTTCAATCCTCGTTGGATTTTCATAGTTGTGACTCGTGTCACATCTTAACCGTGGCGAACGGGTTGGGTAAATACACTTGCCCAAAACGTGAGACTTAGTATCCCACGCTACCGTTGGCGAACGGGCAGGGGAAATACGAAGGTAATCTTAAAGGTGCGGTCTCAAAATATTTAGAAATCACAGAAATGCTTTTTTTTTGTCAATGATGTTTTTAACATCTATTTTTCTACATAATCACCGGTCAATTAATTTTTGTGGGTACAGTATCAGTTTTTCCATGCAGATGTCATACAAGCCCACTGCCATGTCGTTGAAGAAGCGTTGAATCTCGTCGTCGTTGAAAACTCCCTACACCACTTACGGACGTTTTTTTTTACATGCAGGCATGACTCGCCATTCATTTCCATTGATTGGCGATGAATTTCAATCCGTTTAATGCCTTTTGCGTTCAAAACCCTAATAACTGCGCGAACTTCACACTTAGTGATAGCATCAATTGGGAGCTCCATCAGAAATGACTGCCAAGTTAAGACTGAGCGTCACAGCGAGACGCATGCAGGTACAGGCGCAGGGGAAAACTAAAGAACAGTCGTATGCACAACAAACACATCAGTGTTAACAATAGCCGCTCAAACAATTTCCCTGCGTCTTAAATGCTTTGGAGACCTTACTTTTGGGATTACCCTCGTAGTAAACGAGGCATGAACCCGTTGGTTTCCATTGTAACAGCAGCGGTCCATAACGGTATTGATACTTCTATTCCGGGTTTCATACCTGCCTACGGAGACTCGGCGCATTAGTAGCACAGCTACAGTAAAGTGGGAAGCTGACGGTAGGTGTGACGCAAAAATAATCCCCTAGTCTTGCGTTAGTGAAAAGGAGATAAGGTTAATCGGGAGCTCACCTGAAAATCAAGTCTGTGCGTGGCAGGGAGGCGTGCTTATGCGCAGACGCAGACGCATGTACAACAAACATAACAGTGTTGCCAATAGCCACACAAACAGTATCTCTGTGTCCCCAGCGCTTTGGAGACCTTACTTTTGGGATTACTCTCATACCTACGTACGTATGAAGAGCCTTTGATAAAATTCGACCAGTGGTCAGCGTCATAAGAAGACATATCACTCACAGATACAAAGTGTGCCAGTCATGCGCTAAATTGGTGCGACCCGGAACTTTGTATTGGAGGTTAGAATTGAATTTAGTCTATGTTTAGTTCCTCGGCTCAAAATAAAAACGAACCAATTTAAACAACAAAGGATGGTTACACCGAGATAACATATAGACAATTAGAGGCTAAAATTAAAGAGAGAAACAATCGCTTGGATACGTATCTATAAATACCATCTTCAATGAAAGTCTAACTATTCGTGAAATATGAAATGTTCTAGTGGAAATGTACAGCACGAATCCTTTCCCCAATTAACTGTATTAACTGTATCCATGTGTTCTGAACATTTCATTTGGCTGATAGCCATTTGGAATTATTTTCTCTTTTCTTCGTTTTTCAGAGCAGCATGTCGTTACCAGAACTGTTACCGATGGAATTCCTGGGTTCCAAGAGGACTCGGGCACACAGTCCTGCTGTGAGCTTTCATGTGGTGTCAACTTCCTCGTACACCACTTGACGTCAAACCTGCGGCCAACTCTGAAGAAACTAAAGCCATGTTAATTGTATTCTTTTATATCTTTCTAAGATCGATCTCTCCCAGTTTCCCAGTGGAATGCAGTTAATTCCTGTAGGTCATCTTCGTTCATTAACAATACTGCGATTGTAAAGTCGCTTGAGGAACAGCAGCCAGATCAGTCGACCAACAGTGATAATGAAGGCAGGGTGCGAGATACATGAAATACCTTTAATCTGAAAATGAATAGCCCCCACGTATTTGGATTAGAAGTAGTAGTTACCCAAGTCCTCTAAACAATCTATCTGTTTGACAGAAATACAATGCGTGTTTAATTTAATTTTGAAAAATAAAGTTTACTTTATTAGAACATTAGGTCGAGTGGGTGTACGCGAGCGTGCACGTGTGTATGTGGTGTGCGTATGTGTGGTGTGCGTATGTGCGTTTGTAAAGGTAGGATATCATATTTTGGTAAATCTATACATGATGTTAAGTTTTCCCTTGACGATCATTATTCCGTGAAGATAACCATGATTCTTATGGTCCTAAAAATTAGGATCTATTTTTGGTCTATTTGCTTATTTGTTTGATGGCATACCAACCTTCGTGGGCTATTTAATGCCAAAGCCATCTTTGTAGAAAAACAGTAAGTAAAATCTACGGAGTGGCCTATTGTCGGTATCAGCCGGACAGCAGGCAAGTCTATACCCTTTTCGCTAACGTTTTTTGTTTGTGTTGTTGTCTGAGGTGAGTGCCGCAGTTACCATCTGGTGTGCGCCATACTTTACCGCACAAATACAAAATGTGCTAGTCATGCGGTAAATTAGTGAGAGCCGGTATCGAACCCGGAACTTTGTGGCTCCTTGGCGGATGTTCTACCGACTGCCCATTGCTAGGAAGACCAGTGGGTTCATATCTTTCCACAGGGTATTAGTCCGGTAGTGAATATAATAGCATGACTGGAGCTCGAAACTCGCTTACTACAAATGTCGCAGTCGAGAACATTAGCCACCACGCCACGGGAACTCTCCTATTCATTATGTGAAAAGGAAGTTTGGATTGAAGATAAGCACAAGATTTTCAGATTACATTTTGTAGTTAGCAATCTACTAGATAAATGGCAGTTTCGTCTGTCTGTGTATAACCAGTTGGCGCCTACATCAGTGATCCGATCATGATGAAACTTTACTCTCCAGAAACAGGACTGGTAAAGTGGATTTCAGTAAAAATCAATAATAGAACCCTGTAGTGATTTTTTTACAATGAAGAGGAAAAGAATCGACGTTTCCGTGAGAGAAGGGGAGTAATAGTTTGTTGAATCAAGTAACAACAACAGAATATCTGCTACGTCACAAATGCTTAAACTAAAACTTATGACTTAAACAGCTATTGATTGTCCACACAAAAAAATTGATTTGCCAATAAACACATCTAGTAAAGATTGCAATTGAAAATTCAGTATAGACACCCAGGTGGATAGTGAATAGCCGCACCTTTCCCGGGTATCAGTGGGTACTGCAGCAATGTAATCATAATTGCCAATCTTCTCTCTTCAATTATCATATCTTTACTAGACAACCGTCAACACACCAGGTTACAGTTGTGATAGTTGTCCATGATGATATTGATGCATCTATCTAGGAAGGAGTGGAGGGGTGAGGGTTCTTACCTTTCCAAAGATTATTCGTCCGAAAGGGACGTGATAGCGTTTGAAACGTTTACAACGAATGTGCAGTCCAACACCGTTAGCCAATATGCAACAGGGACTCAACACGAATTCTAGATATTAAATGCTAATCAGAATCCTTCACTCCTTCCTAGATAGATGCATCAATATCATCATGGACAACTATCACAAACTGTAACCTGGTGTGTTGACGGGTTGTCTAGTAAAGATATGATAATTGAAAGAGAAGAATTGGGCAATTATGATTACATTGCTGCCAGTACCCACTGATACCGCGGAAGGTGCGGGCTATTCACTAGTCCACCTGGGTGTCTATACTGAATTTTCAATTGCCATCTTTACTAGATGTGTTTATGGCAAATCAATTTTTGTGCTGGAACAATCAATAGCTGTTTAAGTCATAAGTCTTTAGTTTAAGCATTTGTGACGTAGCAGATATTCTGTTGTTGTTACTTGATTTCACAACAAACTATTACTCCCCTTCTCTCACGGAAACGTCGATTCTTTCCTCTTCCATTGTAAAAAAAATCACTACAGGGTTTCTATTATGATTTTACTGAAATCCACTTTACCAGTCCTGTTTCTGAGAGTAAAGTTTCATCATGATCGGAATCACTATGTAGGCGCCAACTGGTTATACACAGACAGACAGAAAACTGCCATTTATCTAGTAGATTGCTAACTACAAAAATGTAATCTGAAAATCTTGTGCTTATTCAATCCAAACTTCCTTTTAACATAATGAATAGGAGAGTTCCCGTGGCGTGGTGGCTAATGTTCTCGACCTGCGCCATTGTAGTAAGCGAGTTCGAGCTCCAGTCATGCTATTATATTCACTACCGGACTAATACCCTGGGAAAGATATGAACCCACTGGTCTCCTAGCAATGGGCAGTCGGTAGAACATCCGCCAAGGAGCCACAAAGTTCCGGGTTCGATACCGGCTCTCACTAATTTACCGCATGACTAGCACATTTTGTATTTGTGCGGTAAAGTATGGCGCACACCAGATGGTAACTGCGGCCATCACCTCACAACAACACAAACAAAAAACGTTAGCGAAAAGGGTATAGACTTGCTGCTGTCCGGCTGATACCGACAATAGGCCACTCCGTAGATTTTACTTACTGTTTTTCTACAAAGATGGCTTTGGCATTAAAGCCCACGAAGTTGGTATGCCACAAACAAATAAGCAAATAGACCAAAAATAGATCCTAATTTTTAGGACCATAAGAATCATGGTTATCTTCACGGAATAATGATCGTCAAGGGAAAACTTAACATCATGTATAGATTTACCAAATATGATATCCTCTTTACAAACGCACATACGCACACACCACCACATACGCACACCAACACATACACACGTGCACGCTCGCGTACACCCACTCGACCTAATGTTCTAATAAAGTAAACTTTATTTTTCAAAATTAAATTAAACACGCATTGTATTTCTGTCAAAACAGATAGATTGTTAGGGACTTGCGGTAACTACTACTTCTAATCCAATACGTGGGGGCTATTCATTTCAGATTAAAGGTATTTCATGTATCTCGCACCCTGCCTTCATTATCCCACTGTGGTCGACTTATCTGGCTGCTGTTCCTCAAGCGACCTTTACAATCGCAGTATTGTTAATGAACGAAGATGACCTACAGGAATTAACTGCATTCCAGCTGGGAACTGGGAGAGATCGATCTTAGAAAGATATAAAAGAATACAATTAACATGGCTTTAGTTTCTTCAGAGTTGGCCGCAGGTTTGACGTCAATGGTGTACGAGGAAGTTGACACCACATGAAACTCACAGCAGGACTGTGTGCCCGAGTCTCCTTTGAACCAGGAATTCCATCGGTAACAGTTCTGGTAACGACATGCTGCTCTGAAAAACGAAGAAAAGAGAAAAAATAATCCAAATGGCTATCAGCCAAATGAAATGTTCAGAACACATGGATACAGTTAATACAGTTAATTGGGGAAAGGATTCGTGCTGTACATTTCCACTAGAACATTTCATTTCACGATAGTTAGACTTTCATTGAAGGATATTTTATAGATACGTATCCAAGCGATTGTTCTCTCTTTAATTTTAGCCTCTAATTGTCTATATGTTATCTCGGTTGTAACCATCCTTTGTTGTTTAAATTGGTTCGTTTTATTTTGAGCCGAGGAACTAAACATAGACTAAATTCAATTCTAACCTCCAATACAAAAGTTCCGGGTCGACCAATTTAGCGCATGACTGGCACACTTTGTATCTGTGACAGTGATATGTCTTCTTATGACGCTGACCACTGGTGAATTTATCAAAGGGCTCTTCATTACGTACGTAGGTATGAGAGTAATCCCAAAAGTAAGGTCTCCAAAGCGCTGGGGACACAGAAGATACTGTTTGTGTGGCTATTGGCAACACTGTTATGTTTGTTGTACATGCGTCTGCGTCTGCGCATAAGCACGCCTCCCTGCCACGCACAGACTTGATTTTCAGGTGAGTCCCGATTAACCTTATCTCCTTTTCACTAACGCAAGACTAGGGGATTATTTTTGCGTCACACCTACGTCAGCTTCCCACTTTACTGTAGCTGTGCTACTAATGCGCCGAGTCTCCGTAGGGCAGGTATGAAACCGGAATAGAAGTATCAATACCGTTATGGACGCTGCTGTTACAATGGAAAACCAACGGGTTCATGCCTCGTTTACTACGAGGTATCCAAAAGTAAGGTCTCCAAAGCATTTAAGACGCAGGGAAATTGTTTGAGCGGCTATTGTTAACACTGATTGTTTGTTGTGATACGACTGTTCTTTAGTTTTCCCCTGCGCCTGTACCTGCATGCGTCTCGCTGTGACGCTCGTCTTATTGGCAAGTCATTTCTGATGGAGCTCCAATTGATGCTATCACTAAGTGTGAAGTTCGCGCAGTTATTAGGGTTTTGAACGCAAAAGGCATTAAACGGATTGGAAATTCATCGCCAATCAATGGAAATGAATGGCGAGTCATGCCTGCATGTAAAAAAAACGTCCGTAAGTGGTGTAGGGAGTTTTCAACGACGACGAATTCAACGCTCTTCAACGACATGGCAGTGGGCTTGTATGACATCTGCATGGAAAACTGATACTGTACCCACAAAATAATTGACGGTATTATTGTAGAAAAATAGATGTTTAAAACATCATTGACAAAAAAAAAAGCATTTCTGTGATTTCAAATATTTTGAGACCGCACCTTTAAGATTACCTTCGTATTTCCCCTGCCGTTCGCCACGGTAGCGTGGGATACTAAGTCTCACGTTTGGGCAAGTGTATTTACCAACCCGTTCGCCACGGTTAAGATGTGACACGAGTCACAACTATGAAAATCAACGAGGATTGAACTCGCTATTCAGTGGTAATGGATCTTGTGAGACTAGCTTACTAACTACCATACTACGATGGATGCGCTTTTTATTACCCAACCCATTCGTCACGGGTTAGGACGTGACACAAGGTCACAGTATGCGTTATTTACCACTCACGTGTATGGGTTAGCACAAGGTCCTATTAAATGTGGGACCACCACGAACCGAAGCTCATGGATGGGGGTGCAAAATGCGTTGATCCTGTCAGCTTTACCCCCAGGGGAAGCGCCTCAGGCGCTGGGCAATAAACCCAACCCTGTCACTTTAAATCGAGGAGGCAGGTGTTGCCTGGGGGATGGCCCCTGAAATCAACGCTGTTAATTAACCAAGTTTGCGGCATCCAGCGAAGATCGAAATCGGTATTTTATAGTTATAGATTTGCGAGACTAGCTTGCTAACTATTACACCACGATGGACGCCTTATTCTTTATACGTATGTATAAGTGAAGATGTAAAATATCATTTCTAAAGGTTTTACATTTAGTCAAAAGTAAAATCTAAATTGAACAAGACAAGAATATTGAAATTATGAGGACGTGTCAAAAAGTAATGCCATTTTCTTTATTTCTAAGGCCTACATTGAGACCCTGACGAGGCTAAGGTAAGACCCAACTTGCCAATCGACAATGTCCCCTTCGCCATGACAATGCTCGATCACACACAGCTCAAGACAAGGAGAAAAATCGCCTCATTTGGGTGGACAACTTTACCGCTTCTTCATATTCCTAGATTTAGCGCTTCAGACTATCATCTCTTCGGTCCCATGAAAGAGGGGTTTGAGAGGCAAACATTGTTCCAGTGACGAGGAAGTGAATTTGTAGTGAAGAAGTGGCTCAAAGAACTCATCACATTCGGACC
>CM042137.1:157890555-157896378 GCA_023376005.1 Doryteuthis pealeii | reverse complement strand
CTCACACTACCTTCTAACTGGTACCTGCATCGCCATATCCTGTTAACTAAATGTACTTTTAAATCTAACACATGATCAAGTAATACAAGTAATAGTAAAGTCGCACCAGCTCGCTATTGTCGGTATCAGTCGCACAACAAGGGAGTATTCCCGCTTTTCTAGGATCGTGGTGATTGTTTTTTTAAATTTTAACACTCATTTTTAACTCTTGTTTTTAAAAATCTATTTACCCATACCAAGGACACCTTAACAGTATCACCACTCCGGCAGAAGTGGATCTTAAGGTAATGATCAATAATAGATACTCCCATTCCACAGAGCTCCCGATGGGTATCCTTGTGACTAAAGTCATCTTTTAACTGTCATACCAGGCACACTAGACCTCAGCTCATTCATGCTGTTCAACCATACTTTAGGACAAAGAGGGTTGCAGGATCAGCATAACCCATCATGAGGTGCTTAGGGCTTGGGTTATAACTAGCCCTGTGCATCCCTGATCGATCGCATCCTAATATATCTATGTAACAAGGCCAGATAAATCAGTGTGTGTACGCCATGGACTGCAGTTGTCCTGCAGGGCACCTCCTTAAGACATCATAGCTCACCGCCGCCACGGCCTCACATTCTCTGGGGGGGCTCGGTCTTTATACATTCTAACAGAGAGTTTACAGTCGGGCTGGTTATTAAACAGTGTGAAAGAATGCAATGCAACACATGAGCCAGTAGGGTTCGGTGAGGGTTCTTTAGATTTTCACCCACGATTAATCTTTTTTTCTAGCCCCGCCTCGCGAGTGGGATGTATTTTATTTTTTCCAGTTTTAAAAATAAATCTGAATCCAATGATTTTATTTCGTCTCTCTGAAAGTCGCGTTTTTTATTTCATTTTATTGATTCTATGATACATTCGTTGTTAGTTTTTTGTTTATACGCATTATCAACGCAATGGGTATAACTGCCGACAAGTTTTGAACGAATCCATTCTTAATGGATACTTAATTTTTCATGACCAATTTTATTTAAAACCATAGATGGGACCCTTAACAGGTTACTACCACTCCAGGGCAGAGTGGACCAGAGAGCTTATTTAATGAGGGTGCCTCCACATTCCCCAAACCTCCAGAATTGGAACCTCACCATCAGATAGAGTTTAACTCGCATTCCCTGGACAGAAACCCTACATCAACCACCTTCTAGCACATATAATTGATTCAAAAGAGTGGCGTGGAAATAAGAGCATAGGGTTTGGGCCAATCATATAGGTGCCTAGGGATTAACATGACCAGCCAATTGAATACGGAGGAGGCCTCACCGACCACCCATTCTAGCTTAAATAAGGGTCTCAAGGTTGCCATGTCTGGACTGCTCATCCACCGGCTTCGTCCATTAAGCATCACGGGTCGCCACCCCACGGCCAAAACAGGTGGCCCATTGGGGGGATCTACCCTCTGCAGTATTTTAAAGCCCCAGCCGACAGGGCTGACATTCATTGTAAAACTTAAAGGGATGAATGTCGTGAAAATAAATAAAACCAACAATCTTATATATATATATAAGATATATATATATATCATATAATATATATATAACACTGTATATATTTTTCACAAGTCACGTTTCTCTCAGTAGCATGTCCACCTTCGAATTGCGAGCATGTATCCCTGCCCCGTAAAATTGTGTTGGACTGTTTTGAGCCCTTCTTAAATACAGAGTTCACATCTTTCGTCACGGAATAATGTTTGCCTCTTAAACCCTCTTTCAGGGGCCGAAGAGAGGCAACATTATTCCCAGTAATGAGAACGGTGAAATCTGTAGTGAAGAAGTGGCTCAAAGCACAGTTCAACCAGGATTCTTACGAGGACGGATACATGCTTCTCATTCGAGGTAGGGACATTGCTATTTTGAAAGGAAACGGTGACTAGTGGAGAAGTAGGATGTAATTTACAGAGAAACCATTCTGAGGCGGAGCACCACACCCAGCGCCAGTGCCCACTTTACAGGGAAGATCAGTATACAAACTACTGATACGCGATGTAGCGATATCTAACCGCGAACCTTGTGGTTTCTCTAGGCGAATGTTATACCGACTTTGCTAAACGGCCCTTAAATGGTATTCAATTCAAATTTCTATTAAATGGAGAATTCAGTGTCTTGTAACCAGAAACTACGTCACTGTCTTAGTCACAATAACCTCAGGAAATTGCGTAAATTTATCGATTGACGTATTTAATTCATAGTTCAAAATCATTAATACATAGATACAATTTTTATTTATCAACGATGTCCTATGAAAACCAAAGTTAGATCCTCAAAAACAGCCCATTGTCTATTTGCGTTTAAATCATGCAATGCGCTTGTATATCACGAGAAATAGAAGGTTTACATAATATATGGTGTGGCTTCCACTGGTCTTAACCAAAGGCGGTTTAATAAATAATTAGTTATGTTTTTGACCTCTGTATGGTTTTATTCTCAAAGACATTAACATCTATCTATGGAAGGATTTTATATAGAAACAATTAAAATAAGGGTAAGCTTTTATATGGCGTTCTATCAATTCGCCTGTCTTCTCTCTCTCTCTCTCTCCTCTTCTCTCTTTCTCTCCTCTCTCTCTCTCTTCTCCTTCTTCTCTCTCTCTCTCTTATTATATATATTAGATAGTATAATATATATACAATATGTATGTATGTATGTATGATGTATAATATAATAAAAAAAGTACATACGCCAATGCACAAAACCCCCGACAGGCTAACTAACAGGTAAAGTAAGTGAACCATTGGAAAAAAATCAGATGGGCTAAGAGTACACACACCACAACACACACACACAAATCACAACACACACTTTAATATATATATATAAATATATATACAATATATATATATCTATATAATATTATATATAAACAAACCAAGCTTACTACTTATACTAAAACAAAAAAGTTAGGCCATACTGGAATTTGATAAGACACTGTTACACTGATTTCATGCACATAAAACACACACACACACACACACCCACACACACACACACACAATTTGAAGATATATAGGCACAAAGCAGACAATGAACGATACTAACGCATAGCTTGTTTCAGAAATTTTCTGTTAAAATTTTTATCTCGAAATATTTAAATAAATCAATGAATTAAAAACAACACCATAATTAGAGCCCATGTTCTTACACTTGCATGTGATAAGCCTTCAAACGCCAAACCACCCAAACCAATTATATTTATCATATACTTATATATATTTCTACACATTCCTTGTTTGTCTACCTCCTCCACATACTGTCGCATTAATTCCTCTTATTTCTACCACCAGCACCACACACACACACCACATTACACCACACAACAACACACTATATATATAATACATTATATATATATATTATATATAATATTATATACTATAAATATAGTAATACACGGGACACTGGAATGTATTAATCTTATTCGTTTTCTAACGGAATAAATTCTGTCCTTCCTATCTGCATATTTCTTTTTTTTTTTCAAATTCCAACGTTAAATAAATACACAACGCGCGCTCGCGTCTGTGTCTCCACACAGCACACACACTCTAGACTATATAGATATATATTATATATATATATTACTATATATACTATACATGTGAGCCCTCTGTAGTGATTTAAAGATTTCACTGATTTATACATACGGATCATACAAATACATACAGTCTGTACTTAGATATTACTATAGAACATCCCTACTACCAAGTTTGGATACTCACTATCTCTCTCTCTGCCTCTCTCCCCCTCTTCTCTCTCCTCTCTCTTCCCTATATATATACTATATAATATATAATATAATATAAACCTATATAAGCTATAAAGCAATAAAATAAAACTATGATAAATTCACTATTAGCTAATATACTATACTATATCGTATATTATATATATAAAATGAAAAAAGTTAAGAAACTTGTTTTAACTCGCTTTTAAAGTAATAAAGAAATTCATCATTCGGATCTAAGTCGGAGCTTCTTAAATGACTATATGCAAAAATTCTAATACTTTGTTATATTTCTTTACTCCTAATATATATATATAGGGAATATCAATTTCTACTTAAGTTTATAGTTTTATATATTATATTATATATTTATATAATCATATATATATATATTATATTATATCATTAATATTATATAGAAGCAACAACCAGTAAAATATGAATAAATTTCATAACTATACTATACTATATATACCCTTATATTATTCATATATAATAAATGGAAAAGATTAGATTCGACACAATATGAGTGACTTATATCGATAAAAGAAACAGAAAAGTAAATATGGATAAAAATGAATTTAACTCCGATATCAATTAATCGCCATATCCACGATCTGACACATGTGTCTGCTCATTGGTCGAAATATTTTCAACACATACCTGACCGAAACTGTGTAATATAGTCGATAATGTGAATCGATTAATCATACTCCATTTACTTTTCTTTTCTGACTCATCTTTCCTTCATATATATATAATACAATATATAGCATAATTTATTATATATATAATACATTCATATATATGAACTATAAACGCAATAAAGTAAAAATATGATATAATTCAATTATACATATATATTCATTAAATATATAATATTATCTATATATAATATTGCGTTAGATAATGCAGCCATTTCGTGTCTGTAATTATTTATAGCCAATATATGAACAAATATATGCCACAGAAAATGACTGTCGATAAACACACACACACACACCACACAACACACACAACACTACAATCTATATTATCTATATATACAATATAACCACGAACGATACAGCGCGTTATATATATATATAATACTCTATTATTTACTGTAATCATTATATATGAATCGCTCTTGATTTTACTTTATTCTACTAATCAGTTTTTGATTAACAGTCATGCCGATCTTTATTCACTTTGTTTATTACAAAACAAATAATATTTGATTTGAGCTTCAATGTTGCTGAGGAATTGTTTTTTTCTTCCTTTGTAAATGTTAATGATTTTTTTATCAACATATTAAATGCTGATTTAATATCAAATAATATTGAACAACCAAATAAACCCTTCACTACATGACATTTTCTTTATTCTTATTGAGACTAAAAGATTTATTAGATCCCAATCGAATTTGAAAAATAAAAGCAACAAATAATCCATTCAAGTAGATATTTGTTGTTGCATAATCGAAGACTACCGTCAGTCGTTAGTCACAATCGAATATATTATTCATAACGTAATTTTGAAAATTACCATCTCCCGCTCACCAGTGTTTTTCAATACGAGCCCTCACATCGGTCGGTTTTTGCATTGTGTTGCAAGCTATAAGATTAGGATGACGAGCTTCAGATACACTATCCGTATACAGTTTCATAACATTTAGCGTTTCAAAATTTATTACGCCAAAGAAAAATATTATTTATAAAAAAAATGAACATTGAATATATTAAAACACAATTCAGTGAATTTAATTTTATGTTGTTTTTGTAAAAAAATATCATTTTAAAAATAGATGATATTTTTCTTAGTTGTAAACATTGGAAACCTTAAAATGTTTATGAACTTATTAACCATAGCGTATTTCTGAAGCTCGCTCAACCTCACTTCTTTGTTGCAACAGTACTTAATTTTCTATTCATAGAAACGCAACAAATGATTATGGTGTGTTTTCGAGGGTCTGGACCGGAATTAATGACATTTTCTGGACGTGCTTCACTACTGAATAAGCAACAGATTGTAACAAATATAATATGAAATAAATATAAGTATAATAATAATTAATATTA
>CM042137.1:157848055-157885555 GCA_023376005.1 Doryteuthis pealeii | reverse complement strand
TCAAAAAGCTATCAGCAT
Source organism: Doryteuthis pealeii (assembly GCA_023376005.1). NCBI lineage: Eukaryota > Metazoa > Mollusca > Cephalopoda > Myopsida > Loliginidae > Doryteuthis > Doryteuthis pealeii. The sequence continues at coordinate 157,885,537 of CM042137.1, read as the reverse complement.
CACTGCCTCGTTATTTTATGCCGAAGACGTTTTGTTTTATTCATTCTTGATGGGTATTCAAATTTTCTTTTAAATTCTTTTTTTTTCTTAAACTCAATTTTTTAAAATACATTTTTAAAAAAATCTCATCTTGTCTATTTAACCAATAGATGGGACCCTAACAGGTACTACCACTCCGGGTCAGAGTGGATATGGGATTAATGGCGATGAAGCGGTTCTCGACCCTCCCCAGAATTCCAAAATTGGAACGTCACCATTTGATGCTGTTCAGCATCATTCTCAGGACACTAGGGTTGGGATGATCATATAGGTACTAGGATTTGACGTGACCAGCCAACTGATCACCCGTCTAGCCTAAGTAAAGGCCAGAGTGTTGCATGTCATGGACTGCTCAGCCACCAGGATTTCATTCTTAAAAATCACGGGGCGCCACCCACAGCCAACAGGTGGCTCCATTTGATTTTTTACCCCTCTGCAGAGGTGGAGTCCGTATATTCTATAGCCCCAGTCGACAGAATGGTGCCTGATTTTGGGGAGAGCAGTTGAACACCCCTACCTGACCAATGACGCGGTATATCTATGAGTATTTACGAGGGTGAGTCAAAAGTAATACCATTTTGTTTATGACATGTATAATTACCTACACAGGAATATGTATCATACATCACAGTGAAGCTTGTCCTCTTTGGATCACATTCCTACTTCTCCACATAGTCACCGTTTCTTTCAATAGCAATGTTCCAACTTCGAATAAGAGCATGTATCCTTGCCCCGTAAAATTGTGATGACTGTTCTTTGAGCCACTTCTTCACTACAAATTTCACTTCCTCGTCACTGGAACAATGTTTGCCTCTCAAACCCTCTTTCATGGGACCGAAGAGATGATAGTCTGAAGCGCTAAATCTGGTGAATATGAAGGAAGCGGTAAAGTTGTCCACCCGAATGAGGCGATTTTCTCCCTTGTCTTGATGCTTGTGTGTGATCGAGCATTGTCATGGCGAAGGGGGACATTGTCGATTGGCAAGTTGGGTCTTACTCTTAGTCTCGTTAGGGTCTTACTCTTAGCCTCGTTAGGGTCTTACTCTTAGCCTCGTTAGGGTCTCAATGTAGGCCTTAGTGAAATAAAGAAAATGACATTACTTTTTGACACGTCCTCGTAATTTCAATATTCTTGTCTTGTTCAATTTAGATTTTACTTTTGACTAAATGTAAAACCTTTATGAAATGATATTTACATCTTCACTTATACATACGTATAAAGAATAAGGCGTTCCATCGTGGTGTAATAGTTAGCAAGCTAGTCTCGCAAATCTATAACTATAAAATACCGATTTCGATCTTCGCTGGATGCCGCATACTTGGTTAATTAACAGCGTTGATTTCAGGGGCCATCCTCCCAGGCAACACCTGCCTCCTCGATTTAAAGTGACAGGGTTGGGTTTATTTCCCAGTGCCTGAGGCGCCACCCCTGAGGGGTAAAGCTGACGGGATCAACGCATTTTTTTGCACCCTCCATCCATGAGCTTCGGTTCGTGGGTGGTCCCACATCAATAGGACCTTGTGCCTAACCCGCACACGTGGGGTGAGTGGTAAATAGTGCATACTTGTGACCTTGTGTCACGTACTAACCGTGACGAATGGGTTGGGTAAATAAAAAGCGCATCCCATCGTAGCATGGTAGTTAGTAAGCTAGTCTCACAGATCCATTACCACTGAATAGCGAGTTCAATCCTCGTTGGATGTTCATAGTTGTGACTCGTGTCACATCTTAACCGTGGCGAACGGGTTGGGTAAATACACTTGCCCAAGACTTAGTATCCCACGCTACCCTTGGCGAACGGGCAGGGGAAATACGAAGGTAATCTTAAAGGTGCGGTCTCAAAATATTTAGAAATCATAGAAATGCCTTTTTTTGTTTTTTGTCAATGAAGTTTTTAACATCTATTTTTCTACATAATCACCGGTCAATTCATTTTTGTGGGTACAGTATCAGTTTTTCCATGCAGATGTCATACAAGCCCACTGCCATGTCGTTGAAGAAGCGTTGAATCTCGTCGTCGTTGCAAACTCCCTACACCACTTACAGACGTTTTTTTTTTAAATGCAGGCATGACTCGCCATGCATTTCCATTGATTGGCGATGAATTTCAATCGGTTTAATGCCTTTTGCGTTCAAAAAGCGAATAACTGCGTGAACTTCACACTTGGTGGTAGCATCAATTGGGAGCTCCATCAGAAATGACTGCCAAGTTAAGACTGAGCGTGACAGCGAGACGCGTGCAGGGACAGGTACAGGCGCAGGGGAAAACTAAAGAACAGTCGTATGCACAACAAACACATCAGTGTTGACAATAGCCGCACAAACAGTTTCCCTGCGTCTTCAATGCTTTGGAGACCTTACTTTTGGGATTACCCTCGTAGTAAACGAGCCATGAACCCGTTGGTTTCCATTGTAGCAGCGGTCCATAACGATATTGATACTTCTATTCCGGGTTTCATACCTGCCTACGGAGACTCAGCGCATTAGTAGCACAGCTACAGTAAAATGGGAAGCTGACGGTAGGTGTGACGCTACACCTCAGACGTAAAAACAATCCCCCTAGTCTTGCGCTAGTGAAAAGGAGATAAGGTTAATCGGGAGCTCACCTGAAAATCAAGTCTGTGCGTGGCAGGGAGGCGTGCCCAGGCACAGGCGCATGCACAACAAACATAACAGCATTGCCAATAGCCACACAAACAGTATCTCTGTGTCCCCAGCGCTTTGGAGACCTTACTTTTTGGATTACTCTCATACCTACGTACGTATGAAGAACCTTTGATAAAATTCGACCAGTGGTCAGCGTCATGAGAAGACATATCACTCACAGATACAAAGTGTGCTAGTCATGCGCTAAATTGGTGCGACCCGGAACTTTGTATTGGAGGTTAGAATTGAATTTAGTCTATGTTTAGTTCCTCGGCTCAAAATAAAAACGAACCAATTTAAACAACAAAGGATGGTTACACCGAGATAACATATAGACAATTAGAGGCTAAAATTAAAGAGAGAAACAATCGCTTGGATACGTATCTATAAATACCATCTTCAATGAAAGTCTAACTATTCGTGAAATATGAAATGTTCTAGTGGAAATGTACAGCACGAATCCTTTCCCCAATTAACTGTATTAACTGTATCCATGTGTTCTGAACATTTCATTTGGCTGATAGCCATTTGGAATTATTTTCTCTTTTCTTCGTTTTTCAGAGCAGCATGTCGTTACCAGAACTGTTACCGATGGAATTCCTGGGTTCCAAGAGGACTCGGGCACACAGTCCTGCTGTGAGCTTTCATGTGGTGTCAACTTCCTCGTACACCACTTGACGTCAAACCTGCGGCCAACTCTGAAGAAACTAAAGCCATGTTAATTGTATTCTTTTATATCTTTCTAAGATCGATCTCTCCCAGTTTCCCAGCTGGAATGCAGTTAATTCCTGTAGGTCATCTTCGTTCATTAACAATACTGCGATTGTAAAGGTCGCTTGAGGAACAGCAGCCAGATCAGTCGACCAACAGTGATAATGAAGGCAGGGTGCGAGATACATGAAATACCTTTAATCTGAAATGAATAGCCCCCACGTATTTGGATTAGAAGTAGTAGTTACCCAAGTCCTCTAACAATCTATCTGTTTGACAGAAATACAATGCGTGTTTAATTTAATTTTGAAAAAATAAAGTTTACTTTATTAGAACATTAGGTCGAGTGGGTGTACGCGAGCGTGCACGTGTGTATGTGTGGTGTGTGTGTGTGGTGTGCGTATGTGTGGTGTGCGTATGTGCGTTTGTAAAGGTAGGATATCATATTTTGGTAAATCTATACATGATGTTAAGTTTTCCCTTGACGATCATTATTCCGTAAAGATAACCATGATTCTTATGGTCCTAAAAATTAGGATCTATTTTTGGTCTATTTGCTTATTTGTTTGATGGCATACCAACCTTCGTGGGCTATTTAATTCCAAATCCATCTTTCTAGAAAAACAGTAAGTAAAATCTACGGAGTGGCCTATTGTCGGTATCAGCCGGACAGCGGGCAAGTCTATACCCTTTTCGCTAAGTTTTTTTGTTTGTGTTGTTGTCTGAGGTGAGTGCCGCAGCAACCATCTGGTGTGCTCCATACTTTACCGCACAGATACAAAATGTGCTAGTCATGCGGTAAATTAGTGAGAGCCGGTATCGAACCCGGAACTTTGTGGCTCCTTGGCGGATGTTCTACCGACTGCCCATTGCTAGGAAGAAGTGGGTTCATATCTTTCCACAGGGTATTAGTCCGGTAGTGAATATAATAGCATGACTGGAGCTCGAACTCGCTTACTACAATGTCGCAGTCGAGAACATTAGCCACCACGCCACGGGAACTCTCCTATTCATTATGTGAAAAGGAAGTTTGGATTGAAGATAAGCACAAGATTTTCAGATTACATTTTGTAGTTAGCAATCTACTAGATAAATGGCAGTTTCTGTCTGTCTGTGTATAACCAGTTGGCGCCTACATCAGTGATCCGATCATGATGAAACTTTACTCTCAGAAAAAGGACTGGTAAAGTGGAGTTCAGTAAAAATCAATAATAGAAACCCTGTAGTGATTTTTTTTACAATGGAAGAGGAAAAAATCGACGTTTCCGTGAGAGAAGGGGAGTAATAGTTTGTTGAAATCAAGTAACAACAACAGAATATCTGCTACGTCACAAATGCTTAAACTAAAGACTTATGACTTAAACAGCTATTGATTGTTCCACACAAAAAATTGATTTGCCATAAACACATCTAGTAAAGATTGCAATTGAAAATTCAGTATAGACACCCAGGTGGACTAGCGAATAGCCGCACCTTTCCCGGGTATCAGTGGGTACTGCAGCAATGTAATCATAATTGCCCAATTCTACTCTTTCAATTATCATATCTTTACTAGACAACCCGTCAACACACCGGGTTACAGTTGTGATAGTTGTCCATGATGATATTGATGCATCTATCTAGGAAGGAGTGAAGGATTCTGATTAGCATTTAATATCTAGAATTTGGTTGAGTCCCTGTTGCATATTGGCTAACGTGTTGGACTGCAACATCGTTGTAAACGTGTTCAAACGCTATCACGTTCCCTTTCGGACGAATAATCTTTGGAAAGGTAAGAACCCCTCACCCCCCACCTTAATAAGATACTACAGTCAAATCACTCAGAAAGCACCGATTTCCGCTTGATCACCGAAGTTAACCAGCGATGAGCCTGTTCAATAGTTAATTGGGTGACCACTTAAGTAACAGCAAGTGCTGTAAGCAACCTTTATCGAAATGACTTGATTCGGCATTAAATTACCCGGAAAGGGTTGATATGCCCCAAAACAAAACAACCAACCAAAATCAAGTGTTTGTAGCGGAGGGGGTGGGTAACTACATATTTTAAAGAGAACGGAAATGCGTACAGTTAACGACGTATATTTCATCAAACAATTCTTTGTCATTTATAAAAAAAATGACTTAAAATAAATGGAGGAAGTATTTAAGATCTTATTTCAGGGGATTCAACACATTAAGAAACAATTGAATATGAATTCACAGATCATATGATTCACAGATCATATAAAATCACTGATCATATGATTCCTAACTCATCTAATTCACAGATCATATTTCAACGATCATATGATTCACAGATCATTGGATTCATAGATCATATATTACCCCGATCCTATTTTTCAATCTCTCTTTTTTTACAAATTTCCTTCTTCGATTTTTTCTGTCTTTCTTTTTTTTCTCTTTTGTTTAGTCGATTAATGCGCCATCGTACTATAACAATAGTCTATCTCCCTTCTTTCTTTCTCACTAACTCTCTCTCTCTCTCACTCTCTCTCTCTCTCACAAACACGTGCGCACACGTACACACATACACACACACAACGTGTAAATACCCATATTTGACATAACGCGAATACCCTTGGGAAAGGTATGCATCCAACTATTCTCAATCTCTCTCTATCTCTCTCACACATAAACACACACACACACACACACACACACACACACTCTCTCTGTCTCTCTCTCTCTCTCTGTCTCTCTCTCTGTCTCTCTCTCTATATATATATATGTGTGTGTGTGTGTGTTATGAGTGTGCGTATGCATGTGTGTCTGTGTGTCTGTGTGTGTTTGTGTATGCATATATATATATATATATATAAATATTTAGGGAAGAAATGGATATGAATCCGACAGTACGAGGAAAAGTAATAAATAAAAATGAAAAATAGGAAATGTGAGGATGATTTATTTAAACATCGATAAATCCTCCTCACATTTCTTATTATTCATTTTATCTATTATTTTTCCACATATTTATGCATACATGTATATCTATGAACCTTTTTACACACACACACACACACACACACACACACACACACATATATATATATATATATATATATATATATATATATTATATATATATACATATGTATATATATATATTTACATGCATATGCATAAATATACACATATATACATATATATATAAATACACGCACACACATATATGAATGTATGTATGTGTGTGTGTGTGTGTGTGTGTGTAGAGAGAGAGAGAGAGAGAGAGAGAGAGAGAGAGAGAGAGAGAGAGAGAGAGAGAGAGAAGCGTATGTATTGACGGAAAATGAACGATCGTATTTATAGATCAATACGAGCATAGATTCTAAAACCAGAGTTGTAAGAACAGTACTCACATCCAAAGCACTCATATTAGACTCAGATCAACACTGTCATCGTCCTTCAGGGTGTTGCAATATTATTTTCTGTCAGTGCACACACACACACACACACACACACACGCACACACATATATATATATATATATATATATATATATATATATATATAGATCCATTATGGTTTATATTCAAAAGTACCCCCTCTCTCTTTAACTCTCTCTCTCTCTAAGTGCGTGTGAAATTCTAATCCTCCCGAGTACTTTGAAATTATGGCTGGTCCCAATGAGAATTATAAAGAGATCTCTTATTCAAATTATCATTGAATCTTTCCAGTCAAATTCTAGATGAATATGATTCCAAAATTTGCATTTTGCGATCGATATAAGACAAAAATCCTGTATCAAATTGTCGATATTGTTTGTTGCAAGGACAAGAGAAAATATGATAAAGTAAAACTGATTCAAATAAGAATACACGAATCCATTATTATCATTTATTAGTCTTAACTTAGTTTTGTACAAGGTCAGAAATATGAGGCACAGGGTGAGAATCGAACTCACTCGTAATGGTCTGCTAGCTTTTCACTAATCATTATATTATTGGTTGCCCTTGGAAACCTCTATTGTAGATTGGAATTTTAAAAAATGACTTACAGCAAGAATGAGAGCCGCTTGCCGAATGACAAATATTAACCTTAGCGCATTTTTTGTTGGCGAATTCTATTTAGCTGTAACTTTATAGCCTTTTTTTTTTTCAATATTCGATTCAAGCTGTTTATTTCTCATAAAAAATTATTATGCAAAAATATATTGTTTATGAATTTAGCTTAGCGGTAGAGAATCAAATAAAAAAAATAAAATTGTCTACCATTATATTGATACACGAGTAGTTGATAAAATTTCTATCATTATATTAATATACATCATGTTAATGAAAATTTCTACCATTATATTTATACATATGATGTTAATGAAAAATATTTCTACCATTATATTAATAAGCAAGAAGTTAATGAAAATGTCTACCATTATATTAATACACAAGAAGTTGATAATATTTCTATCATTATATTAATATTCATGATGTTAAGGGAAATTATTTCTTCTAATTATTAAACGTACATGAAGTTAATGAAAAATCCAACATAAGAATTATTCCTATCAATTTATTAATATTTATGAAATAATTATATACAAAACAATTGGCATTAAATAGCCCATGAGAGTTAAAATGCCATAAAATAAAATAACCAACTACCGAATAAAGAAAATTTAATTTTATTGATATATATTATCTCTATTAATATATAAAAAAATTAATTATATCAAATGTTAAAAGGGTTCGTTGATATTTACTCTAATTAAGAATATTATGGGATAGAAATCAGTAGCATTCATGAAATAATCAAATTATATCATGTTCATCAATATCGTAGAAAATACTTTTACGTCATAAATTTACTGTCAATGTCTAATCTCATAGGATCAGTTTAGCTCAGTCGATAGGGCATCCGCTTAGAAACGAAAAGGTCCGGGCTCGGTACCCGGCTTTATCAATTCAGCGTGTGAGTAGCACAACTTGTATCTGTGCGGTAAAGTGGGAAGCTGGTGGTAGGTGTGGCGCTCCACCCCAGACGCAAACACAATCTAGTGAAAAGGGGATAACCGCCTCGCTATCCTGCAGATACATAATATGGGCCAATTCATCGACTTTACTTTACATACTCAGAAGAATTAATTTACATTTAATGGACATTAATTTAATGTAAAAAAATAATTCATAAATGCACAAGAAGTTAATGAAAAACCCAACATAAGAATTATTGCTACGAATTTATTAATATTTCTGAAATAATTATTCTAAAGTGTTGCAATAATGTTATTACGGACACAACTTTGCTAAATATGAAGACAATTCTAATTCTAAATATAAAATATTTTATATAAAATAAATATTTAAAAATTCTTTCATAAATAACAATGATCTGCTAACTACTCACTAACCATTATACTATACTTACTAGTTGCCATTGGAAACCTTTATTGTAGATTGGAATTTAAATATATATATATATATATATATATATATATATATATGTATATATAAAATTAACCACTTTTAGCTCAGTAGGTAGAGCGTTCGGCTAGAAACCACAAGGTTCCTGGCTCGATACCGGTCCTCACCAACTCAGCGTATGAGTAGCACAGGGATCTGTGCGGTAAAGTAAGGAGCTGATGGTAGGTGTGTCGCTCCACCTCAGATGCAAAAACAATTTCCTTGGTCAAGCGCTAGTGAAAAGAGGATAGACTCCCTCGCTGATTGGCTGATACCGATTTTAGCCCCCCTCCCCGACGACTTACGACGATATATATATATATATATATATATATATATATATAAGGTGTGTCAAAAAAGGTATTGAGATTTTCGGTACTTTTTGACACAGCTTGTATACTGAAAAAAAAATAATTAAAGTTGCATTTTACCGCACAGGCCACGAGATATTTCATAAAGTATTAAGACTGAAGCTGTATTTGACAAGACATAAATGAACAAGGAGTGAAACGTTGATTTCTTCAAAATAGTCTCCTTGGTTTTCAACACATTTATTCCAGCGAGTGTTTCATTGGTCGGAATATTCTTGAAACCCATCTTATATATATGGTTTGAAAATAAATTAAATTATAAATTCAAATTATTTTAAAAGAAAATTAAATAGATTACTAATTAGGACTGAGTCTATATTAGTAGTATTTTAAAGAGCCCAGTCTGCCATACTATTTACCCATAGCTGAAGCGAGAATAGTTGTATTCATACCTTTCCCAAGGGTATTAGCGCTATGTGAACTGTAGCTTCGTCCAGGATTTGAACTCGGCTCAACGAGTCCATTTCTTACGATTCTAACCATTAGATCACACAACTCCAACAATTATTAAAATAAAATTGAAATAGTTCCGTCGCATTTCTTTTAATATCATCTCGTCCTCGAATTTTATATTTGAGATGAACGTTTGGAAACAATAAAAAGTCGCACTGAGCTGAGGGTCTAGTAAATACGGAAAGTGACGCACTTGTACAATCTTGTGTCTCACCAGAAAAAACTATTTCGTTCGAAATGTACGTTCATGATTTTTTTAGAATTGGTACTGACTCTTCTAGACGAAATCTCGACATCTAAACATCAACCTTTTATCCACCCTGTCGACTGGGCCTGTAGAATACATCGACTGCACCTCTGCAGTTTGTTAGTCCCCCTCCCCAATGTGACCACAAGTTGGCCGTTGGTGGCAACCTATGATGCTTAAGGACGGAATCCTGGTGGCTGAGCAGTCCGTGACATGCAATACTCTACTTTGATTAGACGGGTGGTTTGAGAGGCCCCTCGTAACAATCGGCTGGTCACGTTAAGCCCTAGCACCTATATGATTGTCCAAACCCTATTACCCTTACGGCAACCCCACAACTCTTTTTATCATATATGAGCTAGAAGGTGGTGGCTGAGGGTCTTAGTATCCTGGGTATGATGTTAAAGTGCATCTAGTGGTTAAGTTCCAATTCTGGAACTCTGAGTAATGTGGATGGAGTACTTCTTTATTGCCATTACTCTCAGATACACCCTGACCCGGAGTGGAAGTACCTGTTAGGGACAAAATCTATGGGTGAAATAGATTAAAAAATGAATATTAAAAAGTGTTCAAATAATTAACTTTGAAAAAAAATTGAATACCCAACAAGAATGAATAAAGCAAAATTTCTTCGGCATAAAATAACCCAACCAGGATTGACATGCCGTAAAATTCAACCAACCAACTATCAACATTTTATAATACAAGTTGCGCAGCTGTCCATCTACAAGGTGGTCCGAAAGTCGTGTCACCCCTAATAAAATCTAAATCCTAATTAGTAAGTGAGATGGGTGAAGTGGCATCTTTTCGATACCAGCTGGAGAGTGAGCACTAGACCCGGGAGATTGTTTTTGTGTCTCAGGTGCAGCGCCACACCTACCGTCATCTCCCCTAAATCAACAATAATTGCATTAAATTATTATAATTAATGGTCATATATTAAAATAAAAAAATGATGCAAGTTAAAACAATATGGACCACTCTGTACATTTGAATTTCAAATTTCAAAATTATAGCTTCAATCTCGATATTTTCTGATCAAATGTCTTGTATACACCCCCCACACACATACATATACATATATATATATACACACACACATATACATATATTTATACACAGATATATATATACACACACACATACACATTCACACACACACACACACACACACACACACACACACACACACACACATATATATATATATATATATATATATATATATATATATATATATATATATATATATATATATATAGGAATCTATGGTACGGAAATAAAAGGCAGAAAGAAAGAGGAAAGAGAAATGAAATTTTTATGCATAACTTTTATTTTTCAGAGTGTTGTTCTATCTCGTTGCCCGCTAGTAAATTAATAACCTTTTTTCTTCGTTTTTATTGAGCCATCTGTAAAAATAGATGAAAATTCTTTTGATTTCTGGATTTCTTTGTTTATCATCTTGGAGATATTTGATTTAAAATCGGTTTTTTTTTTTTGTCTTCTCAATCCTAATATCCCTTCTTTTTTTTTTACTTAATTAATTATTTTCATGTTGATGGGACTTTGGGGATTTATCCTTTAATTTTCTCTATTTACTTTTTAAAATCGATATTCTTTTCTTTCACTTATATTACGGGCTGGTTTTTTTTTTGTTTTTTTATTGTTTGTTTCTTTATTGTTTGTTTTTATTTTTTTAAATTTTTATTTTCTAATTTTTTTTTTCACGTAGAGAACTCCGCGTCTACACCTTGAAGATTATTTTGTTTAATCTACAACTCCTTCTTTACGTCGTTACTTTTTGCCATTATACATTCGACACTAAAACCTTTCTGGTGCCTATTCTTTTTTTTCTTTCTATTTTCTTTCTTCTGTCTAAACATCATTAGAGTTGAATTGTTCGTCAGCAAAGAATGGTTAATGGGTATAAGTACTTTCCCCAGTCATCAAAGTAGATGTGAATTGTAATATATTCCATTACAGAAAATGATACGGAAGAAAAAAAACAACAAGCCGAAAATGCAGTAAATATGATCTACTTTTTGGATATGTAATTAGCACTGATTGTTTTCATAGATTAATGTGACTCATTCCTCTTTGAGATGATGTATATTTAAAATTTTCATGTCAACTTTTACGAAAAAGCATCTTCTGGTCTGAGATATCTGAGATCTGAGATCAAATATCAAAAACCATCAAAAATAAAAAAAATGAAAAAACACGAAAAAACAAAAAATCAAAAAACAACAAAAATACAAACAAGAAAACAATAATATCAACAATAACAACAACAAACAACAAACAAAAACAAAAACAAAATAATTTGTATTTTCGAATTTGTAAGTTTGCATTCTAAATAAATTCAGTTATACTTAGTTGATAAGGTTCCTTACTAAATATAACTTTGGATTTTATGAAGTAATTAAACCACATATCAACCTGTTGGATGCCGTTGTAAAAGCAGCTGACCATAATGAAAAAGGTAACTTTCGATTTTCGGCGGTAACTAGCTGTATTACCCGGTAATACCTGGGAAAGATGAAATAATTCACAGTTACATACTGCATTTTCAAGAGCAACCTTTGCTAGGTGTGTTTATGACACTGGCTTTACACAAACAGACAGAAATTGCCATTTATGCAGTATATATAACAACAGCTGTCTATGATAATTATTAAGTAATAATTATTAATTAATTGAAACATCATTGGTCCATAAGAATTCTTAAGAGATAATAGAAGTAATTATAAAAAATAGCGGTCTATAATGATTATTAAGTAATAATTATTAAGTAGGTGTAACAACAGCTGTCTATAATAATTATTAAGAAATAATCATTAATTAATTGTAACAACATTGATCCATAATGAAAAAAGATAACATTTGATTTTTGGATCCCGATGTAACAGCATGTGTGTATAATGAAAAAAGGTAACTTCTGATTTTGTTAAGTAATTATTTGCAGTACCCGATTATACCCAGAAAAATGAGCTTATTCACAGTTCAATACTGCATTTTCAATAGCAACCTTTGCTAGGTGTGTTTATGGCACTAGACAGAAATTGTCATTTATGTAGTAGATTTAACAACATCTGTCTATAATAATTATTAAGTAATAATTATTAATTAATTGTAACAACAGTGGTCTACAATAAAAAAGATAACTTTCGATTTTATAAAGTCCTTGAACAGTCTATCAACCTGTTGGATCGCGTCGTAACAGTAGTGGTCCATAATAAAAAAAGGAACTTTCGATTTTGTTAAGTAACTAGATACAGTAGCAGTAATATCCGGGAAAGATGAAGTTATTCACAGTTCCGTACTGGATTTTCAATCTAAACCTTTTCTAGGTGGGTTTATGGCACTGGTTCTACACAAGCAGATAGAAATTGTCATTTATGGAGTAGATTACTCTTAAATTATTCAAATTGATTGAGACATGAATTTTGCCCTTTTAATCAAATTAAAGAATTAAAGAAAGTAATGTTGTTTCACAAAAAAAAAAAAAGTTTGTAACTTTAATATAAGATTCTCTTAAATATTTTCCGTACATTTTATTTCAATAAAAAAATATTTCAATTTTTTAACAATAATTCATCTCGCGGTTATTTGATTTCAGTGTAATCCCCTTCCCCCTCTCTCACTGAAGCGTATTTACCCATCCCCACCATTATTAAGATGTTCTGAAGGGTTTGATTATTGATTTTTTTTATTGAAATCCACTTAGCCAGTTCTATTTCTGGATATAAGCTTAATATGTGTCTAAAGATTCATCATGATCGGATCACTGATGTAGGCGTCAACTGGTTATACATAGACAGGCTGACATTGCCATTTATGATGTAGATTTAACAACAGCGATCCATAATAATTATTAAGTAATTATAACAAGAGCGGTCTATAATTATTAAGTAATAATTATCAAATAATTGTAAAAACATTGGTCGATAATGAAAAAGATTACTTTCAATTTTATTATGTAACTGAAAAATCCGTGCACCTGTTGGATCCTGTTGTAACAGCAGTGGTCCATAATGATATCGATGCTTTTATTCAGGAAGGAATAAAGAATTCTAATTAACATTTCATAGATATCTCATTTATGTCAAGAATCAAAAGATTATCAAAAAAAAAAAAATATGTTCAGTATGACGCAAATTGGTTCTAAAATTGCTGAATCCTTTAAGAATATTCGAAGTCTTTTGATTTGATAAAAATCTGACATTTTTCCAATTCAAAAACAGCGAAAAGTTTCACATCTCTCAAACCGAACGAAAACAGTCCAAGTAAATGGCACCAAAATTAATCACGAGGCGTTTTACGTCATTGTTGAGATATTCGACAGCATCCGGAACGTGTAAAATAGTAGTTTTAATATCCGCTATATTTTGAAAGCAAGCACGATTTGTTTATTTATTTCAGTTTTTATTTTCCGTTGCTATTCGCCTCTAGATTTGTTAATTTTACTATTACTAGTAATTAACATTCAGATTGAATTCAAATTATTTTTGATAGGGGGAAATTCATTTTTTTTTCTTTTCAATAATTTATTTCATGGTATTTTTGTTTAAAATATTCACTTAACAGCGAATTCTTTTTCACTATTTTTTTTAAAAAATTGCAATAATGAAATATAATCTCGTACAATTATCGTCACGTCTAGTTAAATGGAATGTTCACTTTTGCAAATTTAGTGAAATTGTTGAGAAAAAAAAATATGTAAAAAACAAATTCAACATTCTTTTTCGACATTACTTTTTAGCTGTGGTTTCTCCATCGGGATTTTAGTGAAATCAGAAACAACTGTCTCTCATTTGATGTTTTTTCTTTCTCTTGATGAGACGTTATTTCTACCAGAACGCAATGATGTATGTTACAATTCTATTTTTAAGAAGCAGAATTTAATTGTAGCTTATTTGAAAATTCTAAGAAAAAAAATCGATAAAAACAGACAAAGAATTAAAGAGACTGAGTCAATTACTCGACGCAAGATTGTCTTTAAATGCATTTGTAATTGCAGGATTGATAAATATTATTGAAATTTTGGGTGGCAACATTTCGACTTTATCATTGGAAATGATTAAATTATATATTGCAATTTTTCATTCTAAAAAACACATTACAAAACGTCTCCATAGATTTTTTGCTTTTTTATTTCTTTTTTTAATTACTATCTATTTTGTGTTTTCTTTCAAATTTCAGTAATATTAATGGATCGAACAAAGTACAGTGGTTCCTTGATTTACGAGTTTTCCGAGTTACGAGTTGTCACTAGGACGATTTTCTGCTTTGTATTATGAGCGGAAATCTGGGATACAAGCGAGCTTCAGATACGCTAAAAACATTTATGTTTCCACATTTATTAAATGTCAAAGAATAATATTATTTATGAGAAAAATAAACATACTAGCAGGACATGTGGATATACCATAGTAAAATAATTTAATTATTACAACGTTTGATATTTTTTTACTTAAGAGCTATTGAAAATAGTTCAATATATTAAAGTATAATAATCTGGATTTAACTCTCTCTCGTTCTTTTTTTCTTTTCTTCTTTTCATTTTTTCCTTATATTCGTTTGAAACAGATTAGCGTTATCGCTTTTGCGCGCTCACCCTCTCTCTATCTTTTTCCAACTCTCTTTCTATCTTATCATATTTTTTTGTATAGTATGTCCTTTTCCTTCCCTTTCTTTCTTTATGATAAAAACGGAATGGTCTATTATTTAGCTGAGGTGACGACACTTATAAGAAATAAGAATATGGCGGATAAGCAACACCAGATAATCAGGATTTACATTTTTGAATTTTTCTTGGACGATTTGGACGGTCTCATTTCTAAGCAGAGGTTGTTGCAAGATGATAACGGTCGGAAGATTAAGAAACAAGAGTATTAATATATAGATTACAGCACAAAATTCATTACGTTTTATTTTAATGTGTGTTTACAGTACTATTTTTCTTATTTAAAAAATGTAACAAAAAATTAGTGTTTTGGGGGGTGTTGGAACGTATTAATGGCATTTCAATTCATCTAAATGGGCAAAACTGATTTGATTTACGAGGAAGTTAAGTTACGAGAGGAACGAATTGCTCTCGTAAATCAAGGTACCTTTTTATATACAATTGCTTCAATAACGTCATTTGATGCGATGAGCAAAATATGGGCACTGTTGAATTTTTTCAACTGTTTCACTTTCGTTTTGTTTTTGATTGCATCACTCTGAAGCGGTGTTCAGTAAATTGTCATACCTCTAAAAATAAGACCATTAAGCGATAGATGGGATTGCCCTCCGAAAAAACACTGTCTTTCGCTTTAAACAAAAGGTTTTCATCAATCTCTACAGTCATACCAGGCCCACCATTTACAGTGTTTCACTTTAATAAAGAGTCAGCACAAACTTCCCTTGATAAGTTTCTCCACTGAACGGTGGAGTGGCAAAATAGACCGGTGGTCAGTTCATTGGACTAGGTGTTAATAAATAATATGACCTGCCAGTAACACAGATGATAACTTGATGATTTGGGGTGCCTATTGGAGACTTGATCCCACTTTTATTACTTGTCATTATCATCAAATTGCACTGATAGCACGGATTTCCCTGACTCTCTCTCTCTCTCTCTCTCTCTCTCTCCCGCCACCCGTACCTATCGGCCATCGTTCCCGACAGGTCCTCTGTATGGCATCCAGTATTCGCACAGAGCTGATCGATGTATTTTTTGCTGGTTGACCCACACTGGTGTATCTATGTATAGGTGTCCACAGAATAACATCACTTGTGAGTTCGTTCTTGCTTCTCTAGCAGTATCCAGCATGCCTTGTTCGCCGGTTTTTTTTTGTGATAGGAGGTAAGTGGCTAAACATCTGCTTTTTTGTGGGGTGCTAGCCCCATGATTTGTTCCAGACAGCATTATTCTATTACTCACCACAATTCTCAATTTTATTTTGCATTTATTCTATATTTAACCCAGGAAGGTTGATGTGCCATTAACAAAGAAACCACATCACATCAAATCAAACCAAACAGTGCTATTGTGTTTTCATTGATGATGACGTTAACATGATACACATGCTGCCTATT
Source organism: Doryteuthis pealeii (assembly GCA_023376005.1). Lineage (NCBI taxonomy): Eukaryota > Metazoa > Mollusca > Cephalopoda > Myopsida > Loliginidae > Doryteuthis > Doryteuthis pealeii. The sequence continues at coordinate 157,868,587 of CM042137.1, read as the reverse complement.
TCATGCGATTATCTTTTTTTGTTTTTGTTTAATAGCATATCGACCTTTGTGGGTTATTTAATGCCAAAACCATCCTCGTAGAAGAACAGCAGTGGCAGTATTTAATCTATAACAAAGCAGTAACTCCATTCTCAGACCCCGAGCACTGGAGCCTCACCACCGGATGCAGTCTATTGCCATACACAGGGCACACATATATATTTACCAACCCCTCCAGGTTTGAATTCAAAGTTTTCCTTCTCCTATACTGGTTACCTAGACTAGTTAAAGAGATCAGTCTGTCCTACTATTTACCCATAGCTGGAGGGAGAATACATGGATTCATACCTTTCCCAAGGGTATTAACGCTATGTGAAATGCAAACGGCATTGTCTAGGATTTGAACTCAGGTCGACGAGTCCAGTTCCTACGATTCTAACCATTACACCACACAACAGGACACACATAGATGTGTATTGCTGAATACATATTGTTTTTTTTTGTTGTTTTGTTTTGTTGTTTAGTGACATATCAAACTTTGTGGGTTATTCAATGCTAAAGCTATCCTTATAGAAGAACAGTAGTGGTACTATTTAACCCATAGTAAGGAGAAAAAAGATTTATATCATTCAAAGGGTATTTAGTCCGAAAGCGAATATAATAGCGCGACTGGAGTTCGAATTCGCTTATTGGGGTGTCACAGTCCAGCACCTTGTGTTCCGTGTATCTGACGGACCTAAATTCCACCATCGTATCTCACACCACCAAAAGAAAAACAAAACAACGAAAAATCAGAGAATTAACCGAATTTAGTGAAATTTTCTATGTTGATATATTAATGAATAAAATATATAAGGCACCAGTTATTTTATTTTTTTACATTTTTTCAGGTCAGTTAACTTTGAACCACGTATATTTGACAATCTGTGTTACGCTTCAAAGATACATGGTTCGAAGTTAACTGACCTGAAAAATTGTAAAAGTTTTTAAATAAAATAACTGGTGCATTATATCTTTTATTCATTAATATATCAACACTGAAAATTTCATTAAATTCGGTTAATTCCTTGTTTTTTAGTATTTTTTTCTTTCGGCGAGGTGACATACGATGGGGGAATTTAGGTCCGTTAAGTTCGATTTAACCGAATGATTTTTTAAAATCCCCAAAGACATAAGAGACATGGTCAATTTTTAAGCGTAGTTTAACAGTTTTCTTTCTCTTAGACTGGCTGCCATACCAAGATAAACTCTTTGCCCATTTTAAGTCGCTCATAGCGGCTAACCTTTCATTACGATCCTACGGGCAACAGCTTTCGCACGTGTCACTTGTTTACACTGAAAAAAATCACTACATTAATATCCCAGCCATCTTTCATTTTGTCTGTAAATCAACCCTGAGACTGGTAGTTTATCCTTTTAAAAATACATAGAAAATTTGGTACAACCATTGGGGAAATATGGTAAGCGAAAAGTTAAAGTCTGCCCAACTTTTTATCATTTTCGGGGGGGTTTCATTGCTTAAGTTTAAAACTTTAAAAGGGAAGTTGAAGCTCATGGTAAAAAATTTGTAGACTTTGATAAAAGAGTTGAAAAAAAGAAGAAGAAAAGAACAAAAAATAAAAAGAAACAAAAAGAAAAAAGAAAAAAGAAAAGAAAAAGAAGATCCATTGAGACTAAAAGTCTAAATAAAAGTTTTGATAAGTTACAAGAAGGTCACCAGGTCTAAATCGGCTAAGTTCCAAGAGAATGAATATTCGGCTATTTCAGTTACTTTAATAGAAAAGCATAAAAATAAAACCGAGAAGGAAAATTTTAACCTGAAAAATATCAACAGAATTTTTATTGTAATTGACTTAGACTTTCATTTAAAAGTAGAAGAGAATTTTTTCGAAATTCCTTTGAAATCCACAGAAATTCTGACATTTTTAAAGACACAGATGGTTACTAAGTATTAGATCAAGATCTAAAAATAGTCTCCCATAGTTTTTAATCTGTAAGAATTAGTCGCACACCTGTCTATTAAAGAAACAATTCTCCCGAAAGACTAAAGTTCACAAAGTGGACAAAAATAAATAAAGAAATTAATGAATTATTTTAAAAACACACGACTCAGTCAATCAAGCAATAAGATATAATGAAACAAACTTCTCACAAAAAAGAAAAAGATTAAAAAAAAGAAAAAAGTTTTTTTTTAGAAAAATAATAGAAATAAATAGTTAAAAGAAATGGTTATCGTTCTTAGCATTTGAAAACGAAGGATTAGCATCTGGCACCGATCACTTTCTTCTGCTACTCAAAAAAAAAAAAAAAAAAAAAAGAAGAAGGAAAAAGAAAGAAAGTAAGAAAAAGAAGCGTTGCAATGTTCCTGCTGAACACCTTGCAGGGACAACTGGAGGGCAGAACAAAGAAGACAAACGGAATATAAACTTTAATGTAGATGCTAAGTCGCAATTCCCACGTGACCCGAAACCTCTCATCAAATTTCGATAACTTCATTCTCAGGCAGACGACAACAACAACAACAACAACAATAATAATAATAATAATAATAATAATAATAATAATAATAATAATAATAAAAGCAAATAAGGGCAACGTATTTTAATTGCCCTACTATCCTCTAAATCCTGAGCAAGTGTAGTTAATTTTATCAAATTCCAACGAGGCACAATGAAAAATTGTCATGAGAATAAGAAAAAAAAGGTCTCTTTTCTTTGTATGTGAACGATGGATTTTAAAAATGACTTTTTTCTATTCTTTTTTTAGAGTGGATTTTCTTATTCTCTTTATATAATGAGACTTCAATATATCTAGACTTTATACACAAAAGAATAGCATGCACCTAAATACACTTTAAAATTATGAAGCTCTTTCACTCCTTGATAAGCTGGATTGACAATTGCTGTTAATACTTGGCTGTATCTTTCCTATACCGAACCTCACACTCCACGTTTGTGTCTATGCACAGAAATCAATCGTATGAATTAAATGATCAAGTTGTATCCCCTTCCTCAACATCACAAAACAACAACAACAAGAATCACAATACTACTACTACTACTACTACTACTACTAATAATAATAATAATAATAATAATAAGACCTTGCCAGAGAACTGAGGAAGCTGTGGAACGTGAAGGTGAAGCTCTTACCAATTGTAATTAGTGCCCTTGGAACGGTCCCCAAAGCTCTGGAAAAGAATTTGGGGGAATTGGAAATCAGAGGAAGAATCGAGACCATCCAAACTACAGCACTATTAAGATCGGCTAGAATACGCAGAAGAGTCCTGGAGACCTAAGGAGATTTGCTGTCACTCAGCCTCCAGTGAACCACCGGCTACGGCAGGTGTGAAAACTCATTAATAATAATGAAAGAAATGAAACGATAGATAAATATCTAGACTTTGAAAGAATTAAAAAAACCAAAACAAAAAATTCTGGAATATGAGGGTGAAAGTGATACCAATTGTCGTTGGGGCACTTTGAATGGTCGCCAAAAAGCTTAGAAAAAAGACTACAGGAACAGGAAATCAGAGGAAGAATCGAAACCATCCAGACAATAGCATTGTTGAAATCAGCTAGAATACTCAGGAGAGTCCTGGAGACTCGAGGAGACATTTTGTTACTCAAAAGCCAGCAAAATCCCATCAGCTAACGCTGGTGTGAACATTTCATAATAATAATAATTGTTAAGATCGTCTCGTATATCCAGAAGAGTCCTGAAGATCTGAGAATACTTGCTGTCACTCAGCCTCCAGTAAAAGATCGCCAGCGTTAGCTGGTGTGAACAATTTGCAATTATTGAAATAATAATAATAATAATAATAATAATAATAATAATAATAATAATACAAAATCGGAATCTGCACAAATTAGAATCCGTCCGGGATTTTGATGGCTGGTTTGTTTGTTTGACGGGATATCAACACCTTTCGGATCATTTGATGTCGAATTAAGTCATTTTTGATAAACAAAAAGACTCGGGCTGCTTACACTACATGCTGTTGCTTAAGAGGTCACCCAATTCAGTATTAATCAGGCCCATCACTGCTTTACTTCGGTGATCTAGCAGGAACTGGTATTTTCAGTGTGACTTTACCGTAATATCTGGTATTTTGAAATACTAACGTATCATCAAATCCAGACCAGAAACCAGAGCTAGTATTATTTAACAAGAAGAAAGAAAAGAGAAAAAAAAAAAAAAAAAAAAAAGAAAAGAAAAAAAAAAAAGAAAAAAAAAACAAAACAAACCCAACAACAAAAGAACATATCTTCTTGTAAATTTCACCGTTCCGGTGGACCAGGGAGTAAAAATGAAAGAAAATGAAAAATACTTGGACCTTAACAGAAAAAAATCCCCTGTATAAACACGAGAGTGAACGTGATACCAATTGCACTTGGTGCACAAGAAACTGGATCCAAAATTTATCTGTCTTAGGAAGATGATAAGTTAGACAACAGCCAATGCATCAAATTGTCCCGATGAAAGTTTTATAAAAACCGAAACGTTTTAACATCGAATAACTTAACCATCTACGAATAAATTTAACCTTTGGAATACTTTTTTAAATGTACATTTCTATATATCGTCGGATTTATTTCCATATTTTACCACCCATACATACATACATACACACACACACACACACACACACACACATATATATATATATATATATATATATATATATATATATATATGAAGTGGACAAACAAATATATATATATATATATATATATATATATATATATAAGTTGAGTCAAAAAAGTATCGAGATTTTTTTTACTTTTCTGAAAAAACAAAAAAAAACAACGTTCCATTCCTTCTTCATCTTTGTAAATGCAGCTTTAAACTTGGTACTTTTAGACACACCTTATATTCTGAAAGAAACTGGTCAAACCAAGCCCTTTTTATCATATGGGTGCTAGAAGGCGGTGGCTGAGGGAATGACGTTAAACGGTTATTTTCTACAAGTCTAACATGCTCAAAAGGGAAACCACTCTTGATTGATGAATTATTTATTTTCCCATTAAACTAACCCTAAACCCTAACCCTACCCATACCCCTAAACCCTAACCCTAATTCTAACCCTAAGCCCGTCTTATTTTTTCCTAGTAGATCAATAAATAAATAAATAATTTATCAATCAGGAGTGGTTCCCCTTTGATTACTTATAGGAAATAACCCGTTAAACTCTATCTGATGGTGAGGTTGCAGTTTTGGAGGTTTGGAGAGTGTGGAGCGCCCCTTTATCACCATTGTTCCCAGGGCCACTCTGACCCGGAGTGGTAGTACCTGTTAGGGTCCCATCTATGGGTTAAATAGAAAAAATGAGTATTTATTAAGAATGAATTTATTTCAAAACTTTATCGGCATTAAATAACCCACTGAGGTTGATATGCCGTAAAACAAACCAAACCAAACTTACATAATTATTAGACGTTTTCTGTGATCAATGAATATTTTGAATGAAACATTTCGGACAATTATTAAACATCCTTCATCCTCGGTTATGATATCTCGTTGACAAACATTTAAGGGAATTAACAATGTCGAAATTTATTGAAATCACAAAACTAAATATTGATAAGATTTCTTTTTTGCATTTAGATGTCCGATTAGTTTTTATGAAAACAAATTGTTTTTGTCTTTAATTTTGGACACTTGGTATCTTATTATAATGGAGACTGTGTGTTTGTCTATATGTAACCGAAATTATATCAGTCACAATTCCCTTCATTATTTACATCACATTCTCCATTTTTTAATTGGGCCCTGATGATTAATAAAATTGTTTTACAATGTTAATATTGTTGGCCTTATCTATATACTAATAACATGCAATTGTATTTATATGTACAACAAAATAGCCGTTTACAGTTTAAACGGAAAGGCTAATTTGTATATTGATATAAAAAATTTGATTTTAATACATATGTGCTTGGTGTTATTTATTTCTAATTGTTTGGTTTTATCTTAATGAATATAAGCAAAACTCTCAGGGATAAATCTTAAAAGAAATCCATTAACAAGAAAAAATAACTATCATTTTATTCTTTACTTCTTATTTTAACTAAATAGTTAAATTAGGAAAAATTAGCAATGAAAGACGGGAGTGGCGGAAGAGTAAGTTTCAGTTGTTCTATTTTTCGATCATATCCACCTCTGTTTCAAATCTTTTTATCTGCATTCTTATTTAGTTTCATTAGACTTTCTAATTTAATATAATATTTTATTACATTAAAACTTAAATACTTTCACTCGGTGGGTGCATATATTTGCTAGTTTGAATAAAAAAATTAAACGAATCCTAGCTCTCCCGTTATCATTCCAAATCACCTGCTGATTTAAAGCACCATTGAATTGCAAGTAATCTACATGTAGTGAAAATTTAAGAAAGGTTTTCCATATATTTTTTGAGATATCGAAGTTTTAATGTTTGTTCCTTAATTCTGGTCACTACTATATATATATATATATATATATATATATTATCAAGGTATTGTCGAGGCATGGAATAAGCTGACCGCGTCCGTTGTAGGCTGCCGAAACACTGCATCTTTCAAGGCTTCCATGCTTCCTGTAGTCCGCCAACACCATACCTGATGCCCCTCTCCACACACATAAGCACACACGCGCACACATACATACATATTATTACTGTAAACTGTTCATGTTCCTGACACTAATACATGTATTCAGACTTTGATGAGTTGTGGTGCACCTGAGCACTGTACACAATAAATTTCATTATTATTATTATCATTATTATCTTGATAATATACATTGTTATATTCACAAGTAAATAATTCTCAATATCATTGTTAGAGTATCGATATCTTAGTTAGGTTAGCGTGGACATGAAGTTAACGGCGCTTGGTTATTGACAGTTTGGCTTGAAAATCACATTGGTGAGCAGTGTCAGTAAACAAGCGCATTTGACTTCATGTCCACGCTACCACTGACTTACACACACAACACACACAGACACACACACAACACACACACACACACACATATATATATATATATATATATATATATATATATATACACACGATTCTAACCACTAGCCCACGCGCCTCCATATATATATATATATATATATATATATATATATATATATATATATATATATATATAAAGGTTTGGGAAAGGTTTGAATCTATATATTTCCCTCCAGCTATAGGTTAAATAGTAGGGCAGACTGAGCTCTTCAGCCTTGGGCAGGTAACCAGTCTAGGAGAGGGATAACTCTAAATTCAAAATACCTGAGGTCGGTCGTTGATTGGGTTTGTGGCAACCCTTGATGCACCAATTCTTTCCTATCGACTGTGCCAAAAAGTGTGGATGGTCCAACACAAGCCTTCACCACTATAAACAAATCACTGTGTGGGTGTTCATTGTGTGTATGAACCCTCATACGTCGACAATCGACGGGAGAGTCATTTTATATATATATATATATATATATATATATATATATATATATATATATATACAAGGTGTGTCCTAAAAGTATCGAGATTGAAGTTGTATTTACCAAAATAGAAATGAACAATGAATAGAATGTTAAGTTTTTTCACAATACAAGGTGTGTCAAATATATATATATATATATATATATATATATATATATATATATATATATATATATATATATATATATATATATATATATATATATATATATATATATATATATATATATATATATATATATATATATATATATATATATATATATATATATATATATATATATAATTTGAAAATTTGCGTTTTGGAGCATTGTTAAGAAAAGTATATTATTGTTTATATTTTTTAAGGTAATTACAATGCGTATATCGTATGAAATTGATAATTATTGATATATATATATATATATATATATATATATATATATATATATATACTTCCTTAACATTGAGAAATTCAGAAAAATGCTCAAAATATTTTGTAATGTTTTACTTATTTTTATTTATATATTTTAATTTAAAGTAAAGTTTGGAAATTTCACTTCTTTTAGGAATCGATAAGTTACCTGGCCTTTCAAAAGTCTCCACCTTTTATTATTATTATTATCATTATTTTTTTGTTATTTAAATCAACGCAACACTCAGAAGTTATAGAAGAGAAAAATAAAATTTGGAAATAGAACTTCTTCTTCTTTAACGTCAAAAGTTGATAAAATGTTTGTTGAGTAAAATCTTTCAGTGGCCAATTGAGAGAAAATAAACAATAATTTTGAGTAGAGCCATCCTTTTTACTTAGATATCGTGATCTCCGATCGAATGCATAAAAAAAAAAAAATAAAAAAAAAAAACGTAGTCAAGGGATTTTTCTTTTGAAATTTTCCTCTTTATTCATCTACTCACTCCAAATTTTTTTCCCCCTTTTTCCAAAGATGTCCTTGTTCCTTTTCTACTGCAATTTTTTTATATCCAAGTTGTATGGTTGAAAAAAAAAAAAAAAAAAAAAAAAAAGAAAAAAGAAAAAAAAAAGAAAAGAAAAAAAAGGATCTTCAATGTGTAAAGGCGAGAATGGTACGGCGGTGGTGATCAAACAATCTTTATGTTGCGATATGCAAGCGGAAGTCATGCAGAGTGATTTCCGGTGGTTATCTTCCGGCGCTAACAGCACCTTACTAGCGACACTACACGACACGCACTGGGTATGTTACTCAATTTAGTAACATTATACATACACAGACGCGCGTGTGTATGTGTGTACACGCTTACGTACACATACATTCGTACATTTTGTATCAGGTTTGCCCGCAACATTAACATTTGTCAACATTATACTCCACAGAAGAATCGTGGTTCAGGAAGGGAATGTCCTGGCAGCTAAAAAGAAAGATAGAGTGAAATGAAAAGACTGGTGGAAAAAGAGAATAAAGTAAAGAGAGAGAAAGAAAGAAAGGTGTCTTGCAGGAAAGTGAGATATATTAGCCAGTACACGACTAACGCCGATAGCCGACATTGTAGGTCATGAAATTCCAGTTGTGACGGCCGCTGGAGGTCGTGCCAGCGGAAGCGCATGAGCAAACTACGGCCACGAATAAAAGCCAACGCAAGCGTTCATGTGTGCTGAGGGTCACATGACTTGGCCACGTCACGCTATCGCATTTATGAAAGTAATAAACAGCCGACATGTTTGTTTCATGAAAACTTGTGCAGTTGCCCTCAACTGACAGTTGAAGTAGTCAAAAGAAGGAGAAGGGGGTAGGGCCTGTTTTAGTTTCAATAAAGAATAACTGAGTACTGAAGCATTGCGCTAATGTTTGTAATCGTATTGCATGAGAAATAATCCTGGTACAACACGAAATATCCCAAACTTGATTAATATAAATCAATCATTTGTTTAACACAAATTCCGGTTAAATCGAACTTAACGGACCTAAATTTCACCACAAATATTTGAGGTGGAATACAGAGTCTCAAAGATACATGGTTCAAAGTTAACTGACTTGAAAAAAATGTAAAAGTTTTTAAATAAAATAACTAGAGCATTATATCTTTTATTCATTAATATATCAACACTGAAAATTTCATTAAATTCGGTTAATTCCATGATTTTTGGGATTTTTTCTTTCGGCCGGGTGATATACGATGGTGGAATTTAGGTCCGTTAAGTTCGATTATATCAATTTTCTCTGTGTCGGTATAGCATCCGCCTTGGAATCACAAGGTTCCAGGTTCGATACCAGTCTTCACCAACTCAGCGCATGAAGTAGCACTGCTTGGGTAATCTAATCTGTGCGGTAAAGCATCTGGAAGCTGAAGGTAGGTATGGCGCTCTACCTCGGCAAAACCAATTGCTCTGGTCAAGCGCTTGCAATCAGGGGATAGACTCCCTCATTGTCCGGCTAATACAATCAGTAGGCCTCTTCGCCGGCTACTATAAAGGAAGTCGATGCACGTCCTTTAAAAATGTTTTTTCCTGTTTTAAAAATCTAATCTTATCACAAGAGTTCGGCATTGAGTGAAGATTTAGTAATTAACCCTGCCCCCATATGCATGCCCGGTGCTTGGGTCTGGTGCAGCCCTCACCCCCACAATCTATGATACGTAGGCTCGCTTAACTAGATGACAGTTTACATAACGTAGTATTCATAAAAATATATGAAACCGATCCTTCCGGGACCCCTTAAGCAATCTTGTGCTCAGGTAGTACGCGCCGTACGCTTTTTGATGTATGATATCGTTCGTATGATAGTTTTTCATTAAACCGATATTTTTAAAATTCTATTTTTTCAACAAGGAAGAAGTGAAGGACACACCTCTGCTTTCTATTCAATTTGTACTGTTGCTTAACTGTCATTTATTTTATTAAATTTTACTTATTTATGTTTAATTATTCAAATTTATTTTAATATTTCATTTATAAGTAAAAAAATTATTGGTTATAAGTGGTAAGCTTCATTCTCTACTGCCATACCACCAATATCTGTTACTAACGTCGTGAGCCAACATGAAAAGATATAAAGCATTAGATAAAAATGCATTACCACAGGTATTGAGTATGTGTAAAATAATGTTTTGTAGCTGAAAACTTGCTCTATCCAACGCTGCAATAACAATAAAAAGAAGAAAAACAGTTTAATGAAAAATATGACCGGTTGTAAGGGAAAATAACTCATGACGGATTTTTTAAGAAAAGAGATATTTAGATTAAAAAAAAAAAATTCAAAACACGCGAATGGCGTTTGAGACATGACGTAACAGACTTTCACAAGAAAAAGACAATATGTATCTTTTCATAACAGACCTGCTCTGATGATGACACAAAACGGATTGAAATATTGCAATATAAGCAGCTAATAAATACAACATTAATTAATAACATTTGTGCGTTTTTCAAATTTCTTACTCTGATATACTGTCGGATTCATTTCACACACACACACACACACACACACACACACACACATATATATATATATATATATATATATATATATATAGTTTCCTAGTTCGATACCGGTCCTCGCCAACTCAGCGTTATGAGTAGTACAGGGATCTGTGCAGTAAAGTAAGGAGCTGATGGTAGGTGTGGCGCTCCACCTCAGATGCAAAAACAATCTCCTTGGTCTAGCGCTAGTGAAAAGGGGATAGACTCCCTCGCTGATTGGCTGATACCGACATTAGGCCGCCCCGACGACTTTACTTTACTTATATATATATTGAAGGCAATTACAATGCGTATAAGATAAAATAAAATAGCGTTCAATGTCTGATCAATTCGAAGTATCTTCATCTTCAGAGACTGTTTTTGAAATGGACGCGGTCTTGCGTGTTTTTTTTGGTTTTGGACGTTGCTTCACACACACACACATACATACACACATACATACACATATATATATATATATATATATATGTATATATATATATATATATATATATATATATAGAGAGAGAGAGAGAGAGAGAGAGAGAGAGAGAGACAGACAGACAGATAGATAGACAGACAGACAGACAGACATTTTCAAGAAATGGAAATGAACCCGACAATACATGAAAAAGTAATAAATGAATATGAAAATAAGAATCTTGAGGACAATTTATTAATATCTTAGAATTATTGTCGATGTTTAAAGTCTTTCGATTATTAAATATATATATGTATAATTTGATATGTATATTCAATTATAAATATATATTTGATATATATTTAATAATCGAAATGTTTCAAACGTTGACAATAATTTTCAAATATTAATAAATCCGGCTCCTCCCGACTTTTATTTTCACATTTATTCATTACTTTTCACACACACACACACACACACACACACACACACACACACACACATATATATATATATATATATATAATGATATCAATATTGATAATATAGTTTTCTCTATTTATAAGTAAAGAGTGCTCAATAACATTGATAGAGCGTGTATATCTAAGTTAAGTTAGCAAAAACATAAAGGCAACGGCGCTTGGTAACTGACAGTTTCTCGTCTATGTGATTTTCAAACCTAGTGATTATATATATATATATATATATATATATATATATATATATGCATTATCTGTCGATTTCTAAGGCCTTGTCTTCTCCTGCTGGAAAACTTCCCTCCGTTTTAACGTTAATTTTTGAAGCTAAAGTGCATAAATGCTGCCATTTTTTCCCTCTCCTTTTGCTAGAGAGGTAAGACATCTTTCTAATGTCTGTTAAGGTCCTGGAAGCAGCAAGCAGTCCAATATTAGTCGTTTCATGAGCCTGTAGCCAACTGAGGACCTAATCTTGAAATTAATGGGGGTTAAAGAGAGGTTCCTATCGAGTGCTAACGGCGGCCGAGCGAGTACAACAGTCGCAGCTCCGATTGCCTGTGTATGTGCTTCCATATGAATACCGGTGGAATCAAGTCCAGGGTTGGTGCATTAAACGTGAGTGATTATTAGCTTCGGTTCGAACCACTAGCGGCAACTGCATCGTTCCAGATGGAAATAAGTAAATGAAAATGTCTTGTCAGTAATTCCTTGTTTCATTTGTGCCCTATTTTAAATTGAAAACCATTTCGTCCCATCTTACATTAATAACACGTTAATAGAACAAGAATATCCCTCTAAACATGACAGGCAGCCGGTCGATTTAATTTTCAGGTTTGTATTTCAGCTAAGCAATCCTGTATTTGTTTCTGCTATCATGGTGGTGGGGTTCTTAACGTTATTGTTGGCGTATTAAGTTTAGTTGACTTGGAATTAAAGGGTTTAACCTTAAAGGATTGTAGGGGTGTCCCAGTGGCGTAGTGGCTAACGTGCTGCAGTTTGATATCGTAGTAAGCGAGTTCGAATTCCAGTCATGCTTTTAAGTTCACTTTCGGAATAATACCGTTTCGTAAAGTTAAGAACCCCTCATTCTCCCAGTTATGGATTAAAAAGTACCACGACTGTTCGGACTTGAAATTAAAAAAAAAACCTTCAGAAAGCTATGAAACCCCTCATCTTCCCAGCTATGGATTATTTAGTACCACTACTGTTCTTCAACAAGGATGTTTTCGGCATTAGATTCCACTAAGGTTGATATGCCATTATACAAAGAAATAAAACCAAGCCAAATCAAACCAAACCAATATATATTCAGCAATACACATATATTTATGTGTCCTGTAGGGATGTCCAATCTAAATTCTGAATTATGCTAAAAAATGTAATAATATTGACATTTATTTTAGCAGAATTTAGAATTCATGTTGTTTTTTTACCAAAAAAAAAAAAAAAAAAATCCCGCATAAAAACTTATAAAAATATTTTAATATAATTATTCAGACTCTTATCTTTATAGAAAAAATATAAAAATCATTTTTTATCGTTTCATTTTTTTCAGATTTCTTAAAATAAAATAGGAGGAGGAAGACTTCGTAAACATATTTCTCCTAATATATTACAAAAAACTATTTTAAACATAATTTCATCAACAGGTGAATAATTACCGAAATTTTCGTAAAAATTTGATGTTGGTTGATTTTTCATAGAATTGTTTAAAAAGCCGGCACTTGTTTTTGGCTACGTTAAATTTCAATTGATTTAATAGTGCGAAAATGTAAACATTGTATTCGTTTATAATTTCATTATATCTGTAAGCTGAATTTTAAAAAAAAACATAATGAGTTTTTTAATGTTTCTTCTTTTGAATAGTTAAAAAAATTGAAGATAATATTAACCTTTATTCTAGTTTTATTGTATTAAATATGGAAGGAGGTAAATTTGAGACGGCAGATTGGACATCCCTACTGTCCTGGGAATGACGATAGACTGCATCCGGTGTTGAAACTCCAGTTGTTGGGTGTGTGAAATCATTCCTTTGTTGTGGATTAAATAGTGCCACTACTGTTTTTCTACGAGGGTGGCCTTGGCATCAAATTACCCACGAAGGTTGATACACTACGAGGGTGTATCGAAAAGTAATGCCATTTTGTTTAGGACAGGTATAATTACCAACACAGGAACATGTATCATACATCAAAATGAAGCTGGTCCTCTGTGGATCACATCCCTACTTCTCCACATAGTCACCATTTCTCTCAATAGCAATTGTTCTACCTTCGAATGAGGGCATGTATTCCTGCCCCGTAAAATTCTGTTGACTGTTCTTTGAGCCACTTGTTCACTATATATTTCACTTTGTCGTCACTGGAATAATGTTTGCCTCTCTTCGGCCCCATGAAAGAGGGTTTGAAAGGCAGACATTATTGAACCTTATTAGGCAAACCTTAAACAATGAACAACAATAGATGATCAGGTGGATAAGATGTTAATTTATGACCGGCAGTTAAATTACCTTCGTCAGTGGTCTACACAGAGGAACACAGGACATTAAAAAAAAATATGTTTTCAACTGACTTAAGAATAATAAAGTATTCCTCATTTTGCATCTGATGATGGGAATGACTAAATAATTTTTCTAGGTTCCCTGAAATAGTCTATAATGCTAAAAATCTAAATCTTCTTTGCTATTTCTTCCTAATACATATATGTGTGTGTGTGAGTGTGTGAGTGTGTGTGCGTGAGTATGATGTATGTTGGGAAACTAAGATGAGGAATAGTTACCAAGATTCAAAGTGATGAATATTGTGTTGTTTTTAATCTTATTCATTTATCTCAATATTTTATAGGTGGCCCCCACCCCTGGAAAAAAGTGAAAGGCCACCTGAAATATTACAACTAATGAATATGATTAAAAACAACACAATATTCATCACTTGGAATTTTGGTTATTATTCCCTGTCTTAAAATGCTTTAAATTCCATGCTTTAAATACCCCCCCCCCCAGAATTTCCCAGCATCCATTACATATCAGCAAAGAAGAATACGTTGACTCCCTAACAACACATAGTGACAAATTTGAAAATGAAACACAGGTTCATAAAATTCATTTTGCATCTGATGATGGAAATGACTAGATAATTTCTCTAGGCTCCCTGAAATAGTCTATAATGCTAAACGTCTAATTTGTTATTTTTTCCTGATATAATTTTAATCTGTGACTCTGACAACAAGAGCACACATTGAGCTTTGCAAATTACGACATTTGAAAAACTACTACGTCGTAAGGAAGATTTCTTTACCTGATCTTTGGATTATATATAAAATATTTTAGATATATATAATATATTATATATATATAATATGTATGATATATACATATACTCTTTATATGTACTAGCAAATATATGTACCCTCCGGGTGCAAGTATTTAAGTTTTAATGTAATAAAATATTGTATTAAATTAGAAAGGCTAATGAAACTAAATAAGAATGCAGATAAAAAGATTTGAAACAGGAGGAGGGTATAATTGAAAAATAGAACAACTGAAACTTACTCTTCCATCACTCTCGTCTTTCATTTTTATTTTTTCTAATTTAAGTATTTAGTTAAAAGAGGAAGTAAAGAATAAAATGACAGTTATTTTATCTTGTTAATGGATTTCATTTAAGATTCATTGAAGAGATTTTTGCTTATATTCATTAAAATAAAACCAAACAGTTTGAAATCAATAATACCAAGCACATATTTATCAAAATCACATTTTTAATATCAATATGCAAATTAGCCTTCTCGTTCACACTGTAAATCGCTATTTTGTTGTATATCTAAATATAATTGCATGATGTTAATATGTAGATATACTTAACAGTATTAATAATGTAAAACAATTTTATTAATAATTGAGGTTTAAATAAAAATAAAATCATTGAGAATGTGATGTCAATAACTAAGAGAATTGTGACTTGTGTAGTAATATAGTTTCGGTTACAGACAGACAAACACACAATCTCCATTATAATAAGATAATCATGATATATTATTTTTTTAAAGTAAAGTCGTCGGGGCGGCCTAATGTCGATATCAGCCAGACAGTGAGGGAGCCTATCCCTTTTTCACTAGCGCTAGACCTTGGAGATTGTTTTAGCGTCTGAGGTGGAGCGCCATACCTACCATCAGCTCCTTACTTTACCGCACAGATCCCTGTGCTGAGTTGGCGATGGCTGGTATCGAACTAGAAACCACAACGTTTCTAACCGAGCGCTCCACCGACTGAGCTAACCCGGCCCTTATGATATACATATCTTATTATGATATATACATAATACTCGTAAATCGTCGGGCATAATCCGCCCTTGAGTATAATACGCAGGGGATTTTTAGGGGGCTGTACCACTGAAAAAAAATGCATCTGAATAAATATTGCCGGACAGCACATTTTTAACCTCGTGTATAGTACGCACTAGGGATTTTGACCTTTAAATTTTGGGAAAAAAGTGCGGATTATACTCGAGGATTTACGTTATATATAGTATATGTATAATTGATTCTATATAGTATTAATTAAATGTATATAATAATGGTTGAATTTAGTCTGTAGAACATTCACCCTGGAATCGCAAGGTTTCGGGTTCGATACTGATCCTCACCAACTCAGCGCACAAGTAGCACAGGTTTGATAATCTGATGTTGGATAATCTGAGTGGCAAAATAGGCAGCTGATGGTAGGTGTTGTGTTTCATCACAGCATTAACAACCTCTCTAGTCGAACGCGAGCGAAAAGTGGTTCCACTCACTGGCAGCCTGGGTAATAGCGATAATAGCTAACTCTGCCGACTTTACTTACATATATAATACAATATATAATATATATATATATATATATATATATATATATAACATGCATACATAATATACGTGTATATAATATAAATATAATCTGTATATATATATATATATATATATATATATATATATATATATATATAATATAATATAATATATATACATATTTATATAATATATAATATAGCATAATACATATAAAACATGATATATAATATATATAATGATATATAATATATAATATATATACATATAATATATAATATACAATATATATATATATATATATATATATATATATATATATATATATACAATATAATATATATAATTTATATATATAAGATATAATATATATATATAATATATAATATATATATGATACATATAATGTATTTGTGATCTAATATATATATATAATATAAATACTATATATGATATGTTATATGATATATAATGTAATATATGATATAATATATATAAATACATAATATAATATATAATATGATATATAATATAATATAGATATATGTAATACATAATATGTATATATATAATATATAATATATAATATATGACATATATGATATGATATATGATGATACACACACACATATAT
This sequence comes from Doryteuthis pealeii, assembly GCA_023376005.1. NCBI lineage: Eukaryota > Metazoa > Mollusca > Cephalopoda > Myopsida > Loliginidae > Doryteuthis > Doryteuthis pealeii. The sequence goes on along the minus strand of CM042137.1, from coordinate 157,851,357 downwards.
ACATATATATATATATATATATTATAACATATATTATATATATTATATCATGTCATATATATATATATATATATATATATATATATATATATATATATATATATATATGCGATTAACATGATATGCTATTCCCTGTAAGTCATCCTCTTTATCATTTATGTATAAATATATATATATATGTATATACATATTTACACGCACACACACACACACACACACACACACACACACACACATATATATATATATGTGTGTGTGTGTGTGTGTGTGTGTGTGTGGTGTTTACAGATTTGTGTCCTTTGGTGATTGTAAAAACATACCGCCGTAAAGTATATATATATATATATATAGTGATGAGTTTGATAATAGATCATAATATTCTTTTTTATTGTGTAATATTCCACAAGAATTGCATGCTAGTATCTTTGGTTTAGAAGAAAATTAAATTTTTATAAGAAAATATTAGAGTTGTACTTATATCTGGACGATAGATAGATAGATAGATACATACATACATACATACATACGTATAATGGAACCCACAGACATATGCGAAACGCACAACATCTTACCTAAATATAAACACCACATATGTTTAAATAGATGAGTTTGGCACAAGGCCAGAATTATGAGGTACCCTGTGCGATGGATAGAAAGATAGATAGATAGAATGGAACAGAACACCCAGACATATACAAAACGCTCAAAATATTCGACATAAATATCAACACAATACATATTTAGATAGTTGAGTTTGGTAAAAGGCTATAATTATTGGGTTCTCAGTGAGAATTTTACTCAGTCTCAATTTTCTACTCACCTTTATTTTGGGTTACGGTGTTTAGTTGCTGTAGAATTAATTAGTTTTCGGATTTTACCATAAAAAACATTTGATAAAGAAATAGTAGTAATTAAATTCGGTGGAGTGCTCAATTGTCGGTGAAGGAGTCTATCTCCTTTTCACTAGCGCTAGACCAGAGGGATTGTTTTTTTTCATCTGAGGTGGTGCGTTACACCTACCGTTTGCTCCCCCACTTTACCGGATAGATCAGATTACCCAAGCTGTGCTACTCATGCGCTGAGTTTGCGAGTGGCCGGTATCAAACCCGGTAATTTGTCATTCCTAGGTGGATGCTCTAAACTAAAAAAAAAAAAATGTTGATATAAAAAGAGAGATTGAATTTTACGTATGCTAAAACTTATTCTATATTATATATATATATATATATATATATATATATATATATATATATATATATATATTATATTATTATTCATATTTTTATATTGTATCGTATATCGTATAAAATTCGATAATTATAGAAAATAATCATAATTATCGAATTTTATACGATATACGCATTGTAATTGCCTTTCAATCAAAAATATAAATAATAATATATACTTTATTTAACAATGCTTCTAAAAACAAACATCCAAAATCTTTTAATATAATAATAGCTCATAATATCCTTTTTTGTTGTGTAGTATTCGGAACTCTTCGCGGAAAACCGCCCCGACTCCTGCCTCTAAAAACGCTAGCCAGTGGGTGCTGAAAAAAATACCCCAGCTACGAATGAAGTCCGTAGCCGAAGCGGTGTCACCTGCAAAAAAAAACTAGGGTTAGGGTTTAGGGTTGGGGTTGGGGTTGGGGTTTAGGGTTAGTTTAATGGGAAAATAATAAATAATTTGGGCTCTGTTTTTTCTAGGTCACCCTGTATACCAATTTTGTAATACAACTGTTAATTTTAACTAGGGTATTTTAGAATTAATACTCTAGGGTTTAGAGTTAGGGTTAGGGTTGGGTTTTCGGGAAAAAAGCCCTAAGTTGGTTATTATTATTTTTAAAAAATTATTTCATGCGTCTGGGTGGAGCGCCGCATCTACTATCAGCTCCACACATTACCGCACATAAACTGTGCTACTCATACGCTGAGTGGGCGAGGGCCGGTATCAAACTCTCTTCCGATTAAGCTAAACCGATCCTATGTATAACAAAGCCAAATCTGTTGATATAAAAAGAGAGATAAGATCTTATATTCACCGAAAAATGAATGAATCAAAATTTCTAAGACTTAGAAATGTTGATTATTAATCATTACTAATATTGTTTCTGTATTTCTCAAAACTATCAAATCGTTTCTGGAGTGGTAGTACCTGTTAGGGTCCCATCTATAGGTTAAATAGAAAAAATGTATTAATAAAAAAAAAAATTGTGTATCCATTAAGAATTGATTTATTTCAAAACTTTATCGGCATTAAATGACCCACTGAGGTTGATATGCCGTAAAACAAACCAAACCAAATCGTTTCCCCGATCCGGTAATTTTCGGATGCTGTCTTTTCGGATGCGGATCTTTTATTCCGATATTTTTTATTTCATTTTAATTCAAACTAAATGTCACATTAATTAAAAAGACATCACATTTGTTTTGAATTAAAATAAAAAAAGAAATCTAAATATTCTATTTAAAAAAAATTGTATTTGTTTAATGTATTGATTGTTTTGTTTTTTTCATTTCGAAACTCGGTCGTATTTATTTAAAAAGACGTCACATTTGTTTCGAATTAAAATAAAATAAAAGATATCCGAAAAAAAAAAGAAGATATTTCAAAAGAGGGTGGTTAAATATTTACATTTACTTGTCGATAAAAAAAAATATCGCATTCTATTCGCATTAATTTATCGATAAAAACGCCTTAAAACCACTAAAAAAGATATTTTAAAGGTGAAGGGATTTAAAATACTTACATTTACTTGTCGATAAAAAAAACTTGAGGGGGGTATATAAAATATCGTTTTCTTATCACATTAATTTATCGATAAAAATGCCTTCAAATCGCAATATGGTTCATAGCTAGCATGGGTAAATTTTTCAGCAGGTCTCGTTAGCGAATTTTAGGGCAGGAGACCGGGACGACAGCATCCGAAAATTACACCGGACTCTTCGAAATTATTTTGAATTGTGCAACTTTCTCTTTAAAAGAAATCAATATCTGGTACCATTATAATATGTGGCCTACCTTTTGAATGTGGCCTACGAAATCATGTCTCTCTTATAGTATGTGGCCTACCATAGAAAAAGCATATTATAAGTTTATAATAATAACTGCTAACCCTAATCTTAAACCTAACCCTAACCCTAACCTTATTTCAGAATTTTAGAATATTTTAGAATTAAATACTCTCTGATTCATGTAAATTATGGATGAATTCTTTTTTAATTATTCTTAATTACTATATACAGCTTATGACTGAATTGTATTTCTTGAAATTAAATATATATGAAAAATAATTCTAT
>CM042137.1:157830555-157843055 GCA_023376005.1 Doryteuthis pealeii | reverse complement strand
AAATGAGTCCGGATTATACTTAATGATGAATATTTTGCATCATGGGAATACGCAACAAAATTCAAGTTAATCATAAAATGTATTTATTTGCTTTTAGAGAATATGAAATTAACTTTAAGTGTAAAATACTAAATTGAATTTAAGTGAATAAGGTTTAATAAGGTTTATTTAACCTTCTTCAATAAAAAAAAGTGTTGAATTAATTTTACATCCATTTAAAAAAAAAAGAACTTTCAAGACCTAAATCACATTTTTTAGTCATGAATTTCGGATAAAAAATGTTTGTCTTTAGAATAAATATAGAATAATATAGTTAATCTCGAAGAATATAGAATATAGAGCCTATACTTACTTATTGAATAATGGTAAAGGTTATTCCAAGTGTAAAAGCAAAACTTTCTTTGAATTTCTTAAGCTGACCCGAAAAGCGAACTTGCGAAATTTCAAACTGAAAGTAAAATACGTCTCTTTCAAATATTTTGAACCCTTAGTTGCACTATGAGAAGGCTTTTAGTATAAGAACATCATGGGAAAAAACCCCAAAAAAACAAACAAAAAACAATAACAACAAAACCCCGTAAAACTTCTAAAGAAAAAAGGGTGCATATTGCGTAAATACGTCCTGTCCTAAAAAAAAACGCTAAGCGGTGTCTGCTGAAAATCCGAGTCGTGCTACTTATGAACTCCCTAGCTGTAAGGTGTTTTTCCCGTAAAGGTAATGCAATATGAAAGCAATATTTACCCTCCCCCAGTCTTTTCTCGACAAGTAAATGTAAATATTTTAACCCCCTTCTCTTTAAAATATTTTTTCTAGCGGCTTGAAGGCGTTTTTATCAACAAATAACTTTTTTTTAGTAGTTTGAAGGCGTTAAAAGTAAGCCACCCCCAGTTTTTTATATATATATATATATATATATATATATGTAAATATTTATCCCCCCTAAATATATCTTTTTTTCTCTCGGTATTTTATTTTTATTTTAATTCAAAACGACTGTCACGAATTTTTAGATATATAAAACTTTTTAAAAGTTTCGAAAATAAAAACAATCAATACATTATTCATAAGTAGCACGGGTCGGATTTTCAGCAGGCACCACTTAGCGTTTTTTAGGGCAGAAGGTCAGGACGCATTTATACGATATGCTCCGAAAAAAGGTACGGATTAGTTGTTTACTAAAGTTTTATTCATATGTAACTCTTCAACCTGAAGAGATAAAATAATTACCCATCATTCATTATTACTTTGAATGGAAAATCCGAACCTTCAAAATAAAAAGATGAACGCTGAATCTGAAAATTTTTTCGACAACTTATTTTAAAAACGTAATCAAAGTTTTAAATATATCATTCTTATTTTTTTCTTTTCTAGAATGGTTATAGCCGAAATTATGAACAAAAATAGAAAAGAAAAAACAATTTTCATTAATTAACAAAGAATTTGGTGGTTTTAAAGTCAATGTTTACTTTTATCGGTAAATCTACCAAAAATAAATAAATTGATAAATAAATAACGAAAGAAAAGAAAATATACGTCAAATAAACCACAAAGATCTTAAACTATATTTGTGGCATGTGTGTGTGTGTGTGCCTGTCTTTCCGGATCTGCAATTACCCCCACCGAAAAACAAAAAACACAAACAAAAAACTCCTGTACCAAGATTAAAACTTTTCTAGGGCAGAATTTTACGGGGAATCCAGTGGCTAATCCTTAACTTTTTCCTCGTAAATTCCTACCATAAAATAAACTGAACCCTCATTTTATGTCCGTGGTTTTGCAATAAATGTTTTATTTTTCTTGCACCCGTTATTTTACAATACTAAATATATTTTCTTTATTCTTTATTCTTTAACAAATAAAGAAAATATATTTAGTATTGTAAAATAACGGGTGCAAGAAAAATAAAACATTTATTGCAAAGAACACGGACATAAAATGAGGGTTCAGTTTATTTTATGGTAGGAATTTACGAGGAAAAGTTAAGGATTACCATCCAGTTTTGGTATTTTCATCTGCCACCCAAAAAAAACAAAAAAAACAACAACTAACCTAAATGCTTATTGTAATACAAAGGTTTGATTTCTTTTCGTCAACGGATTCAGATTGGTGTCAAAACCAGTACACCATGTGTGTGTGTGTGTGTGTGTGTGTGAGCGTGTGTAGTCGGTGGTCTTACCCCCGTACACGTGATCAAGTTGGAATATATTAAAAGTCTCATCAACAGGTCGGACAATATATTGTAGGTTTTTTTTTCTCTCAATGGCATGAAGAGCAAAAGTTGGTATTATCGATATTTTATCTAATGTCTTAATTTTGATATCTTAGCAAACTGACTTAGTTATGGGCTGGAGATATGTTACATGTAATTGTGTCAATCTCTCTCTCTCCCCACTCTCTCTCTTACACGCATAGACACACACACACACACACACACACACATATATATATATATATATGCGTAGGTGCGTTTGTGTATGTGTGTGTGTGTGTGCGCGTGTTATGAGAGAGAGAGAGAGAGAGAGAGAGAGAGAGAGAGAGAGAGAGAGAGGAGAGAGAGAGAGAGAGAGAGAGAGCTCTTTCATAAAACTCACACAGACACTCACTCACACACACACATATATATATATATATATATATATATATATATATATATATATATATATATATATATATATAATAGTTTTATATATTTATTTATTTGATGACAAAGTGACTGTTTCTTTGTCATCAAATAAATAAATATATAAAACCTTTATATATTTATTTTATTATATTATATAATAGCTCTATTTTTTATATTGAGCACTCTCCCAATAATACTGCACTTTGCTACACCGTTCCAGTAAAAGCTGAAACCTTGCCAATCCCACGCTATAGTATATATATATATATATATATATATATATATATATATATATATATATAAAGGAAAATATGAAATATATATCTGCCATACACTCCGCACAATTTCCTGCAGTCCAAATGAATCAGAAAACAAAAAGCTAAAAAAATAAAAAAAATAGTTTCCAACGTTTTTTGTAAAAAGAGCAAGATTCGAACCTGAAAATCTTTCTGAAAAACCGACATATATGTATTTACCAACGCCTCCGCGCGAGTGGGATGTGACACAAGATTAATTTCTTAAGTTCAACAGGTTTGCATTCACTTTTCTTCTTCTAATCCAGTCTGCCCTACTATTTACCCATAGCTGCAGGAATAATAGTTGGATGCATATCCTTCCCAAGCGTAATAATGCTATGTGAAATGCAAACAGTCTCGTCCAGGATTTGAACACAGATCACCGAGTCCCTTTCCTACGACGATAACCACGCACCTCCACATGAAAATCTAATAGAACTGTGGTGTAATATCATACCACCAGACAGCAATGTATTTGTCAACATAGCACATAATATTTGATGATTTTTTTTCTTTATTGTAAGATACGAAAAGGTCATATTGAATAAATAGATTTCGCTACATTCTCCTCGTGGGGAATAACTTAGAAAAACAATTGTGTTCAGGAAAGAAAAACAAAAATCCTCCTCTTTTTATCGACTGCATTCAATACTGTATATGTTATTCATTTTTGTTGATCAGTTCGATTATGTAAGTGAAACTGATTCATTTCTACTTGCAATTTCATTGGCTGAAAATATAGCTAACTGTACTGGGGCCATTCATTTCGAGGTTGAAGAGTGTGAAATGTGCCGTAATTATGTCCCTGAACTGTAAAACAAACGAGATCCTCGTCCTTCAGGTGTGTAAATATTTGCGCTCTAAATGAATCAAACGAAATAGTTATATTTTCCAACGTTTTTGTTAAACAAGCAAAAACCAAATCTGAAAATCTTCCTGAAAAACGATATATACCGTTTTTGACCGCATATAGGACGCACCTTTTTTACAAAATTTTAGCTAAAAAAATTGCCCTGTCTTATATATCGTAGGTGAAATTTGAAGTTTTATTATTATTAACTAGTACAAAATAAAAAAAATAGATTTTTGAAACATATTGCCTGACGGGTGGGAGTAAAATATTCAATGTCAGCGAGTTTGTAAGTAAGTAAGTAAAATCATCAAATTCATTAAAGGATTAAAAAAATAAAACAATTTGAAATGCAAACTTTAAATATGTATTAAGATAAAACAAACTATATATAGATATATAATACCAGTCATGTATTTATTAAAACTTGTTTAAAAAAAACAATGAGGACTGTCTAATGTTGCATGTTCAAATTTTGAGTGTATTTATTCTATGTTATGACGATTTTGGGTAATGTGACGTAAGCAGTGACGTAATTTTTGTTACAGACAAAAACCGGAAGCGAATCTCCATTATTAATAGATAATAGATTTTATTATTATTATTATTTCCTGCTATTGAGATGTCTTGTGTATGCTTATTGCTTGCCTGTACTGCCAAATTGCTTTTATACAGCTATGTTTCTGCTTGTGTAATGCACAGCTAACTGTTTTCAACAATATATGCTTAAATACACTAAAAACGTTTTTTTTCCTGAATCTGACCTGCTGAAATGGGGGTGCGTTTTATAAGCCCATGCATCTTATGTGCCGTCAAATACGGTATGTATTTATCAAGCTCTCCGTACGAGCAAGATACGATAACTCCTTCGTACGAGCAGGATGTGACGCAAGGTCAATTACTTAAGCGGAGTTTAACAAGTTTGAATTCAGAGTTTTCTTTCTGTTTGATCATACCACAGTTAAAGAGCCCAGTTTGTCCTACTGTTTTTTCTTTAATTTCAGAGCATTGTGTGAGAGGAACATGGGTTAATATTATGGTAAAGTTATGTCAAAATAGTTTAGACTAAGATAGGTATACCCAAAATGGTCCTAAAATGCGTTTTTGACAAAATGACTTTAATGCCCCCCCCCTAAAGTAAATAATTTACCAAAAGTCAGGGAATTATCGGATTTTAATGAAATTTTCAGTGTTTATTTATCAATGAATGCTCTTTATAATTCATTATTTATTTTATTTCAAAACTTTCTCATTTTTTTCAGGTCACTTAATGGGGCGTAACATTTTTTCAAGTTGATCTTATACTGTACTAATTACAGTATAGATAAAGAGATAAAAGACCGAAGTTATGAATAAAAAATACGGTGGCTTTTCTATGAGAAAATAAGTACCGAAAATCGAAAAATAAAATGTAAAAAATAATAATAATTACTTTTTGGGAGATTTCCTTTTTACTCATTTCGATAATTATTTAATTGGCTATTATCTTATAAAAGAAAAAAAATATACATCAATATTTTTCCGCTTAAAAGGGGGGGGGAGAGTACATTTTAAAACGAGTTTTAGGACAATAAACACTAACCCTAACAATAACCCCCACTAGTTGAGTAACATAATATTACAGGGTGACCCAGGAAAAACAGAACCCACATATTTTGTAATAAAACTGTTAATTTTATTTTTAATTTTTGTTTTAAAATTTAAGTCCAACAAGGGTTAGGGTTAGGGTTTAGGGTTAGGGTTGGAGTTTAGGGTTAGTTTAATGGGAAAATAAATAAATAATTTGGGTTCTGTTTTTTCTGGGTCACTCATGTTACACAACTAGGAAATAACCAAAATATGAGTTAAAAATGTTTTTAAAAAAGAGTTTAAAAATTTTGAATACCCAGCCAGAATGAATAAAACAAACGTAATCGACATAAAATAATCCAACAAGAGTTGACATGCCGCATAGTCAATTTCTCTCTCTTGCTCTGTCTGTCTGTCTGTCTGTCTTCTATATCATATTGTCTTGTCTTTCCTCTTTTTTAAATCTTCCTAAGCAAAGCCAATTGGTCATTATAGACAAATGATTACAGGATGAAAAATGAATCTTTGTTGGTTGGTTGGTGGTCAAATTTTACGGCGTGTCAACTTGTTGGGTTATTTTGTGCAGAAGACGTTTTTGTTTCATTTATTCTTGATGGGTACCCAATTTTTTAAACTCATTTTTAAAACTCATTTTTAAATTAATTCAATTCTTAGATGGGACTTTAACAGGTTCTACCACCCCAGATCTGAATGGACCTGTGAGTAAGGGTTATGAATGAAGTATTCCACGCTCCCCAGAGCTCCAGTATTGGAACCTCGACACTAGATGCAGTTTAGCGTCATGCCCAGGACACTAAGACCCTCAACCACTGTCTTCTAGCATTAAAACCGGATACTATTGTTACATACCTACATGGTCATGTTGCGGGTATATATACGAGTGTTCTCTTACTAGAGAGGGGAGAGAGATAGACAGGTAGACAGAGAGATGAGATGCATAATTGCATTACTTACTTCTTCTCTTGTTTGGCCATTTGATTGTCTAGCTTTGACTTCTATTTTGTTGGTTGTTCATCTTTGATTCATTTTCTTCTTCTTGGTCAGTCTTTTTGCCAAGACATGCATCAACCATGTTATTTCTTTAAACTTTTATTCTTAACTACTTTCCTTTTTCCAACTAAACTAACTAACGCAGCGCGCGTGTGCAGGTGAGCCCCAGCTAAGGCAAGAACATGCTTCTCGCCTGACATCCAAACTGGTACTGACTGTTAACTTTATATGATAAAAAGGGTTGGGGGTTGACATAAGAGAAATTGGGCAATACGGTTGGGACAATCACATAGGTGGTAGGGGTTGACGTGACCAGCTGATTTGTCAGATGCGGTCTCTTCAACCGCTTGTCTAGCCCAAGTAAGGGCTGAAAGGGGTTTGGTTTGGTTTGTTTGGTTTTACGGCCTATCAACCTCAGTGGGTCATTTAATGCCGACAAAGTTTTGAAATAAATTCATTTTTAATGGATATTCAATTTTTTTATAAATACATTTTCTCTATTTAACCCATAGATGGGTCTAATAGTATTAGCTCTGTGTGAAATGCAAACAAGCTCGTCCAGGATTTGAACTCGTATTGCCGTGTCTATTCCCTACGACGTTAATCATTACACAACGAGCATTTCCTATAATGGTAAACGAATGCATCAAACTAGCAAAAAAGGAGAAAAAGACTAAACATGATTAGGTGAGAATGGTGGTCCACTGGGAACTGTGCAAGAAGCGGTGTGTGATGACAAATGGAGGGTAAGAACATAGTAAAAGACAATTAAAAAGTGACAACAAAGAAGAAGTCCAAACTAATACCGGGTGAACCGTGGATTTAAAAAGAAAAGTTACAGTTGTGGCTGAGAGGAAAAAATCCTGAGGAAGTTTGATCCACAGTGCAGAGGTCCTAAGAAAGAAACTGTTGGAATTGAATACCCCTCTCGTGTGAGGAAGATTCGGAAAGAATGGATGCTGTTCGCTAGAGGCTGCAAAAGGCGTTCTTATCGGAAGCTCTCGTATAGGTAGAACCAATAAATCCAGCTGATCCGAAGATCTTCCATAAAAGAATCGATAGAAGGAAAAGAAACTAGTTATATTTCCGGCACTGGGAAAGTGGCTGAGGTGATGAGAAGCGATCCCCTTCAACAAGGCCACGCAACCAGTTGTGCACACTATCCAAACTAGCTTAGAGGAATCTGCTCAGATATGAGAACAGTATTTCCTTTTTGCTCGGTATTTAGTAGGCATAGCCAAAATTTCGGTACGACAGTAAATTTTTAAAAATTGTAAATTGTCACTAATGTTTATTTTCCCTTGAGGACCAGAGCATTACATAGAAACAATTTATGAATTACTTAATGATGACAATTAAATAATTCACGTTAAATATTTTAAAGAAAATAAATTCGCCATTTTCACAGATAAAAATTTTAATTTATAAAATTCAATTTATAAAATTCTCCCGTTTAGACTGTAAAATAATTTTACATGTGATATTTTTAAAGACTTTTCCTCTATAACAATTTATATATTAATATATATTATATATTATATATATTATATATTATATATTATATATATATGATATAGATATATATTATAATATATTATATATTAAATATTATATACTATATATTAATATTTATATATTCATATTATTATATATATAAACAATTTTTACATGTGATATTTGTAAAGACCTTTCCTCTATAACACAGCAAAAATTCAGTTTCATTCATTTTTTCCGAGTTTTGTTAATGTCTAATTGAGGGTGAGAGGGAAAAAGACCCCGAGGCAATACCTACTAATATTAATCGGTGGAGTGACCTACTGTCAGTATCAGCTGGATAGCAAGAGACTCTATGCCCTTTTCATTGGCTCTTGACCAGAGAGGTTGATTTTTGCGTCTGAGGTGGTGCACCAAACCTGCGTCTCCTCATGTTACCACACAGATCCGAGCTGTGCTACTCATTCGCTGAGTTGCGAGTACCGGTATCGAACCAGGAACCTTATAGTTCGTAGGCGGATACTCTACTAACTAAACCGGCCCTTTTTATGACGAAGTGCTTATGTTTGTGAATAAAATGTGTCTTCAGTTTGTTTCAGCGTATGAGTGGCACAGGGATCTGTGCGGTAAAGTGAGGAGCTGATAGTAGGTGTGGCGCTCCACCCCAGATGCTAAAAATAATCTCCTTTGTCTAGCACTAGTGAAAAGGGGATAGACTCCTTCGTTGTCTGGCTGATACCGACTTTAGACCGCCCCGACGATTTTAGTAAATTTTACTTTACCCCCCCCCTCTACAGAGGTGCAGTTGGTGTAATCTAAACGTTGTAATTGCATTTCACTTAGCGCGAATACCCTTGGGAAAGGTATGAATCCTGCTCTTCCTCCAGCTATGGGGAAATAGTAGGGCAGACTGGGCTCTTTAACCTTGTTTGGGCAACCGGTCTAGGAGAAGGAAAACTCTGAATTCAAACCAGTTGAACTCCGCTTAAGAAATTGACCTTGTGTCACATCCTGCTCGTGCGGAGGGGATATATATATATATATATATATATATATATATATATATATACTAGGGTAAGTCAAAATGTTGCCAGCGTGAGGCACAATTCAGCGGCTCTGGAAGCTTTTGCCAAAGTTGATATTTACTTTGCATCCCCGTTTGTGGGTATGACACAAGGTCGTTTAATGTGGGACCAACTCCTCAGGCGCTCCACCCCAGACGCTAAAAAATAATCTCTGTGGTTCGTCTAGCGCTAGTGAAAAGGGGATAGACTCCCTCGCTGTCTGGCTGATACCGACATTAGGCCGCTCCGACGACTTTACTTTTTTAGATACATATTGACAGAACGGGGAATAAGTGTCGGTTTTCTACAGAAAATAATGTCGGAAAAAAAAAGAAGGAAAAACAAGAAAAAAAAGAAAAAGAAAAAAAAGAAAAAAAAAAAAGAAAAATAAGAAAAAAAAACTTGAAAATGCAACTTTTGTAAATTGGCAGAGTAACATAATGTCAAAATCGAAGAGTCTTTTTTATTTTTTTTTTCAATCTTCGGAATATGAATTTATATAAGAAATCGATATTGCAAAGCAAGTAACTGTTTGATGTTCCGTGTTATTGATTCAATTTCTTTAAAAGTCTCTAGTGGCAACGACTAAACTAAAAGTGCAAGTGATAGTCAATGTTGCAAACAAGGAAGCAGTTTTTTTGCCTTTGCCATTTTAAACAATAAAAAAGACATTGAACTTGTCAGAGTCAAAAGTGAAAATAAATCTTGTCTAATATTTGCACACATTGATTGAAAAGTAATAATTTCGACTTGAGAAAGTGAATTGCGTTAACGAAAAAAGTTGCATATGTGCACGCACACAAACATGGAGAGAGAGAGAGAGAGAGAGAGAGAGAGAGAGAGAGAGAGAGGGGGGCATCAGGTGAAGGTATGTGAGAGGGAGAGGGGAGAGGGAGACAGAGTGTGTGTGTGTTTGTGTGTGAGAGAGAGTGAAAGCGATAGAGTGTGTGTGTGAAAGAGAGATAGTGATAGTGTGTGTGTGTATGTGTGTCTATGTGTGAGAGAGACAGATAGAGATGGAGTATGTGTGTGAGTGAGAGAGATAGTGTTTTATGTGAAAGATAGAGAGACAGAGAGAGAAAGAGAGAGAGAAAGAGAGAGAGAGAGAGGGGGTGAGAGAAATATAGAATGTGTGTGTGTGTAAGAGAAAAAGATAGTGTGCGCGTGTATGTGTGTGTGTGTGTGTGTGAGAGTGAGAGAGAGAGAGAGAGAGAAGAGAGAGAGTGTGTGTGTGTGTGTGTGCGTGTGTAAGAAAGGGGGAGATAGTGTGTGTATGTGAGAAAAAGGGAAAGAGAGACTGCATGTATGTATGGTAGATAGAGTGTGTGTATGAGGAGAGGAGAGAGAGAGAAAGGTATATAAATATATATATATATATATATATATATATATATATATATATAGAGAGAGAGAGAGAGAGAGAGAGAAGGGGGAGACCAAAACAAAGCAAATATATTTACGACTGAAATAAAAACGAGAAAAATTAAAAACAAATAATACAAAAATTGTTTTTTCCATATTTAACTATTTCCTCTTGAGAGTTTAGGAAAAAAAATGACTGAAAATATTTCATTTTCTTCCCCTACGCATTCTGGTTTTTATTGGATAACCATTCCAATCGTTAGCGAATCTCACGTCCCTGTCTCTATGTATATAGAATCTCGACAAAAGAAATATTTTAACAGTCCATTCGAAATAGACTACTTAATCTCTGAATTTTTGAGATGAGGAACGGGCCGGGTAACTCGGTAGAGCGTTTGGCTAGAAACCACAAGGTTCCTAGTTCGATACCAGCCCTCGCCAACTCAGCGTTTGAGTAGCACAGGGATATATGCGGTAAAGTAAGGAGCTGGTGGTAGGTATTGCGCTCCACTTCAGACGCAAAAAAACAATCTCCTTGGTCTAGTGCTAGTGAAAAGGGGATAGACTCCCTCGCTGATTGGCTGATACCGACTTTAGGCCACCCCGACGACTTTACTTAATTATTACATGTACCCCAGCTATGGGTAGCGGAAGGAGAATAGGATACCCCCGTAGATTGAACAAAGGGTTGGGTTCACAGTTCCGTGATGGCTCCCGATTACGACAAGAAGGTTCCCGAGTTCGAAAAGAAGGTTCCAGACTTCGAGAAGTTTCCCGAGTCCGGCAAGAAATACCCGAAGAAGGTCGGAGGGCACATCGGCCGAAACGTTGTACAGATAACAATAAAGATGAGGACAATAGTCCGAATAATCCAAATAATATTAGACTACTTAATTGATCCTCAGAATACATCATTTTGTAGAGAAACACATCAAGTTTATTGCTGCCTTTTAAAGTTGCTCAATGTGTGCAAAATTACTCATACGATTAATAAATCCCTTATCAAATGATCATAGAGATTCGGTCTCTATCTGTCAGTAACCGAAACTACGTCACTGCTTACCTCACAGCTATTTTAAGAATTAAGTAAGTTTATCACTAAGTATTTAATTTATAGTCAGTATCATTACTACATAAAAATATTAAAATTCTATGAAAAATCAATTAATTATATTGTTATTATTTATCTCTAATTGTTTGGTTTCATCTTGGTGAATATGATCAAAAATCTTGGGGATAAATCTCAAAAGAAATCCATTAACAAAAAGAAATAACTGTTAATTTAACTAAAGTGTTAAATTAAGCAAAATTAGCAATGAAAGATGGGGGTGATGGAAAATGATGGAAGAGTTAGTTTCAAAGTTGTTCTATTTTTCGATTATACCCTCCTCTGTTTCAAATCTTTTTATCTGCATTCTTATTTAGTTTCATTAGCCTTTCTAATTTAATATAATATTTTATTACATTAAAACTTGGAGGATGCAAATATTTGCTCGTTAAAATAATAGAATTTTATTATTCAACTGAGATTTTGTTGGCAGAATAATTTCTAGCAAATAATTTTTGCGTTTGACTTTCAAAAAACTGCGTTTAATTTAATTCAAACTGATTTCATTTAAATGATTTGATTGGCCAATCTGAAAATTATCACACAGGGTGGCCTACACATTTTTTACATTTTTGTTTTTAATTTAATTTTTACATAAGTTTTTCAGATATCATAAGTAACCTAAGCAAAATGTCAAGTTACAATGTAAAAGAACAAATTTAAATTATAGAAACTAGTACAAAATAATAAAAAAAACACCCTCCGAACGATGTAAAAATAGAATTTTGAAACATATTGCCTGAGGGGGTGGGAGTAAAAAATTCAATGTCAGCGAGTTTGTACCCTAAGTAAGTAAAATCATCAAATTCATTAAAAGGATTAAAAAATAAAACAATTTGAAATGTAAACTTTAAATATATATTAAAATAAAACAAACTATATATAGATATATAATACCAGTCATGTATTTATTAAAACTTGTTTAAAAAAATAATGAGGACTGTCTAATGTTGCATGTTCAAATTTTGAGTGTATTTATTCTATGCTATGACGATTTTGGTTAATGTGACGTAAGCAGGACGTAAATTTTGTTACAGACAAAAACCGGAAGCTAATCTCCATTATTAATAGATTTTGGTGAAGCATCCGCCTAGGAACCACAAGGTTCTGGGTCGGATACCG
>CM042137.1:157820555-157825555 GCA_023376005.1 Doryteuthis pealeii | reverse complement strand
AATCTGTATCTGTGTTAGTGGAATTGCACCCCTTGGACGCAGAAGAGAATTTCATGTATTGATATTGACCAGATTTGGATATTTCTAGAAAATTCACTTTAATAAGAAAGACTTCAATCTCTTTAATAATTGAATGTTATTTTCCATTATTTGGCTGACAACATTCATATTTTACTCTTGTAAAGAAATATAATGTATTTCAGTAAATAATCTATTTTTAAAAAAAAGCAAAGAAAAAAAAAAAAAAAAACAAAAAACAAATCAAAACAAAACAAAAAACAATCAAACACCACAGCTAAAAAAAATCAGTATAAAAATTCGCAATAATTATATTTAATTTATTCATAAGTTGGGATTTTCATTCCTTGTCAGAACAAGCACTTGAAATCCCCGACTTTATACCCATGATACGGGTCCCCATTTTGTCGTCTAAAAAGACAGAATCCATAGGGTCCCCATTTTGTCTTCTGAAGAGACAGAATCCATAGGGTTTTATTTTCTTTGTTCCTCATTTTGCATCTCTACAAGGGGTTACAAGCAGTTAGCAACGAGAAATGCCAATGACCGTGCCTGAGGCGGACACAAGTCAGCACTAAAGTTTTCGCTGGATTAAAGAAATTGTGGGGGCAGCATGTTTATTCTAATATGATGGCCTTCAATAAGTTATACTCCTTGAACGAACATTTCATTTTTGATTCCAGTCAAACATTTAAAAATAAATCAACATTTTGGCATTACATAACCCTTAATTTAGCCCAGTCGGTAGAGCATCGGCCTAGCAATTGCAAGGTTCTGGGTTCGATACTGATCATCATAGACTCAGTGCATGAATAGCATAGCTTTGGTAATTTGATGTGTGCTGTAAAATGGGGGAGCTGACGGTAGGCGTGGCTCTCCACCTCAACAAAAAAATCTCCATGGTCTGGTACTAGTGAAAAGGGGATGGAATCCTTCGCTGTCTGATATAGACAATAGACCAATCCGCCAACAAGCAAATAAACCAGACTAAACAAAAATATAGTTTTGATTCTCGTCAAATGTTTAGAAATTAATGAGATTTCGGTATTAAATAACCCATAAGAAGTTGATATGCCGTACGAGAAGTAAGAGAAAAGGTGAAGTCAACAGTATACGGTATGAAAACTAGAGAAACTGTCAAAAAAATGCTAAAAACAATTTACATTCAACTTTTAAACGACGGGCAAAACTAAACAATTCTATAAATCCATGAAATGAAGTGCGAGAGTTAGTCAAAAAGTAATGCCATTTTGTTTAGGGCTGGTATAATTACCAACACAAGAACATGTATCACACGTCAAAATGAAGCTGGTCCTTTGTGGATCGCATCCCTATGTCTCCACAGTATCCGTTTCTCTCAATAGCAATGTTCCACCTTCGAATGAGAGCATGTATCCCTGCTCCGTAAAATTCTGCTGACAGTTTCTTCGAACCAGTTATTCACTACAGATTTCACTTCCTCGTCACTGGAATAATGTTTGTCTCTCAAACCCTGTTTCATGGGACCGAAGAGAAAGTCTGAAGGCGCTAAATCTGGTGAGCATGGACGATGCGGTAAAGTTGTCCACCCGAATGAGGCGATTTTCTCCCTTGTTCTGATGCTTGTGTGTGGTCGAGCATTGTCCTGCAGAAGGAAGACATTGTCGATTGTCAAGTTGGGTCTTACTCATTGGATTCTTGATCTGAGCCTCATTAGGATCTCAATGTCGACCTTAGTTTTACAAAAGAACTTCACATGAAATAAATAAAATGGCATTACTTTTGAATCATCCTCGTGCATGAAATAAACACTAACATTCATTCATTTTACATAGAAATATTTGTGAGGAACTCGTTTTGTAATGGTTATCGTCGTATGATATATACGTAAATAGTAGGGAAGACTGGACCCTTTAACCTTGGTATGACAACTGATCTAGGAGGACAATGACTCTGACTTTGAGCCTTAAAAATTGTCCTTGTGTCAAATCCTACTCATGTTGGGTAAATACAAACGTATATTTAAGATTTTTAGATTCAGGTTCGCTCGAGATAAGAGGGTCTATGTTTAATGAGAAACATAGTGTATCTTTTAAAATGGTTTTACGTGTTTAGTGTAAGATTTTTAGTAGGAAACATTGTGAATGATTATATTGTCAGGTGTAAGGGTATTAAGGTAAGTTGACTTTTCACTTTTTAAAAAATATCAACGAAAGCTGAATGTTAGTATACTGAATACTGATACCAAAAACTAGATCTCTTTCTTGCACCATTGTTTGAGTAAATAGCATCAAAGATCGTCTACTAAAGGCACCAAAAAATCCTCGTTTTCGCAAAATTTACCCTGGAAATTGGTTAGAAAATTTAGCAATTTCAATATTTAAAACAGAAAAGGTTGTCATTTTAAACGAAACGAATAAAATATTTCAACTAGAATTCAAACTAAAAATATGCCGCCATCATTACCGACACCTTAGATATGTTGTTTTTTTTTTTACTTAATAATTAAGCTGTAACAATGATAACACTTTAAAAGATTGAAATCTATTTTCTCAAAGAAGACAAAGTTTTGAAGAAAAATATTTTGTGGTAATTCCTTATGTTAATTTGCAGCTTTCGCCACACGGGAGAGAACGTTTCAGTTTCTAAAATCGACCTACCCTAATATGTATGCAAGTATTAATAATGGTGTAGATTTCCCTTCTGTATCCGGCTAAACGTTGTGATACTAAGCTACCAAATTTGATGCGTTTTACTTATAAGATCAAAGATTTTGTAGTAAGAAATGTTCCTTATGGGGTGAAAAATAGGGGAAGGCCTGAACAAGAGACAATTTTTAATGATAAGCAAAATAATCAGTGACCAATCGTAGATGTTATTGTTACTAATTGTAAAGACTTATAATCCTCCCCCCACCCCCACCCCCAAATAAAAAGTAATTAATTATTTGTCCTATTAAAATGATTATTCGCATTTAATTAAACATTGTTAATTAGATTTGTGCGAAGTTCTTCAGGCGGGATGTGTAAAATAATTAGTTGTCCGGTTTAAGATTTAAAAAAAAAATAATAATAAATTTAAAAAAATAAAGAAAAGAAAAAAAAGTAAAAAAAAGAAACAAAATGTTTAAATAGATAAATCTTTTAAATGTCACTCGTTTCAATTTAGAAACTATTTCTCTAAAAAAGAAACGGAAAGTTTTTTGGTGGTACCCAATGACAGTTTAACTACAGTCTATGAATTAACATTTTGCGAATTGGGTTACGGTTTTAGGGGATTAAGGTTGTTTTTAATTACGTATTGCTTTAAAAAATAAACACAAAAAAACACAAATTACTATACATTTAATGTTGAAAAATATTTTTTAAAACTAAGTTTAATTGAAATTATACATTGAAATACTAACACAAACAACTGTCTCAATAATAGATTCAATAATTAATTTCAATGGTTAATTAAATATATAGTAATTTGGGTTTGTTGTTTATTTTTTTTAAGCAATACGTAATTAAAAACAACCTTAATCCCCTAAAACCGTAACCCAATTCGCAAAATGTTAATTCATAGACTGTAGTTAAACTGTCATTGGGTACCACCAAAAAACCTTCCGTTTTTATTTTCCGACCTAAATCAGAAGTCAGCCCAATATTAACCTCCTAAAAATACAACGGGCTAATCAATTTTCTTCTATGTTTATTCTTCGATTTTTTTATGTGTATGTATGTATATAAGTGTATGTATGTATGTATGTATGTATGTGTGTATATTAAAATAAGTATATTTTGGCAGTATTATTCTTTTAAACATGTTTCGTTAAACTCTACTGACGATTCTTGTCAGACGAGTTTTTGTTCAATCCTTTCTAATTTTCTGGACATCTTTTTAATGTCAGGGTGGAACTGGTGTAGCAATCAACCAAAGGTTTCATTACGACATGTATGTATGTATGTATGTATGTGCGTGCGTTTGTGAGTGTGTGTTTTTTTTTTTCTGCGGATTTTGGGGTCTATTTTTGTGTATGTATGTATGTTGAACTGTTTTTTTCTCGGTAGCCTTTATCAAGCAACTAGAAGTGGCTACCCGGTGTCGCCTGGGTAGAGTGGGGATTTTTTAAAGTTAGTCTCGCAGATCCATTATTACTTATCACAAGTTAGATCCTCACTGGATGCCCCATAAAATCCCCACGTAAATACATAATATAGTAAGACATTTTAGGTCAATAATTTACAATTAAAACCCCCCCCAAAAAAAACAATATTAATAAGGCGATTAATTCAATCAATCAACATTATATTTCAATTACCTTCTGTTACTATACAAATTTTAATTTTTAAATATTCCCAAATATAAATAAAATCCTCAATGTTTTTGCTCAAATACCAAGCCCTGGTGATAGTGAGTGTATATATATATATATTTACTTTGTCGTTAATTGTTTTATTTTCGAAATTTCCCCCGGACTACATATACACACAACTGCCCTTTATATATGTATAGATTACATTCGGACATACATACACACAACTGCCCTTTATATATGTAGAGATGGCAATACACGAACACGAGTTTGCTGCCATTATGTATACATGTATGTATGTATGTATGTATGTGAATTTTATATACTTATCTTTTTCGTGGGTATAGGTTTGTTTTTCTTTTCTTCTTTGGTGTATGTAAGTATGTATATATGTATGTATGTGTGTGGGTGGGTGTTTTATATATTCTTTTTTTTCTGCGTTTTCTTTTTTTCTTTTCTTTCTCAGATTTTTTTGTGGGGGGGCGGTATGTATGTATGTGTTTGTTTTATTTTTTGCGTGGGTTATTCATATTTTTGTTTGTTTGTGAATGTATAAATGTATGGATGCATTCAGTAAAAAAGTAAAGTAAAGTCGTCGGGGTGGCCTAATGTCCGTATCAGCCACACAGTGAAGGAGTCTAACCCCTCATACGCTGAGTTGGCGAGGGCCGGTATCGAACTAGGAACCTTGTGATTTCTAGCCGAA
>CM042137.1:157750555-157813055 GCA_023376005.1 Doryteuthis pealeii | reverse complement strand
AGGCGGGAATACCTATTAAATGTATGGCTAAACAAATCGAGAAAAATCAATCTCTGTATGTACATTTCGGCCTATTAGGCCTCATCAGCAGAGCTATAGATCGGAAGACCGCCCTGTGCGTGATTTGAAACCGGACTGCCAAGCTGACAGGCCGATCCCATAACCCCTACACTAAACGAACTTCTTAGATTTTATGATTTGTTTAGAGTAGGTTAATATTCCTCTTCTAGTGACTTTTATTACACGACGATATGATAAGTTGTAAACAAGGTTTGTTTAGAATGGCTTTTTGCCGATAATTTTTGGGAGAATAAGTGCTCAATTGGAGTCGCACCTAATTTTGAAAATTAATTAATTAATAATGAATTAGGCGGGAATACCTATTAAATGTATGGCTAAACAAATCGAGAAATTAAAAATTATCGGCAAAAAGCCATTCTAAACAAACCTTGTTTACAACTTATCATATCGTCGTGTAATAAAAGTCACTAGAAGAGGAATATTAACCTACTCTAAACAAATCATAAAATCTAAGAAGTTCGTTTAGTGTAGGGGTTATGGGATCGGCCTGTCAGCTTGGCAGTCCGGTTTCAAATCACGCACAGGGCGGTCTTCCGATCTATAGCTCTGCTGATGAGGCCTAATAGGCCGAAATGTACATACAGAGATTGATTTTTCTCGATTTGTTTAGCCATACATTTAATAGGTATTCCCGCCTAATTCATTATTAATTAATTAATTTTCAAAATTAGGTGCGACTCCAATTGAGCACTTATATATATATATATATATATATATATATATATATATATTTATCATTTTGTATAAATATATATATTTCAAAGCTTTGAATTGATTTTAACTTAAATAAATATACCCCATCAATTCTTTTAAAATAAAAGCTTCTTTTCTTTTTTTTAATTAATCTGAAATAATTCATTATTTCGAGTGGAACATTATACAATGAAAACGGGTATTATTAGGTATAACTTATTACCAAACTCTACTAAAAAATAAGCTCACACCTATACAAAATTCTATGTAGTAAGGATATTTTCAAATAAAACATTTTCTTGATTATACACAGTTTCAATGCCGTAGTGTTTGGTAATAAATAATACCTAACAATATCCAATTTTATAGTATAATAATGTTCCACCAGATATAATAAAAAATCCTGGTATCTTCGGTTGAAAAAAAAATTAAATAAAAAAATGTTAGGGGTGACCGTATGTATGGGCGATAATCTATCTATTTATCTATCTATCTATCTATCTGATCTTCTATCTATCTGTGTTTATTCATTATCTACCTCTTTTTATTTGACTATGTACGCACACACACACACACACACACACACACACACACACACACATATATATATATATATATATATATATATATATATCATCATCATATATCGTCATCATCATCATGTCGCGCTTTCAGCGCGGATATCCATGACAATCTCTCTCCATCCGTCCCTATCGCTCATCATTCTCGGGGGGTCCTCTATGCAGCATCCCGCATCCGCACAGAGCTGATCAACGTACGTTTTTGCTAGTCGGTCCACATTGGCTTGTCCATGTGCTGGCTTCCACAGGAGGACGTCGCGCCACCTGCCACATTTCTCCCAAACCATCCGAGTAAGACGGACAAGACACGCGGGACACTGCTGGAGAAGCAAGGACGAACTCATAAGCGATGTATATATATATATATATATATATATTCATCGATTTGTCTAAATATCTTTATTTCTAGAAACTTTATAACCAATATTTTTTTCAATTATTGATCATTTAATGAAGAACGTAAAGACATTTTTTATCAATAAATATTTCAAAATTAGAATGATTTCGTTTTCAATTTTTTCATTTATTATCGGTTCATGCCTTCCGTTGTTTTAGGATGGTGAAAGAGACACATTGATGTAATGAATTCCAAATAGCTATCATCATATTTTATGTGAGAGTAAAATCACAGAGAAGAATTAGAATTAATTGTTTAATTTTATTATATGACTAAACGATATGAAATACGAGGCGGTCCGTGAATCCGTGAGTCCACTAGGATATTTATGCTATTTGAGAAGTGGAGGATTCTAATTAGCATTCTATAGTCGTTTCAGTTAGATCAAGAACTGATATTCAGTGTGAACACAGACCCCAGAAATTCTGGTCTATGATAATGCTTCTTTGTAAGGAATGAAGAATTCTAATTAGCATTTTATAGTCATCTCTGTTAGATCGACAATTGATAATCAGAGTGTACACAGACCCCACAAAGGTTATTTCCTATAATTCTAACATTATCAAAGGAGAACCACTCTTTACTGATAATTTATCTATTTATTTTCCCGTTAAACTAACCCTAACCCTAACCTTCTTTTTTCCTAGTAGATCAATAAATAAATAAATAATTTATCAGTCAAGAGTGGTTCCCCTTTGATCATGTTACACTTATAGGAAATAACCCCCCACCACTTCTGGTCTATGATAATGCTTCTATGTAAAGAGTAAAGGATTTTTATTCCTGCCTTATAGTCATCTCCGTTAGATCGAGAATTGATATTCAGAGTGTACACAGACCCCACAAATTCTGGTCTATGATAATGCTTCTTATTAAGGGGTGAAATTCGTATTTTATGTTAGATTTGAGATTTGTGGTTTCTAGGTGAATGTTCTACCGACTGAGCTAAACCGATTTTCGAGCGAAAATAAAAGAAGTCGAAAATCTGGACAAATTTCTGGACTTTGGCTGAGACCTGAAAAAGTAGTGTAACATAAAAAGGGGGCGGAGATATTAATCGTAATAGGAACACTTGTAACAATCACAAGAACCTGAAATGATACCGAGATTACTGGAGACCAGAGTAAGAACCGAAACCATTCAGGATACAGCTTATATATATATATATATATATATATATATATATATATATATATATATATTTAAGTAAAGAAATAACAAAAGACTTGGAGATTTAGCATTATAGTCTATTTCAGGGAGCTTAGACAAATAGTCTAAAACTCCCGACTCATCAGATTTGCATCTGATAAGTCGGGAGATTTAGACTATTTGTCTAAGCTCCCTGAAATAGACTATAATGCTAAATCTCTAAGTCTTTTGTTATTTCTTTACTTATATATTTGCTCTGTGAGTCTAATATTAAGAGCACACATTGAGCTCTCAAACTGCGACTTGGTTTTTTAAAAATAAAACTCTTGTGTCATATGGAAGATTTCTTCTCTGGACTTTTGGATTATATATATATATATATATATATATATATATATATATAAACTTTCTTTGTTGGGGTACCAAGTTTCTTGATACAAGGTGTTTCTTTGTTGGGTAACTGTAGAATTTCCAGGAGAGCTCAACTTCTGAGTTAAAGGAGCAATTTATTCTTTGTTGGGGTCAGAAGTTGAGCTCTCCCTGGAAATTCTACAGATATCACAAATATATATATATATATATATATATATATATATATATATATATATATATATATATATATATATATATATATATATACGGGCGTAAACTAGGGAAATCAATCGGACAGTATGTGGAAATATATAGAAAACACGAAGTGTTCCAAAGGATGAATGTTTATTGTTGATAGTAATGTCGACGCTATAACGTTTCAGTTTTTGCAACCTTTTTCAGGATACATGATGAAATCTTGTTTGGAGATGTTAGGATCCTACTCCACAAAAGATTTCACCATGATTTTCCATATATATAGTTTTGCATGACTTGACTGACAGAAAGGTAAAATACCCACTCGCTGAGCTTCTTATCAAACGTAGACAGATACGTCAGCTAGTATTCATTATATATATATATATATATATATATATATATATATATATATATATCCAGTGTATGCGCGTGATGTAAAGGTTACTGTCCTAGGAAATGGACACGGTGAGAAGAGTTCAAATCCTGGCCGAGGCTATTTGCATCTCACATAGCGCTGATATTCTTGGGAAAGGTATGAATCCAATTATTCTCCATCCAGCCTTGGGAAGTAGTAATAGCAGACACTGCTCTTTAATCTTGATTAAGCAAACAGTCTAAGAAAAGGTAAACCCTGAATTCTAACCTGTTAAACTCCGTTTAATGAATTGACCTTGTGTCATATCTTGCGCATGCCGAGGGATTGGTGTAATATATATATATATATATATATATATATATATATAATCCCGAAAAGTCCTAGAACTTTGATTGGTTGATTTTAACGGCATGTCAACCCGTCTATGAATATTTTATGAATAGGCTACTATCCATTATGTAACCTGTAGTTAAGGAATTGCGTGCGTTACATAATGGAGAGTAGCCTATTCATTGTAGAAGAAAGTGTAGAAATACTTGAATTCAAAAGTTAACAGATAATTCGTTAACATAATCATGGAAAATAACCAGTATATTAATTGACAGCCTTTGCCCCCCCCCTATTTATTTATCTGTACGTGATGTTCTGATTCGTTTAGAATGTCAGGTGATTGAGATCGGTGGGAAAAGGGCTTAGCTTTATTTAAAGTGAATTAGTCAATCACTTGGGATAGATTCTAATGGCGTTTTCTCTCAACACATTTCCCGGTTATGGAACTTGGGAAAATAAGGACGTCAAAATACAACAATGTCTTTTTGTTCATTAAAAATAAGAATCAACGGAAGACAAAATAAACCCAAGCCAACCCGAGGCAATCGAAGAAGAAGAAAACCCAGAGGAATCCGACCGGCCTAGAAGATAAAAGAATTTGGTTGGTTGGATTTTTACGGCATGTCAACCCTTCTTGGGTTATTTCATGCCGAATACGTTTTTGTTTTATTCATTCTTGTTGGGTATGTGAAAAGAAATGTACAAAGAAATCCATAAATCATTAAATGCAACTCCACAAGTTTATTTCAACTCTAAACCACAAAGAAGCATTTGGTTGGCTGATTGGTTGGTTGGTTGGTTGGTTGGTTGGATTGTACGGCATGTCAACTCTTGGGTTATTTTATGCCGAAGACGTTTTTGTTTTATTCATTCTTGTTGGGTATTCAATTTTTAACTCATTTTTAAAACTCATTTTTTATCTATTTAACCCATAGGTACCAATAGCGACTACCACTCCGGATCAGAGTAGACCTGTGAGTATGGCAATGAAGGGGTACACCTGTGATACTACGCATTGCATCAAGTGCAGAATGCATTTGGAGGCATGCAAGTGTGTGTGTGTGCATATATATATATATAATATATATATATATATATATATATATATAGGTGTAATAATTAGTTATGTGAATATATAGTATGTAAGATTATGGATACATATGTGTTTACACATGAGTGTCTGTGTGTTTGGAGGGGAGATGGTGAATCATGTGTGTATACATGAGTGAATATGACTAAGGAACGAATAATTAAATAAGGAGTGATAGGAAGATATTTGATATCCAACCGAGACAAATGTCTTAAAACCAAGAGACAAATGTTTATTTCGGCATAATTGTTAAATTGTTTTAATTGATTATGTGGACATTTGTTTTTCCGTTGTGCCAGTATTATTATTGTTTTAGTTTTAGTATTTCAAACAAAAAACATTTGGATATGATTGTCCAGCAAGGTTAGTCAGAAAGGAGATGGTGGGGTGGAATTTTATATATATACAGTCAGTCCCAGCTAAAAAAAAAAGGAGTTGAGTTTTAGTTTGCAGTCGAGTTGAGTTGTTGGATGAGAGAGAGATCGCCCTTAAACAGAGTAGCAGAGAAGACAACATTAGCAGAAGTCCTTAAAAGAACAAGAGGGTGCATTTTGGCCCTCTCATTTCGGCAAACATGGGAGAAGAGGAAATAGTAGCAGATGGGAATGAAGAATGAATGCGAGTTGAGTAATTCTCTGACCATTTTTGATGTTCACCTGATTTTGCCTTTGTCTGTCTTTATTCTCTCTTTGATAATTGATTATAAACCCCCTGGATGAGACCTGAGGCAGTATAATGTACACAAGTGGAGGTCCTAAGTGAGGGTCAAGTAAGCAAACAATCACGAGACGATCATGGCCAGTAAAGTTAGAAAAATTAGAAGTTGCAGGAAATGCAATAAGATGCACAGCAAAAGGTGCCAACAGGTGTTCTTGGCCCCGAGGGAGATTTACACACCACACTACTCACAGCATCAGAATCGGAACCTCGTCACTAGATACAGTTTAAACTCATACCTAAGACACTATGGCCCTCAGTCACTGCCTTCTAGCGCATATATGATAAAAATGTTTGGGGTTTTGCCATAAGCGCAATGTGGTTGGGACAATCATATAAGTGCTAGGGTTTGATGTGACCAGCTAATTGATCGAATGAGTCTTTCCGACCGTTTGTCTAGTTTAAGTAAGAGCCAAAGTGGAGTGTTGCATGTGATGCACTGTTCAGCCACCAGCATCCCGTTCTCAAGCATTACGGGTCACGACACACAGCCGATAGGTGGACCCACTGGTGGAAGTGTCTCACCTTTCTGCAGAGGTGCGGTAGGCGTATTCTACAGCACCAGCCAACAGGGTTAAAGATGTAAAAAGATAAATGATATAAGAAGTATAAAAATAAGAGCTATCCAACAACTCTAATTCTACAATCTATGTATTTGTCCCTTATTTATAATTCATCTAATTGTGGAGCTCTGGGGAGTGTGGATTACATCGCCATTACACCCAACTCCACTTTGATCCGGAGTGGTAGTACCTCTTAGGGTCCCATCTATGGGCTCAATAGATAAAAAATGACTTTAAAAAGTGTTTTTTTTTAATTTGAATATCCACCAAGAATGATGAAAACAAAACGTTTTCGGCATAAAACAACCCAACAAGAGTTGACATGCCATAAAATCCAACCAATCAACCAACCAACCTTATTCATAACAACTTTAATTCAAATTAGTTTTGGTGAACAATATCTTTAAATCAAACAAGTAATATCAGTGGATTAAGATTTTTGATTCTTGATGGTTCTCTTGAAAACATTTATAGAATAACTCAATAAAGTTTTTTCTTTATAAAACCAAGGCTTACATTGAGACCCTAATGAGGCTCAGAGCAAGAGTGCAACATTCCGAAAAATATAAATAATACAAAATATTTCCTACAACGAAAAAGCATGTGTTTGTTTACGAACTTATGTTACTCCTTGTATAATTACAGATAATATATTTCAGGAGTCGCCATTAAGGAGTAGCCACATTTAATGTAAGAACCACAAATGATAAAGATCAGATGTTTGAGAGGCACAGGATATGAACAAAATTTACACATACATTTATATTGTTACGTACACATTTTGTTACAAAGACTGTATATACATTTTAAGAAATGCATATTAAACACAATAATACGAGGGTGTGTCAAAAAGTAATGCCATTTTCTTTATTTCATGTGAAGTTTTAAAAAAATAAAACTAAGGCCTACATTGAGATCCTAACGAGCAAGAATCTGGCGAGTAAGACCCAACTTGCCAATCGACAATGTCCTTCTTCTGCTTGAAAATGTTCAACCACACACAAGCATCAGAACAAGGGAGAAAATCGCATTATTCGGGTGGACAACCTTAACGCTTCCTCCATACTCACCAGATTTAGTGTCTTCAGACTATCATCTCTTCGGCCCCATGAAAGAGGATTTGAGAGACAAACATTATTCCAGTCATAAAAGTGAAATCTGTGGTGAAGAAGTGGTTCAAAGAACAGTCAACAGAATTTTACGGGGCAGGGAGACATGCTCTCATTCGAACGTGGAACATTGCTATTGAGAGAAACAGTGACTATGTGGAGGAGTAGGGATGTGACCCACAGAGGACCAGCTTCATTTTTATGTATGATACATGTTCCTGTGCTGATAATTATACCTGTCCTAAATAAAATGGCATTACTTTTTGACTCACCCTCGTAGTTTGCATAAGATTATTAGTTGACTAAATTGCAAGAAAAAAGTTTAAGTGCAAAAGTAAAAGTAAATAATGAATAAATAAATAAATTAAAATAAAGTAAAAAAAAAAAAAAACTCAGAACTCCCACAAAAACACACAAACAAAAAAAAAAAACCATCAAAACTGAAGTGGTTTCCTTGATTTTGTGCCGGATAAATTTCACTAGATTAGTATTGTTTGGATTATCCAGACTATTGTCATCATCTTCATTGTTATCTGTACAACGTTTCGGCAGATGCGCCCTTCGGCCTTCTTCAGGTATTTCTTGTCGGACTCGGGAACCTTCTTTTCGGACTCGGGAACCTTCTTTTCGAAGTCGGGAACCTTCTTGTCGTAATCGGGAGCCATCACGGAACTTTGAACCTAACCCTTTATTCAGTCCACGGGGGTATCCTGTTCTCATTCCGCGAACCATAGCTGGGGTACAGGTGTTAAGCTGGGTTAAGTATTATTCTATGTTACTGCTGCCATTGAGCAGGATTGAACCTGCAGTCTAGAGATAACTATCACTTAGAACTGTCTTAAATCTAACTCCTTTATCCACTAGGCCATATGTGTCCAATTGCACTGGATTATGTTACATGTTGGAGTGGACTAATTGAAATTGACAGAGATCAAATTAACACGTTATTTGAGAATAACTAACAATGCGGACTTTGCTATGATTGACACTTTCTATTGTTATTTCGCCTAAAAGTAAATATGGAACTTTTAAAACTTTCAAATTAAAAAAAAACAACTGCTTAATACAGCCTTGTTTATTATTTTAAAAAAAGATCAAATGAAATATATACGTTAGTATTCCATTTTTAATGAAATAAGTAAAATTTTTGTTTATCCGATTTATATAAAAAAACACAAAAACATAGGAGTCCATTTCCATAAAAAAAGATATATATATTTAGTTTTTGATATAATATTAATTATATATATACACAATAAAAGTATGTGGTTATATGTAGATATAATAATATATATTTGATATAAAAGTAGTTTAGTTTGTTAATCTTAATCTAGATATAAAAATATATAGTTCATATAAAAAAGGGATAATAAACAGACATTTCCGATTTTCAAAATTCTTTCAATTGTAATTAATTAGTTATTTTTTAAAATTCTAAATATCATTTTAATTGGCTAGCCAACTTTTCCCAGAATAATTAAAGACCTTAATATATATATATATATATATATATATATATATATATATGTGTGTGTGTGTGTGTGTGTGTTGTGTGTGTGCATGTGTGTGTGTATATATATCTATAAGTCAACAGTGCTCAATATGATGGATAGATTATTTATATCTAAGTTAAATTAGCGAGGGCATGGTCTGAAGTTCACATATGTGAGAAACTGTCTGTAATCAGGTGCAGGCATATATATATATATATATATATATATATATATATATATATATATAATATTATTAAAACATAAACCATTTTGGGACCTTCTTTTATAAAATATTTAATTTTCTCCCGTTGGTCTCATAAAAACACTTTATATATATATATATATATATATATATATAGTGTGTGTGTGTGTGTGTGTGTGTGTGTGTGTGTGTGAGAGAGAGAGAGAGAGAGAAGATAGCCGGGTTGGAGTAAAATCCGACAGTATGAGGTGAGTTAAAAGGAAAAGTGAACAAAAATAATGACAAGTAGAAGTAGGAGAGAAATATTTCGTCCTTCTCAAGCGAAGAAGATCTTCAGTCTGACTTTATTCAAAGCAAAATACGTACATTTGTATTTATAGAAGAGAAAGTGAGTTAGTGGTGGAATTGAGGGGTAGGGAGATTAGAGAGGATTTGATTGAACAGAGAATAACATCATATAAAGTGGAGGGGGTAGTTCAGAGGATGGTGGTTTGTGTGGGAAGATACACACACACACACAAACACACACGCACACACACACACACACACATATATATATATATATATATATATATATATATATATATATATATATATATGCAAGGGTAATCCTAAATGTAAGTTCTCCAAAATATTTAGAAAACACAGAAATGTTTATTGTTTATTGACAATTATGTTTACATCATTACAAGTTTCAACATGTATCGATTTTAAAATTAATCGTCATTTTCGGTCGCTGCATTTTGTAGGCACTGTGGCAGTTTTTAGATGTTCATGCCAAAACCAGCTGTCCACCAATGTTTAAAATGAAAAGAAAATATCGTATAGATAAAAATCATTTATTGAAATGCTGACACGTGTTTTAACCAAGAGTTTTTCCTTGTATACATTGTATTCTATTTACTATTATTTTAAATACAAAATAAAATAAAATAATGGTATTTGAAAAACATAAAATTTAAGTATACAAAAAAAGCGGTCTTCTTCAGGGCAAGATTTTTTGATATTTCAAATCAAGATTAGATCAATGTGTCGGAATTTCAATCAATATTTTCTTTCGATTTATCTGTCAACATATATATATATATATATATATATATATATATATATATTCATTTTGAAAATAATTCTAACCCAGTTTAGACAACACTATACTAAATTCTAACTCTAAGTTACTTACGGTACTTGCTATTACTGAATTGTTACTCATCGAATTAGTTCGAACTCCAGTCAACACCATTACGTTCGTTGGATCACTTTGATATCCATGGGAAAGGTATGAGTCCTTTATCCCCCAGCTATGAATAAATAGTACCACTGCTGTTGATGAATTTTGCATTAAATAATCCTCGAAGGTTTATATGCCATTAAACAAAGCAACACATCATTGAATTATAGAGCTGGCTCCTTACTGCTTAACTTTGGAAATCGTGTGGAAACGGAGTACCTCATGGGGATCGAACATACTGCTCCGTAGTAATTAGTCTGCGGGACGAGCTTGTTAACCATTACTCTTCGACTTGGTACCCACGGATTGAAATAAAGTTAACGCTAAGCTACTAATTATTAAAAAAAGCAGTGGTGTCAATTTGTGAGCATGGATGGCTGTGGGCAACGAGTTTTTTTTTTAATACTAAGTAGAAAAGAATAAGATTGTAAATCAAAGTTGCACAGTCTACAGTTAGCACTATCCAAAATGGCCGCCCACCATCCTGATTATTTAAAACATCTTGATTATTTCAATGTATTCCCGTACAAAAAAAACGGCAACATTAGTGCGGATCACCGCCGTCCCGGCCAGTATATGATACGGCAATCTACAAACTATGCAAGAAGATTAGTCGAGAACAATAGGAATGATAAGAGTATAGCGACATCAATTGTTGGTGCCATGGGGCCCAAATTGTATTCTATCAGCAACTCACAGGCTTCCAAACCCTCGCTCTGCAAATGTCGTATAAAAGGGGAATACGTTAATAATTGTGGTTAATGCTAGTAGCAATTCGTCGAACAGGGCTGTCATTTGATTGTGCAAATGAAAATTGCAGAAAGGAAGAAGAAGTGTCGAGTTGAGAGCCGGTTTTATTCGAGCGATTGGGATTGCCATTCCTTTATGAAATACCCGCTTTGTTCGAATACGTCCGGGTTTCGAGTCGTTTTGCAATCATTCGTGCTTCGTTTTTCGATGGGATAATATCCGCTTCTGACTTCCGGTTATCAAGCCAGCATGGAAGAGCGTGTCCTCCGAAGCATAAGTTTTTATTGCTTTCAATCTATATTTTCTCCTGTGGCTTGGTTTTCTCTTGAAAGATTCATTGTGTTCCTCGATTTCCCAATAACGTTTAGAAAACGAACCACTCAAGAGGACACACAGAGTGGCACTTGTAGAAATCTGCTACACAAACACAAACACACTCTCCAGTCGCTGCAAAAATTTGATCAGTTTTCAGTTAACCAAAATCTTCATTTTGCTAAGAATTCACACAAATTTGGGGAGAAAAGTGCAATTCAATTCTATTTTAAAATATGTATTTTTAAAACTTCTGAAAGAGATATATTTCAATATATATATATATGTTTTAAAATAATGAATATATATTTTTTGAAATATGTATGTATATTCTAAAACTATATATATATATATATATATATATATATATATATAGTTTTAAAATATACGGGTCACGTTTTTCTAATATATTTTTTTCTAGTATATATATATATATATATATATATATATAATATATATATTAGAAAAACGTGACGCGTATATTTTAAAACTATATATATATATATATATATATATATATATATATTATATATATATATATATATATATCCTAGAAAAACGTGACGCGTATATTTTAAAACTATATATATATATATATATATATATATATATATATATATATATACTAGAAAAAACGTAACCCGTTGGGTCAGCTATTAAGCTCTGGGTAGATCATGTGATCAGGAATGAAGTTAGTTTGCAAAACGAATTGAATTAAAAAAAATAATTACGACCGGAGAATTAAAAAAAACCCATTAAAATCATTTTGCTAAAATTTTCAATTAAACCAAAAACTGACCCAACCGTTAGCTACTGAAAATTAACATACGAATAAAGTGGGAAGTTTAATCTACCGCTCAAACTCTCCAATGTCTCTCTTTACACTCACAGAGAAAACTAACATGTATAAGGAGTTGTTAATCAAGATATATTTAGAGGGGGGAGTGACAGGCAGAATGTAAAGTAAGAGACGGATAAGTTTTTGACTTAATTGCAAATTAGGACTAATTACAACAAAATAAAATGGAATTTTTGTCAAACATAATTTAATAATAATAACAATAATAATAATAATAATAATATAATATATATAATATATATATATATATATATATATATATATATATAATGGATAGGAGTAACCTACTCGAGTTTCATCGATTGATTCTTCAGGGTTACATCTGTTGAATTAATCGAGTTTTCGATTAATAAATGTTTGCTCTACATTGTATTGAGCACTTTGTATTTGTTTTTTCTTAGTCTTAACCCCTGGATACTGTGCGCTTCCAACGATCGTACTCATACCCACCGGTAAGCTTCTACCCATACATTAATATATATATATATATATATATATATATATATATATATATATATATTATACAAAAGCTGAGATTATCAACTTTCATTTCCTAAAGACTTTTTTTCTTATTATATTTATACTAAGATATTCCTTGGTTTTAGGACTACTTAATGTTTGCAAAAAAATCAGTTTAATTGGTTTTAACTAGTCGTAATTAGCAATTAAATAAAAAAACTGACCCGTCCCTCACTGTTATTCTGCATATTGCTCTCACCCTCTCTATGTATGAGTAAGATTGAGAGAGAGAGAGAGAGAGAGAGAGAGAGAGAGAGAGAGAGTAAGTGACGGAAAGTTATTGTGTTAGACATTTAACTATGTTAAAATTAAATTTAATATATGGGTGAACTGGTAAAACATACCTACCTTGGGCTAGCAGTGGACACGGCCTTCCGAAAACCCGTCTTTCCAGTCAGCATAAAAATGAGTTTTTTTGTTGTTTTTAACCCACCCTCGCCAACTCAGCGTATGAGTAGAACAGGGATCTGTGTAGTAAAGTGAGGAGCAGACGGTAGGTGAGGCGCTCCTTGGTATAGCGTAAGTGGAAAGAGGATAGACTCTCTCACTGTATGACTGATACCGGCTCTAGGCCTCTACCGACGACTTTACTTATTTAAAAAAAAAAATTAATTCATTTTGCAAACTCTCTTTTTTCCCTAATTCACGGGACTGCCAATATGTTGTCTCCTTTTCTTTTAAAAGGAATTAAAGTTAATTAAATCGATTATTTTCGACGGTGCATATGACATAAATGCGTCCTGGCCTCCTGCCCTGAAAAACGCTATGCAGTGCCTGCTGAAAATCTGAGTTGATCAATGTACGTCTTTGATCAACGGTACACACTGGCGTGCCTATGTGATGGTTTCCATAGAAAAATGTTACTTCTGAGTAGTGCAGTAGCAATGATACAACTAGGGCTTGGAAGAAAACCTTTTTCACTGAAAACTTGTGGGGGGAGTCAACGTTTGCTCACTTGAAGAAAATTCCATAATTTTTAAATATCTAGAAAATACACTAATGTATTAAAATAAAGAAAAAAGTTTAATAATCATGGTATATCAGACATGTTTTCCGAATTTTCATATTTTCATATTGATTTTTTTTTTTTACGGTTCTCATTTATTTACAGCAGACTATAAAAATTACTAGAAGCAAATAAAAAAAATATTGTCAGCTTCAGATATGATTTATTAAAAAGGATTGTGCTATAGTTTAGGGTCATCAACTTGAATAATAAAAATGCCTTTTGGGACGAATTTAATTGTTTAAAAGTGTATTAAAATAGATGTAATTTTATTTTTTAATTTTTTGATTTTACTCATGCCAGTATGTTATTAATTTTCGACTAAAACAAAAATCTGATCTTAAATAATTGATTTAAACATTTTAATTCCTTTTTAAATTGAAAATGAGCCAACATTTTGGTTCATATCGAATAAATGCGTCATGCCTGTTGAAAATCCGACCTGTGATTCTTATGAACTCCCTAGTTGTTTTCTTGAGTAGTTAATATGATAGGAAAACGATTGTTTACCCCACTCTAGTCTTTTCTCGACAAGTAAATATGAATATTTCTATTTGTTTTTGTTTAATAATATATTCTTATTTTCGAAACTCGGTAGATATTCTTTCATATCTAAAAAACAAATCTCAGGTCATTTTTAATTTAAAAAAAATACTTCGCAATCATACAGTAGCTACGATCAAATTACGTCACGTGATTAGTTAGAGGCCACATTGATTAAAGAAACGTAAATATTTTTTAACTTTATATTTTAAAATCTTGCAAAAAAGAAATAATGAAAATAAAGAGTTATTACAAAGAAAAACAGTTAATTCAAATATCACATGATCCGATTTGGGAGAAATTACCCACCGTTATCTTGAAAATTAAGTAAAACAGTCAGTTTTTTTGGGGTTTTTTTTACCACAGCGTCAGTTCGTTTATTGATAGTTTTTAGCAGAAATCAGTATTTAATGAATAGTTAAATAGATTTGGTTAGGAAAAAAAAACCTTGAATAGAAACTTATAATAATCTTCTGATATAATTATTCAGACTCTTATCTTTATGGAAAAAAAAAGTAAAAATTGTTTTTCGCGGGTTCATTTTTTAATATTTCATAAAATAAAATATGAGGGGGGGGGTAGACCTCGTAAGCAAACTGTTCATAATGTATGGTTGTCTATCATCGACCCAACCATCACATTTGGACGAGTTTATGTGGCGACTGCAATACGGTATTCGCAATTGTACATTGTAAATTTAAAAATTAATATTTTGTAGCAACTAAATTTACAATGTACATTAGGTACCACTAATTTGCCCTCTGAAACAGCCCTACCCTATATTTAACACAATGAAACTTGCATAAAAGTTAATATTATCTTGAAAAATTTTTTTTTCGAAAGAAGGGACATTTTTTTTCAATCCTGATGATTTAAAAAAAATGTCCAGTTTACGGAAATAAAGAAAATTATGAACGAAAAACAATGTCTACATTTTTGCACGGTTAAATCAATTGAATTTTAACGTAGACCAATACAAGCTATGACAAGAGGCTTAAAAAAATCTATGAAAAATCAATTAATTGCCCGATTTTCACGAAAATGTCCATAATTACATAATGAAAATATGTTCGAAAAAGGTTTTTCTTAAAATCTATTAGGGTAAATATTTTACGAGGTCTACCCGAACTATATTATTTTATGAAATAAGAAAAAATGAACCAACAAAAAAACATTTTCAATTTTTTTCTTCTGTAAAGATAAGAGACTCAATAATTTTATCAGAAGATTTTTATAAGATTATATACAGGAGTTTTTTTTAGTTAAAGAACAATGAATACAGAATTCTGCTAAAATATATCAATAAAGAAACTACCCCTGTTGTAAAATAAACGGACTGTTTTACTTATTTTTCAAGATAACGGTGTTTGTTTTTAGTTAAAATAAAAAATAAAAATATCTAAATATTTTATTTCTATGTTTTTGTAATTGATTGGTAGAAATGAATATATCAAAATAAAATAAAAATACCGAAAAAAATGTTTTTATGTTTTTTATTTGTAATTGATTGTCGAAAAAAAAAATGAGAATACCGAAAAAAATATTTTAGCGGATTGTAGGCGTTTTTATCGACAAATTATTATTTTTTTGTGGTTTGATAGCATTAAAAGCAAGCCACATTTCATCGACAAGTAAATGTAAATATTTAGTCCCACCCCTTAAAATATTTTGAAGAGGGGGATATTTACATTTACTTGTGAAGAAAAACTGGAGAGGGTAAAATATCGCATTAACTGTTCGGGAAAAACGCCATAAACACTGGTTGTAACTTTCAGCAGGCACCGCTGCATTCGTTGGTGGGTTTGTTTTTTCAGCTATCACCACCTAGCGTTTTTTAAGACGCAGTTCTGAGAAAAGTCTCTTATAACTTTCGAAACTAATTACAGTATAAATAAAAAGACAAAATGCCGAAGGTGTGAATAGAAGAAAACATTATGGGAGTTATCCTGGTAGAAAATAAGTACCGGAAATCAGAAAATTAAATGTAAAATAAAAACTAAGAAAATTCTTTTTGGAGATTTTTTATTTATTTTTTATTTTTTTACTCTTTTCAATAATTATTTAATTGGCTAATATTTTGTAAGAGAAAAAATTATACATCGACATTTGTTCTGTTCAAAATATGATGGACTAACTTTTCAATATAGTTTTCTACATATAGCAATAATAAACTAAAGTAGTTATTGAATTATTTTTTTATCTATAAATATGAAAATGGAAACTTAAAATAGGGAGTTGCAAATTTTAAATGAATTTTATCTATTAAATACGTATGATAATTATTTGTATTATAGTAGAAAGCAATGGTGATATTCATTTTAAAGAATTTCGATTTATTTTCATTGAAGCAGTTTGATTGAAACGATTCAGTCATTAAAAAAATCGTTGATTAATAAGTCAACACATAACATCTTATCAAAATCAGATAATTCCCAGATTTTTGGAAAACAAAAATCATCAACAATTACCTCCCATACAAAGATATGTCATGTGACTTTTTCGTAACAGATTCACAAAATTTTTAAGATCGTCATTTTTTGCGTGTTTAAATAAAAAAAAATTCATTTAAAAGTTATCAATTCTTCTATAATTGAGTGTATTTGTTGTTTTTTGTTACTGCTTACTAAGATGAAACAGTTATAAGCCTTAAGATCCTACATGTTTTTTTTATTATTTTGGATATACATAAAAAAGCGGCTTTGTTTATGATATATTTGAGCAGAGTTGACCGAAAATAATAGTTTAAAATGTATTAAAAATAAATTACGTGTGTAATATTATTGTGTTTTTGTTTACTGATGTTCATTATGTTACTACTTTTCTACTTAAAGAAAAATTTGATCTCAAATAATCGATTTAATTAATGTTAATTCGTTTTTAAAATGAAAATGAGTGAACAATTGACAGTGCCTGTTATATATTATGATTTTCGGTCAAATTATCTCAAATATATTGTAAACCTTCCCGATTTTTATGTATTTACAGAATAAAAAAACATTATTTGGTAAATTAAGGCTGATAAAAAATTCTTTTTAGAAATCAATAAAAAAATAATAAATCCACACAGAACAGAAGAATTAATAACTTTTAAATGAAATGTCTTTTTCTTTTTTGTCTAAAGACGCAGAAAAATAAGATCATCTAAAACATTTCGTTTTCTTCTATTGACACTGTCAGTCTTTTGTCTTTTTTATTTATACTGTAATTAGTTTCCCTTTTATATAATCCCACCAATGTTTTGCGGACCAAAAAAAAGGGAGGGGTCAAAATTAAGTGAGTTGAAAAAAATCAAAGTTTTGAAATAAAATAAATGATGCATTTATATCAACACTGATAATTTCATTAAAATCGGATAATTCTCTGATTTTTTGTATTTTTTCAATCGTGGGGGCGTAATTTTTTTTGTAAAATACGGATTTGACATCATCTTTGGCAATGCCTACCTAATCCCAGTTTTCTACGGAGAGCTGAATGGGTGACTCTAAGGGTCACGTTTTATCTAATATATATATATTATATATATAAGTTGAAAATGGAAGCGAATCCGACGTTCTTTTTTCGAACATCTCGGAAATTCTCCGTATTTTAACCGATTTCATTTAAAACAATAAGGATTTACTCTGACGAAGGTCGCTATTTCTTTGTATAATAAACATTTCTGTAGTTTTTTCTATTATTGTTATTTTATTTCATTTTGCATTTAGAATAATAATAGATAGAATACATGTATAAACTCTGGCCGAAACACGTGTCAGTAAAATAAAATAAAATAAATCCTATTTATCCATTCAACATTTTCTTAACTTTATTTTTCATTTCAACACACATATATATATATATTATATATATATATATATATATATATATAAACTTTAAATTGGTTTTGTGGATATGTTTTGTAGATTTGGCATTAAATGACCCGAAAGGGTTACAATGCCGTAAAACAAGACAATCACTTAACCAACCAACTATTCTACTTTTCACCGAATTTCACTTTCGAGATTGCCACCAACCGCTTCTTCGGATCCTCCATAATCTCGTCCACGGCCATAATATTGACCGTAGAGTCAAATCTGGACCGTGGGGAGTTGAGAGACTTGAGTGTGTTTATTCTTACAGTCAATATAATTGAGGAAAATAGAATGAAACATTTTCTTTAAAACATAATCTATATATTTTTCTTTTAATAATTTCAGCCTATATAAGATACAAAAAATGGCCTTTTCGGAAGTGCTCAGCTCCTTAAGAGAGTACTATCAATGTGATTTAAAAAATAACATCCAAAAGAGGCAGTCAAAAAACATGAATCTATATAATGTAGATAATCACTACAATATGCGTTACTAGAATCGGCTACCCGGTGTTGCCTGGGTAGAGGTTAGTCTCGCAGATTCATTGATTGTTTTGGTCTTCCATATTTGATTCGTTTATGTTTTAATCACGAACGCCACAAATGACTTTACTAGGTATACCCAATTCGTCGAAAAATCCATGTATTTTTTAAATACAATTTTGACCCCCCTCCCACACACACACGATTGAAAAATTACCAAAAATCAGGGAATTATCCGATTTTAATGAAAATTTCAGTTTTGATTTATCAATGAATAAGTTTCATAATGCATTAGTTATTTTATTTCAAAACTTTCTAATTTTTTTCAGGTTACTTAACTTTGACCCCCCCCCCTTGTTTTGGGGGGCGCAAAATATCGATGTGGTATTTATGTGATTGATACTATTTACTGCATATATAAAAAAGACAAAAGTTCGAAGGTGTGAATAGAAGAAACTTTTTTTTAAGAATCTGCTCGGGTAGTAAATAAGTACCGAAAATCGGAAAATGAAATGAAAATAAAAACTAAAAAAGATAATTTTTGGAGATTTTTTTTTTACTCATTTCGATAATTATTTAATTGGCTATTATTCTATAAAAGAAAAATATACATCAATATTTTTTCCGTTAAAAAGAGAGGGCGCGCTAAATTTCCAATACAATTTTCGACCAAAAAATATGGGTGATTGATATAAAGTAAAGTAATTATTAAAAAAATGTTTTTAGAATCTGATAATATGACATTTTAAACTTAAAATTTTGCTGCTCATATTTTAAATGAATTTTATATATTAATTTATCATAGCAGAAATACTTAATTAAAGTTTTGAAATAGAATAACTGATGCATTATAAAATTCATTAATTGATAAATCAATACTGAAAATTTAATTAAAATCGGATAATTCCCTGATTTTTTGTAAATTCTTTTGCAATCGCGAATGTAACAATTTATTTTGTAAATACGCCATTTTTAAACAACGTTTTAGGTTATACGCGATCAAAATTGACCAAAAAAATCGTTTTAAAGGTATTAAAAATAAATTACATGTGTAATATTACTTTGCTTTTTTATTGATGCTCATTATGTTACTACTTTTCAACTTAAACAAAAAGTTGACCTTAAATAATCGATTTAATTAATTTTAATTCGTTTTTAAAATGATTAGCAGACGAAAAATCGGGTATCCCTAGACTTTATCTTCTCTTACTATTCAAATTCTAATTTCTAAATCTTAACGTATATAAATAAAATCTTCATTATTTTTGCACAAAAAAGCAAACTCTGGTGATAGTGAATGTGTATATATATTCACTTTGTGGTCGTTTTATTTTCAAAGTTTCCCCCGGGGGCATACACCCATACATACATACACACAACTGCTCTTTAGATATGTAGAGATAGATAGATTTTCCTGTTTTTTTTTCACATGCATTTATATACATAGTACACACACACACACACACACACACACACACACACACACACACACACATATATATATATATATATATATATTATATATATTCTGTTTTATCGGTTTCTAAACCAGCTCTACATATGTATTGAGCACTTTTTATATTCATTCATTATTCCAACTTATTCGATTACTTCTTTTACTCGACAGTCAAAATTATGACTCGCTTTTTTTGCCCCCCCCCTCTCTCCTCCACACACACACACACACACACTCACTCACACATGTTTAGCACTGTTATATGTCACCTAGAATTACAATGAACTAGGAGAATTGGGTAATAAGAAATTCTGTTCTCATTGTAATACGAAGCATGTATTTTTTCTCATATATATATATATATATATATATATATATATATATATATATATATATATATATATATATATACGCTGTAGTACGATGCAGTCACAAAATTATTTAAGTATTCCATTAATTTCTGACACTACTGGCACCGATGGTCAGAAGGCGTGCTACCAGGGAGAAGGGGGGGGTAAGGGTGCTTTGCCCCTCTTGAAAATCACACCCCCTCCGGTGAATGGGATATGTCTGATATAATAGAACTTCCCAATTACAAATAGAACCAAAAAAATGTGGAACTGAACAAAGTGAGAAATTTCCCCCAAGTCAAAAATCTGTTTACAATCAGCGCCATTTCTCCATTCAACAAACTAAAAATCTTCAAACTTGGATTTGATTTTCAGTGGAGAATTCACGAAATGAAATAAAAAGTTGGCACAACTCTCATGCATTTTCTAATCGTTCTTTTATTTTTTTTATCTTTTTTTATTGTCATTATCGAAAAATTGTAACCGTTCTTTTTTAGTGTTTTTTTATTGTCATAGTTTATTGCTTATTTATTGTCTTTTTTTATTGTCATTGTTATGTTTTTGTTATATTATTATATTGTATTATATTATTATTATTATTAAAAAATTATTATTATTATTATTATTATCATTATAATATCTAATGTTTATTTATTGTTTTGTTTTTTTTTGTTATTATCGAAAAATTGTCATTATCAAAAAATTGGCCAACCATTACTTTGCTATTTTATGAATTTCTAATCATTTAAAATTGTCTAAATTTTTATTCATTTTTTATTCTTATTTTAAAGGACTTTTTTTCTCATAATTATTGATCCCAATATCACAGCTTTTAAATGTTTAAACTGATCAACGGAGACCCCACCCCCCAAAAAAAAATTAAACCGAAAACGCTCCCTCACAAAAAAAGAGGCAAGAAAGAAAACCATAAAAAAAGAGAAATGAATAAAAACATACGCTATTATATAAGTACATAGATTTTTCTTTCCTTCTCTTCAACTTTTATTTGTCCCTTACAAGCAATACTCAGGTGATGGACCTCGACCTGTCGATACTACTACTACTACTACTAATAATAATAATAACAATACGTGCCAGTAATAGTGGGAGCCCTGGGTAGGATCAAGAAAGGGACAGATAAACGTATTAATAAAATATCTGGTAGTTCCAGCCTCTATGAAATACAAATAATTGCACTTTGTGGTACTGCCCATCTCCTTAGAAGAGTACTAAAAATTTTGTTTTCATTTGAAATTGTTTTATTTATTTATTCTTATTCTCCTTTTAATAAATTTGATGGTTTTACTTATTTCTAAAAAATTTGTTTAACCTTGTAATCAACGTTAAAAAATGTTTTTACTCTGTCCGTTTTCCAGAAGCGAGATGTTATCTAAAGTGTTTACAAATAAATAAATACCAACGATTTTGTTTGAAATTTCATTGTAAAGTAATCAACATTTAATGAATAATAGATGAGTGCAACATTTTATTTAAGGGGAACAAAATTTTGTTTTTCATTTAAAATTGTTTTATTTATTTATTCTTTTACTCCTTTAATAAATTTGATGATTTTACTTATTTATGATACAAACCTTTCGACATTGAATTTCAAACTCCATTCCCACTCAGGCAATATCTTTCATAAAAAAATTTTTACACCGCCCGGATGGTGTCTTTAAAACAAATTTGTTTTTTGCTAGTATACATAATAATGCGTTAATGTAGACAAACTTAGTTCCTCGAATAATTCT
This sequence comes from Doryteuthis pealeii, assembly GCA_023376005.1. Taxonomy (NCBI): domain Eukaryota; kingdom Metazoa; phylum Mollusca; class Cephalopoda; order Myopsida; family Loliginidae; genus Doryteuthis; species Doryteuthis pealeii. Next base: position 157,790,597 of record CM042137.1, on the reverse strand, counting down.
TCCCTTTTCCCTCGACAATATAGAGTAACGTTATTTTTAGATAATAATAAATTCCAGAATCCCTTGAAAAAATTACAACAGTTAAAGGCAAATCATTGTTCATAAAGGAAATCACAAAAAAAGTGCATTTTACAAAAATCATAAAGAGATCCAGTTTTATAGATTGTCACACAATTCCGTCTTAATCTACATTGTCGAGTATTAATCACGGAAAAACATAACAGCATAAACGGGAAAGAGAGAGAAGGGGTGAAAGAGAGAGAAGAGAAGAATTGAAAGAGAGAGAGAAGGGATGAAAGAAAGAGAGAGAAAGGGTAAAAGAAAGAGAAGAGTTGAAAGAGAAAGAGAAGAGAAAAGTGAAAGAAAAAAGAGAGAGAGAGAGAGAGAGAAAAAAAGAAATCAAGTGACAGCAAGAGAATGTCAACGACGTTACAAAAGCTTACGCGATTGTTAAATACAAATAGAAATCTACAACCATTTATCTCGGATTTCATTGAAATAGATAAATAAATAAATAAATTGAAGAGTGAAAGAAAATGATGCGACGAATTAAAAAAATCCTTTTAATTTTTTTTCTCTGGTAAGAATAGATAATCAAGAGATACATGCTAAGTTGGAAGAAAGAACAGAGGCATAAAATGACGGATAATCTTTATTATCAACCACCATGAAATTTCTAGGGGTCGAACTGGCATACATAATTATACATTGATGTCATTTGTATTTGTAGACTAACCTAGTTGCGCGAATAATTATTCCTTTTCCATCGACAATTCAGAGTTCTGTTATTTAAGAAAAGAAAAAAAAAAAAAAAAAAAAAGAATGAATGCTATTTTTAAATAATAAGTTCAAGTCCTTGAAAAAATAACAACATTTATAAGCAACTTAATCCTCATAAGGAAAGGGTTTCGTTTTTTGTTTTTAATCTTTTTTATTTTCTTATTTCTTATTTTATCTTTTTTATTTTCTTATTTTTTGTTTAATTTTTTCTTTTTTTTCTAAGAGATCCAGTATTATAGACTGTCACAACAATTCCGTCTTAATCCACTTTGTCGAGTGTTAATCGCTGGTGTCAAAGAAGTTAATTGAACCGCTGACCAAATGTCGGCGACGAAATAAATTGGCGACGCTGTTTGTCGCTCACGAAGTGCGCGCTGCACAAGAGCGACGTTTCTATCGCAATCGAGGCTCAATTTGGTCGCTACACTTTTATGGGCGCCCTAAGCAGATGTCAACTGTAATGAAAACGAAGACGTTGAGCTTAGCGTTCCCCAATTGCTGATTAGGAGGCAGAGATTCAGCTGCGACCTCGAAAGTAGAACATGATCTTTCGATTTGCCTCATGTTACGTTCTCATTGAATTAACTTCGGTCAAGTATTTGTCAAAAACGCTCAGTTTAAAGGCCAAAGCCATAAATGGGTTTTTCAGAAAAGCCAAATCACATTTGACACGGGAAATGGAATGAAAGTATTTTCATAAGTGTTTCATTTTATTTTTGATATTGCTGATAACAATTCTTTTTTCAACGTGATATTGACCGATGTTATAACGAATCCCTTGATCATAGTAAAAGAAATGAAAGTATTGACGACGTATTTGCTTGAATAGATTCATTTAAGGATGAAACTGTTCATACGACAGCATCACTAAAATCAGTTAGAATCTTGAGAAGAGTATTGAATTAGGTTTGGCTTTTTTGTTTAATGGCATATCAATCTTCGTGGGTTATTTAACGTTAATGCCATTATATTCACCGATATTATTACGAATCCTTGATCATAGTAAAAAATAGTATTGACGACGTATTTGCTTGAATAGGTTCATTTAAGGATGAAACTGTTCATTTTTTATCCTAGTGATAAAGATAATGATATCATGTCGAATTTCTATTCGGAATCGTAAAAGAGAGTCAACAACAGGACATTTACGGAGTTTTTATTCAATTTCTACTCGTGTCGGTGAAGTTAGTTTCGTTACAACGTTTTATTGATGTTAATTTAGTGAAATGCATTTTATAAAATAACTTCCATTTAAAATCAGAATTGATCATTTTGACATTGGATTTAAATAACTTCTAGATAAAACGTGACCCGTTGGGCCACCCATTGAGCTCCGGGTAGATCATTGGGATTAGGAAAAAGGGAGTTTGCAAAGCAAATTATTTTTTTTAAATACGACCGGAGAATCTAAAAAACAACATTAGAATCCTTTTGTAAGATTTCTGACCTAATTTTGGCAGCTTGTGAAAATTAACATACAAATCCGTTTTAAATAGTCAAATCTCTCTCTCTCTCTCTCTCTCTCTCTCTCTCTCTCTCTCTCTCTCTCTCTCATTGAGAAACTAACATATATAACGAGGAGGTAATCAATATATACAAAGGAAGGGGGAAAGTGATAGGAGATGTGAGGGAGAGACTGGTTTGTTTTTAACTTGATTGCAAATTAGGACTAATTTGAACCAATTAAAATGGATTTTTTTCAAACATAACTCAACCCTAGAACTAAGGAATAATTTGGTATGATTTTCCTATTTTTAAACCAATCAGTAAAAAAATCCTTTAGATCAGAAACATTGATTCACCCAACTTTCGTATAATAATCGATTTTACAACAGAAATGAAAATTGATAAATCTTGTATTGAAAAATAATGACTTAGTCTATTTTGTCTGCGTCTTTGGTTGGTGTCTTTAGCTGGAAAAAACCTGCACGTACGAAAAGAATTATTTTCCTCGGAGACTTCAATAGAATTCAATTGAATCCAACTTGGGTTTTTTCCCCTTTTCTACTAAAACAGTTCATCCGTTTTTTTTTCTTTGTGACTGGATGTTGGATTTTGAATCAAATTAAAGTGATTAGACCTTTAGGCTTTTTTTTGTAAAAAAAAAAAACTAAACTTATACACTCTGTGAACTGGATAGTTCTGCCGGTGATTTTTGTAAGCCTTGTTGTCACGTCAAAATCTGACAGTGAAAAAAGTAAATTAATATTCCGCTTTGTAAATTAATTTAGATTATTTACATTCCTGTGACTCTGTGGGTTTTTATTGGAATTTTATTCAATCAAAAACCAAAAACGATCAGGGAACATTGAAATAACAGAATTATACTCACCTTGCGTTAATGAATTTATTTTTAACACATTCAGATGAATGTCTCAATATTAGATTAGATTTTTGGCCCTAGAACGCGCGGCTACAGTCGAGAAATCTTTGCAATAGGAACGAAAAAGCCTCCAAATTCGTCTAAAAAGATAACTTTTGAAGTAATATTTGCCGGGTTTTCAATGGCATTGTAATTTTAAAACCGTGGTATTTATATATAAATGTAGGAATAAAAAGAATAATTTTCTCTTGCTTTCTAAAAACAAAAACAATAAAAACAAAAACAAAATAATAAAACCAAAACTGCTTTAAGTTGATTAATCGAAAAAGATACTTGATCATTTTTTGGCATTAGAGATTTCATGACTTTTAAGACAAAATATAAGTCACAAAAGTCGTGGGGCTTATATGTATATCTTATTATAATGGAGTCGTTTACATTGTGAACGGGAAGGCTAATTTGCATATTGATATTAAACATTTTATTTTAATAAATATGTGATTAGTATTACTGATTTCTAATTGTTTGATTTTATCTTAATGAACGTGAGAAAAAATCTTGGTGATAAATCTTAAAAGAAATCCATTAATAAGAAGAAATAACTAATTTTATCCTTTACTTCCTATTTTAACTAAATAGTTAAATTAGGAAAATTTACCAATGAAAGATAAGAGTTTCAGTTGTTCTATTTTTAGATTATACCCCTCTCTGTTTCAAATATTTTTATTTGCATTCTTATTTAGTTTCATTAGCCTTTCTAATTTAAGATAATATCTTATTATATTAAAGCTCAAATACTTCCAACCGGAGGGTGCATATATTTGCTTGATTGATAGAATACTTCGTCAGTTTTGGATATGAAATGTTTCAAGACTTCATTGTTTAAAACTATTCTCATATTTTCTCAGCTTTGTTTTTTTCATATTTATTTTTGTAAATATTCTTATTGTTTTCAAAGAAATTGTAAGTCATAAGTATCGAGAGACTTATATTGGCAACTGGTATGAATAAAATGAATAATTTTCTCTAGTCTGCTAAAAACAACAGCAAAAAAACAAGACAAAAAACAAAAAACAAACAAACAAAAAAACCCAAACACTAAATCAATCAATTGATAAAATACTTCATCAATTTTTGGCATAAAATACTTCATCAATTTTTTCTAAACTTCGTAGTTTAAAATTATTGTCATATATTTTCAAGCCTAGTTTATTCATGTTTATTTTTGTCAATATTTTTTTATTGTTTTCAATGACTATATAAGTCATGAAAATCACGGTTTAGCTCAGTCGGTAGAGCATTCGGCTGGGAACCTCAAGGTTCCTGGTTTGATACCAGTCCTCGCCAACTCAGCGTATGTGTAGCACATGTGTATATGGAACGTATGTGTAGCGCTCCACCTCAGACGCCAAAACAATCCTTGGTCTAGCAGTAGTGAAAAGGGGATAGACTCCCTCGCTGTCTGGCTGATACCTACTTTAGGCCACCCTGACGACTTTACAGATAGGTACAAAAAGAATAATGTTCTCTTGTTTGCTACCCTCACCAGAAAACGCTTTAAGTAGCACTAGACTACGACTGAGGTGCAGTGCCATATCTACGATTAGCACCAACTTTACTGTTCCAAGCTGTGTCACTCATGCACTGAGTTGGCGAGGGCCGGTATTGAACCCAAAATCTTGTGGTCCCTTGGCGGATGCTCTCCAAACTGTGCTAAACCATCAAACCCATAGTTAAGTGGATGAGGCGGTTTATACCTTTCCCAAGGGTATTAGTAAAATGCGAAAAATGTATCCGATCTCGACCGGAAACGAATGAATTAGTTCAAAAGTGAACGTAATATCGCTAATGTAGTTTGAACTCACACACTACGATGTCACAGTCTAGCACGTTAGCTACTACACACTGGGGGACTTAACCAGCCCGGAAATTTCATTAAATAATCTTTTATCTATTGATTTGTTTTTATTTCATATTTGTGTCTTTGAGTTGTCCTCAGTGGATCACATCCCTACTTCTCCACATAGCCACTGTTTCTCTCAATAACAATGTTCCAACTTCGAATGAGAGAGCATGTCTCCCTGCTTCGTAAAATTCTGTTGACTTTTCTATGAGTCAATTCTTCACTACGGATTTCACTTCCTCATCACTGAAATAATGTTTACCTCTCAGACCCTCTTTCATGGGACCGAAGAGATAATAGTCTAAAGGCTTTAAATCTGGTGAGTATGGAGGATGCGGTAAAGTTGTCCTGATGTTTATGTATAGTTGAGCATTGTCATGCAGAAGGAGGACATTGTCGATTGGCAAGTTGGGTCTTACTCGCCAGACTCTTGCTCTGAGCCTCATAAAGGTCTCAATGTAGGCCTTAATTTTATTGAAAAAAAAAACAAACTTCACATGAAATAAAGAAAATGGCATTACTTTTTGACACACCCTCGTATTATTGTGTTTAATATGCATTTCTTAAAATGTATATACAGTCTTTGTAACAAAATGTGTACGTAACAATAATAATGTATGTGTAAATTTTGTTCATATCCTGTGCCTCTCAAACATCTGATCTTTATCATTTGTGGTTCTTACATTAAATGTGACTACTCCTTAATGGCGACTCCTGAAATATATTATCTGTAATTATACAAGGAGTAACATAAGTTCGTAAACAAACACATGCTTTTTCGTTGTAGGAAATATTTTGTATAGATTTTTCGGAATGTTATTCTCATCTTTATTGTTATATACAGTATGTTTCGGTCGATGTGACCACTGGCCTTCTTTAGGGTTTGTTTTTGTCGAACACGGGAACCTTGTTGTCGAGCCCTCATGTCGTTAGCGGCAGCTTTTACGCAACTTCAAACCGAACTCTTTATTTAATCCATTGGGTTAGATTATTCTCATTCCGTTAACAATAACCAATTAAACTATGTTAAGTATTCTATGTTATTGTCGACTGTAGTCAGGATTGAACTTGCAACCTCCACATGATGGTCACTTAGAATTCTATTAACTGAACCCCTATATTCGTTGCGCCAAATATCCAAATGAAGAGAAACAGTACGAAAAATCTAAATAATACAAATTATCAAGCCTCATCTCAAAAGTTCAGGTATATGAAATTTTTGTTGTGTAAAATGTATATTTTTTTATTTATTTATTAGACTACGGATTTACTTGGTTAGCTTGGTTGGTTGTTTTGTTTTAGGGCATATCAACCCTTTTCGGGTCATTTAATGCCAAATCAAGTCATTTTGATACCAGGTTTCTTACTGTTTCTGCTGTTACTTAAATGATTACCCACATAAGTATTGAACAGGCTTATTGCTGCTTAATTTCTGTAATCGGTCGGATTTATTGATTTACCTATATATTTGTACTGTTAATAACCAGATTAGATTTGATCAGTATAAATGAATTAAATTGTTTTTTACAGAAAGAGACTAGAAAAAAAAGTAATAATTTATTTTGTAACGTCAATTGAGTTGCAATGTTCTTTTATTGAATTTACTAAATAACTTTATTTGCTGCAAGATTCTCTCATCTCTTGAAATAATTTTTAAAGAAATAAACAAAGTGAAATAAAAATAGAATAAATTAAATTGATCTGATCACCAATTAATTTCATTTCTGGCGTTCGTGGAATAAGACCGGCAAAGCTCTTCTCTCTGACCATTCAGTTATATAGTGTGCCGATTTCTGTCGCTGTTTGTCTAGTCTCCCCTTCCCTTTCGCTTTGTACAGATCCCAGAAGGATGGTCGTGGGGAGCCTGTCAGATCTTATCAAAATCTTATTATAATGGATATTGTGTGTTTGTCTGTCTGTAACTAAAACTATATCACTACTCAAGTCACAATTCACTTAGTTATGTACGTCAGATTCTCCATGATTTTATGTTTTTTTATTTAAACCTCAATTATTAGGAAAATTGTTTTATATAATTATTACTGTTGGTCTTATCTACATACTAATAGCATTTCATTGTATTTATATATACAGTTAAATCGAGGTTTACAATGTGAAAGGGAAAGCTAATTTGCATATTGATATTAAAAATTTGATTTTAATAAATATGTGCTTGGTATTAATGATTTCTAATTGTTTGGTTTTATCTTTTAACAAATCTCAGGGATACATCTTAAAAGAAATCCATTAACAAGAAGAAATAACTATCATTTTATTCTTTACATCTAATTTTAACTAAATAGTTATTTTTCGATTATACCCCCTCTGTTTCAAATATTTTTTATCTGCATTCTTATTTAGTTTCATTAGCCTTTCTAATTTAATACAATATTTAATTACATTAAAACTCAAATACTTGCAACCGGAGGGTGCATATATTAAAGTGTATCCTAAAGAATTCCTAAGAACCTAATCATTTCATTTTATTAATTATTACGTTCATATGCAGTTCATATGCAGTTCATCAATCTGGAGATACAAAATAATTACAACATATTTTTGCTTAATCAGGACAAAACAAAAAATATTTGTATTATTTAGATTTTTTAGACTGTTGTCCTCGTCTTTATTGTTTTATACACAACGTTTCGCCCAATATACTCTCTGGCCTTCTTTAGGTGTTTCTTATTAAACTCAGAGCCTACATGTCGTAATCAGAAGCCTTCACGGAACTCAAAGCCGAAACCTTTATTTGATTAATTGGGTCATTTTTTTCTCATTCTGTTAATCATGACCGGGTAAAAGTGTTAAGCTATATTAAGTATTCTATGTTATTTTTGTCTGTAGTCAGGATTGAACCTGCAACCTCCAGATAGTGAATGAAAGATTTGTCTTTGGTTCGTTGGACAATATACGAGGGTCATCTACCACATAAATGTTAATTTCTCTCTGTCTGTATATAAACAACTGGGGCCTATGTCACCGACCCGATCATGATGAAACTTTACACATATGTTAAACTAATATTCAGGAACAGGAGTGCCGGACTGGATTTGAATAAAAATCAATAATAAAATCTCTGTGCACATCTTTAAAATGGAGAAGAAAATTGGATACTTTAACCTTTTATATATAATATATTATATATATATATATATATATATATATATATATATATATATATTTGTAGAAAAACTTTTTCTCTCTACCACGGTTTCGGTGTTCAATGTACACGAAAACCGCGGTTGAGAGAAAACTTTTTTCTACAACTATAAATGCTCAATATTTTACGAAATATATTGAGCCCTTTCGGATTAACTACTAATGCTACTACAATGAAAGCGTGGTAGCAACTTTTGTTATATATATATGATGAAAATAATAAAATTGAAATTGAGTGAACAACGGCTATAACGACTATCACGACATTCCGCGCGGCGTTTAAAAAAAAAACGCCACGAGTCGCGTGTTTATTACATTAAAAAATAAAATAAAATAAGGACAGAAAAAACGCGTCCATTTCTGAAAACCGTCTCTGAAGATAAAGTTTACTTTGAAATCGATAAGACTAAAAACATATTTTTGTTTTTATTTTATATGCATTGCAATTGCCTTCCAATCGTTAATATATAATAACATACTTAACAATGCTTCAAGCAAATTACCAATTACTATATATATATATATATATATATATATATATATATATATATATAAAGTAGACGGGATGTTGTGGAAACTTGATGTTTATTGTCAATAAACATCAAGTTTTCCACAACATCCCGTGTTTGTCTACTTTTCTCCACATACTGTCGGATTAACCTCCTCACATTTCTACCATATATATATATATAAAGATTTGACATTAGATAACACAAAAGAGTTGATATGCCATTAAGCACCGACCAACCAACCAACCTAATTGATTTAAAAAAAAGAAGTCCATACCTTTGGAATTACCGTCGTACAAAAATCTTTGCCCCAGGTTCCGATTAGTAATACAGAAGGCTTTGTGGTTGCTATTCATATCTGCAACGACAGACGAATAAAAAACAAAAACATAATAAGAATTAAAAAAAACATTTGGTGAATTATAGGTAAATATATAGGGAAGATTTTTGGCTAAACAGTTTGACTTACAATGACAAAAAAAAAAAAAAAAAAAATGCCTGTGTTTTGTTTATAGGCTAAGACTCTCACTTGGGAACCTTCAAAATCACAGGAATCGGTTGCATCTCATAATAATAAAAAAATGACCACTCTGGGTGAAAGGTAAGAAGTTAGAAACAAAGTACAAATTTATACAATGCTCTTGTGTGCAGATAAGAATTCTATAGAAACTGTTGATGTTGCAGATTCCAATTTTGAATCTCTTTTGATGATTTCGATTGAGAAGAATGTGGAGAAATATGAAAATGATGCGGTTATTTGGCCATCTTGCCGAAGGACAGACTCTTATTGTTTTCTTCGTTTTCCTCTTTTCGATAACCGTTCGTCGCAGTTTACTCTGTAAGTGACTGAAGCAAGAGATAAAGCCGCAGATGCATCTTGGGAACGATCTCATATTGTGGGGCTTTCGTTCTATTTGTGAGAAATCTTTTCAGTTGCCTTAGGTGACTCAACAACACTAGCTGGGTGTTTGTTTTTTTTTTCTCTCTTGAAGGAAGAAAACAAAACGGCGCGTTGATTGATAAAGACATTGGTGATGAAAACGTTCAATGTCTCTTATCTTTCTTTCATAGAGAGCTGCTGTTAGCGACACCAAACAGTGTAATCTAGATGTGAAAGGTTCGTGAAAGACGTCTATATAGCTAGCTACTGGATTCAGTTACGATAAAACAAATGTCGAATGACGCAATGCAGCAACAAATTCAAAACTTATTTATGTCATTTTTATTTCACGATTGACTTTAACGCATGTTCCTCATAATAAACAAACGATGTGGCCAATAAAACCCAAAACAAAACAAACAAAATAATTACTTGATCTGATTTGGTTTGGTTTATTTACATATCTACTGACTTCCTACGCACGAGTAGGATGTGGCACAAGGTTGAGAAGAGAACTATATCTTGTGGATTTTGGAATCGGAAATCGACTTTTTGTAATCTATTTTTGTCTGTAAAATGAGTTCCAGAGTTTCCCTAATACTAAAAATTGGTTTATAAAAGCATTTTGGCCAATGGAATCCAAAATTTCAGAACAATTGAAGGGAGTGGGTGACATGGCCTGGATTATGTGACATGGAATTATCCTTGTACCCTGTCATGATTAATGGAATGAAAACCATTTCTCCCCAATCGATTAAATAAAGCGTTCGGTTTGAGGATATATATATATATATATATATATATATATATATATATATATATATATATTAATTTGCTAAGTTTAGCTTAGATGTGGCACAAGGACAGAAGTATTGGCGTTCATTGAGTAACGAACTCACTAACAATGGTTTGCGAATCTAGTTTGCTAACCACTATACACGTATATATATATATATATATATATATATATATATATATATATATATATATATATATATATATATATATAATCTGTGCGTGTGTGCGCGCGTGTGTGTATGTGTGTGAAATATCAGGGTAGCGTAGGCATAAAGTCAACAGCGCTTGGTAGCTGTCAGTTTCACACCTGAACTATCCTCAAACCAAGAGAAAACGCATGTGTCGTACGTTATCTATTGTTTTTCTTTTTTTGTTTTTTTACGAGAGCGTTCTCACTCGATGAAAAGCATTATAAAAAAGGAAAAAAAAAACAAACAGGGAAAAATAAAACTGGTGTCCCCTCTGTGTTTATAATTTCCTTTAAATAAGGAACATAATTGATTTTATTGAAAAAGAAATGTTGTTAATCAAACAGCAAGTTGGTATTTCCACGAAAGTTTAAAACTTTTTTCAAACTGATCGTTTCGTAAAACGAAGCACCGTTCTCATTTTTCCTTATTTCTTATTTTGTATATTCTTTTGACGATGATGATAGAGCAAAGTTTAATCAAAACAAAAAAAAAGATCGCACAGGGCAAATGTTTCATGGTCTCTGCACAGAGAAATTGAACGAATCTTGTCCTAAGGACTCCAACTTTATAATATGAAAAATAAATAAATAAATAAAAGTATGTAAAACATTCCTTACGAAGTTTAAAAACTTCAGGGCTTCATTTTACGAAAGAAAGAAAGAAAGAAAAAGAGAATAAAATAAAGAAAATCAGTTATGTCCAACAAAGAAGAGATTCCTTTTATATGACATCACGAATTTTGCACGTATTGTTATATGAATAGAAAGAGGAAGGATGAAGGATTGCATACCATCGATTCTGTTATGGATTAAGATGGGCGCCTCCTATAGAGCGATAGGTAGTAAATCCGTCTCACAAAATGTAAACAGTTCGATTCTCATTAGCATTGCTGTAACATTATATTAGACTAAACTAAACAAACGACTATCATAGTGTCCTGGTATGACATTAAACTGCATCTAATGGTGAAGTTTCAGTTCTGGAGCTCCTGGGAGTGTGGAGTATACCTCTATCGCCATTACTCCTAGGTTCACCCTGACCCGGAGTGGTAATACCTGTTAGGGTAGCATCTATGGTTTAAATGGAAAAATGAATTTAAAAAATGTGTTTAAAAGAAGAACTTTTAATATCCATCAAGAATGAATAAAACAAAATGTCCTCGGTATAAAATAACCCAACTAGGGTTGGCATACCGTAAAACCAACCAACCAACCAACCAACCAACAGCCAGCCAGCCAGCCAACGACTATCGTAGAATTCTTATCAGACTCATGAGAATCTATTATACCTGTCTAATATGCAGCTATTAGATATTTACATATTGCTATGTAGGTATGTGAATCGCCCTGTCGACTGAGTAGAAGAATTCACCGATTGCACCTCGGCAGAGGGGTAAACCCCTACCCAACGAAACCAACTGTTGGGCGTTGCTGGCGACCTTTGATGCTTAAGGACGGCAGAGCTGTCCAGGACATCACATGAAACAATCTACTTTGGACCTTACTTAGGCTAGACGGGCGGTCGGAGAGGCTTACTGCGATCAGTCGGCTGGTCACGTCAAGTCCTAGCATCTATATGATTGTCTCGGCCATATTACCCTTATGGCAAAACTCCAAACCTTTTTATTCTGTTTGCTAGAAGGCGGTGGCTGACAGTTTTACTCTCCTGGATATGATGTTAAACTGCATTTAGTAAGTAAGATTCCAATTCTGGAGCTCTGGGGAGTGTGGAGTGCACTTTCACCACCATTGCTCACAGGTCCACTCTGATCCGGAGTGGTAGCACCTGTTAGTGTCACATCTATGCATTGAATAGATAAATAATATGAATTTTAAAAATGTTTATAAAATGAGTTTAAAAATTGAATACCAAACAAGAATGAATATAAAAAAAAGAAAAGAAAAAGAAAACATCTTCGGCATAAGGGTTGTTGGCATCCTTCCATCTGCTAGAGACGATGGCGTTGTGTCCATCTTTTTAAACTGCATTTGCGCGAGTGGCTGAACAGGCCAATTTTTGAATGGCAATCTCTGGTGCAGTGACTGTAAACAAAAAGTGATGCTTGCTGGAGTTGCTGTTGACTCTCCTTCCTTATGGCTCTCTGTGGCGGCTTCTTTCCTCTCTTTTTCACTCCTTTTCGTACAAGGAGACGCCAGGCCGATCGGTTTTCTGGACCAACCTCCCATGTGTTGGTGTTGATGTGGCACGTCTTCATGTCCTTCTTGCAGACGTCTTTAATGCGTATGCATGGTCTCCTTACCGGTCGGACCTTCAACTAATTCGCCTTACAGTAGATCTCTTGCAGAAGATCGTGAACATGCTGACATAAGGGTTGACATGCCGTAAAATTCAACCAATCAATCAACCACCCAAATTCTTCTAACTTCCGGTTAGATTCCTCTGGTTTTCTTCTTCGGTTGACTCGGTTTGGCTTGGGTTTATCTTGGATTTGTTTCAATTTAAAAAAATGTGTTTTTACAAGAAAATTGATATTATTTAGATTACTCGGACTATTTTCCTCATCTATATCGTTATCTACAAAACGTTTCGGCCGATATGCCCTCCGTGCGTAGATAACAATAAAGATGAGGACGATAGTCCGAATAATACAAATAATACAAATTATCAAGCCTCATTTAAAAAATTCAGAGAAATAGCAAAAAATGTAAGTTAAAAAAAAAACAATACCCAATAAGAATGAATGAAATAAAACGTGTTCGGCATAAAATAACCCAAGGGTTGACATGCCCTAAAAATTCAACCAACTATCTAATTCTGCGCCCTATAAATAAACAGGTCACACCGTATTGTTAATTTGGATAAATATCATAGAATTCTTAGCACTCGTGAGAACAAATAACAATACCCATTAAATTTCATACACCGTGCTAAAAAAAAAAGGCATTGAAAATACACAATAGTAAAAATAACACTACATCTCCTAATAACACACAACATAACAACAATAACGAATCTGATAGATACATCAGACTTCCCAATAATCCTATCACTGATAAAACAAATAGAAACCTAAAAAAGATAGGTATTAAAACAGTTACTCACTCCACGAAAACAATCAAAAACATTTTACAGAATAGAAATAATTACAAACAACACACACACACTCCGAAGCAGGGGTCTACACAATAGATTGCTTAAATTGCAACAAAAAATATGTAGGAGAGACTTCTAAATCTTTGACTAAACGGGTCTCTGAACATAGATATCATATTAAACGAGGTTTTCTAAACAACGCCATATATATATATATATATATATATATATATATATAATATATATATATATATATAATATATATAACTAATAATATATGTACATATAACTAATATATATAAATATATATACATATATATATATATATTATAAAATGGTGTGAGACTTTTTGAATCGAAAGTCAGCGTTCTTTCACAAAAAACATTTTAATGCATTGACCACACACGTGATATCGACTGCTATTAATCGGTGTCTCTATTAATTCAATGGATTTAACCCCGAAGATCCTTATGGTGAAACTCGAGTAGGTTATCTCTTGTACCTATATTGTATACTATATTGTACTTATTTTATAATAAATTTGCTCTACTTAGTATTGAGCACTTTGTATTTGTTATATCGCTGACTTACCCCCTGAATTCCACACTTTCTAACCATCGTGACCAAATTCACCGGTAAGTCAACTTTTCCTTTATATATATGTATGTATATAATATGCAGCACACATTGATGTCAAGGGATATTCGGCATTTTATTCAAGCTTGCTGTTACCAGCATTTGATCTGCTTAAATACTTGAGGCATTGAGCATTCTAATCTGCTGAATCACGTCTTTTTAAATAGAAAAATAGTTTGAGGCTAAAAATAAAAGTAACTTATTTAGACTAGAGAAAAAAATCTTCTTCTAGGAATGCCTAAAATACCGTGAAAGAAATCATGTAACTTCCTTCAATGTTTTGTATCGAATATCAAATTCTACTATCAGGCGTTATATATATATATATATATATATATATATATATATATATATATATAATATATATATATATATATATAATTGATTTGCTGTAACTATATTCATTTTTAAAGGTCACAAAGAGCAAGAGTTAATAAGATTATAGTTATTTTATTTACAGTTGTCGAGAAGAAGAAAAAGGAAAATCTTATTTGCATGAATTTTCACCGAAAGCATTGGCTTTTAAATCTTTCATTGTGTGATAATAAAAAATAGTTTCACTTAAGTCTGTTTAAAACCGGAATTTTCTTATTCAGAGTATTTACACATAATAAAATTAGAGAGAGAGAGAGATACAGATTGTTTATCAAATACAAAACTACTTTATTCAATGTCAAAACTATTAATCGCCCGTGGTATCGTAATAATTATGACAATTCTTTAAAAAGAAACGTATCTACGAGGTATGTCAAAAAAGTTCCAGAACTGGTGTCACAAAAAATCTATTTCCAATCCAAACTACAAACTATTTATTTTCCCCTTCAAACCGATCAACCAACATATCTACAAAGAGATACTGCGGCGTTTGCTTTGTTTAGTGTCGAGAAATGTGGCAGGACAATTCGTGAGTGCTTCACCATGACAACGCACCTGCCCACAATACCCTGAGTATCCGAGAGTTCCTGGCCCAGAAAAAACATCACTGTGCTGGAGCAACCTCCCGACTCGCCCAATCTGGCTCCATGTAATTTTTTCTTCTTCTCCAAACTCAAGGGGGTCATCAAGGGAGCCCATTTTGAGGATGTGCACGACATCAAAAGGGCCGTGACGACAGAGCTACCGAGAATCCCAGATAAATCTTTCCAGGAATACAGGCAAGCGTGGCAGATAATGATGGAAAAGTACATTAGAATCCAGGGGGATTGTTTTGAAGGGGATCACTTGTAGTTTGTAGTTTGGATTTGAAATAATTTTTTTGTGACACCAGTCCTGGAACTCTTCTGACGTACCTCGTTTATCAGCTGAGAGAACTGCATATACTAGCAAACTAGAAGCGCCTGGTGTAATGATTACTGTCGTAGCTAATGGCCTCAACGTGTTTAAGTCCTGGACGAGGTTGTTTGCATTTTCACAGAGCACTAATACCTTTGCAAAAGGTATGAACAACTTTTCTCTCGACAGCTATGGGTAAATATTAGGACAGACTGGGATCTTTAACCTTGGCTAGGCAACCAGTCTAGGAGAAGGAAAATTCTGAATGCAAATCTGTTAAGCTTTGCTCAAGAAATTGAGCTTGTGTCACATCCTACTCATGCAGAAGTGTTGGTGAATATATATATATATATATATATATATATATATATATATATATATATATATACCAATTTACAGGCCCAACACTTTTTGGTAATAAGTCTACATCTATTTACTTAAATTCTGCCAAACATGCAAATAGTAATGCAATTGGCTTTCTGTCAAATTCCGTTGGAATCACCGATTGATTAACATTTTTATGATTACTTGGTTGTATTATAGTTGTTGGAAAATAATGGCCGATTTTTATTACACATCTATATGTAAAATTGGCCATTAATTTTCACACGACACAATAGAACTGGTCTACAAAATCATCGTCATCATCATCATCATCATCATCATCATCATCATCATCATTAAGTCTTGACGACAACACGGATCTCCATGATTCATCCTCGCACCCCGCCTCTATCGGCTAACGCTTCTGGCAGGTCCTCTCCGCAGCATCCAGTATCCGTGCAGAGCTGATCGATGACTTCTTTTTAAATATTTGTTATGCTAATTTTTTTCGCATTATAGTTGAAGATGAATAGGCTGTTCAAAGATAATGGTCAATTTTATTAGATATCTATGTGTACAATTTTTCAATCGACGTCTGCAAAATAAGGACCACCAAAATTGTTTCATTACGGTCAAGTCACGCTGAAAGCCTCGGATGAAACCGGTTGAAATTTTATAGATGGGTAAGCACGTGCCGTAAGAAACCAAATATTAAAATGACTCGAGTCGTCATTAAATAACCCGAAAAAGGGTTGATATGCCGTAAAACAAAGCAACAAACTAACCAACCGTTAGATCACCGAAGTTAAGCAGTGATGAGCCAGTTCTATACTTAATTGGGTGACCATTTAAGCAACAGCAGATACTGTAAGAAATCGAATATGAAAAAATAACTTAATTCAACATTAAATGACCCGAAAAAGGATTGATATGCTGTAAAACAAAACAAATCAACAAACCGTTAGATCACAGAAGTTAAGCAGCGATGAGCCAGCTAAATACTCAATTAAGTAATAGAAGGTACAGACAGCAACCCGAGTTCTTTGTTTATCAAAATGACTTGATTCGGCGTCAAATGACCCGAAAAGAGTTGATATGCCGTAAAACAAAACCACCAAACTATTCCTAGCAGAGGAGTTGAGACTAATATCTATGAATAATGGAGATTCGCTTCTGGTTTGTGTCTGTAAAAAAATTACGTCACTGCTTACGTCACATTACTCAAAATCGTCATAACATAGAATAAATACACTCAAAATTTGAACATGCAACATTAGACAGTCCTCATTGTTTTTTAAAACAAGTTTTAATAAATACATGACTGGTATTATATATCTATATATAGTTTGTTTTAATTTAATACATATTTAAAGTTTACATTTCAAATTGTTTTATTTTTTAATCCTTTAATGAATTTGATGATTTTACTTACTTAGGGTACAAACTCGCTGACATTGAATTTTTTACTCCCACCCCTCAGGCAATATGTTTCAAAAATCTATTTTTACATCGCCCGGAGGGTGTTTTTTACTTTGTACTAGTACTTTTAAAGAAGTTTCTGGGTTCTTTCGTACCTTTATACCCTAACTAATAAATAATCAAGAACAAAGATTCTGCAACTTATGTAACTATTTCTTCATTCCTGAAATTTAACTCTTTGCGTAGCAAATTTCCCTCACGGCTGTACCGAATTTTCTTGGTATTTTTTACCTGCATGATGGGATATTTCAAAGTTCCCTATCTATTCACATCAGAACTCATTCTATTCAAATAAAATCCTATTATTATTATTATTATTATTATTCCTTTTGAGTTTTCACATCAGTGTTAGCTGATGGTCTTTCACTGGAGTCTGAGTGACAGCAAGTCTCCTCAGGCCTCCAGGACTCTTCTGAGTATTCTGGCAGATTGCAGCAGTGCAGTGTTCTGAATGGTTTCAATCCTTCCTCTGATATCCAAACTTTCCAAACCCTTTTCTAATCCTTTTGGGACTGTTCCAAGTGCACCAACTACAATTGGTATAACTTTCACTTTCATATTCCATAACTTTTTCAGTTCTCTGGCAAGGTCCAGATATTTGTCAATTTTTTCATTTTCCTTTAACTTCACCCTGTGATCCGCTGGCACTGCAAAATCCACCAGTTGACAAGTTCTTTCTTTTTTGTTAATCAACACTAGGTCTGGTCTTCTTGCTGGGATAAGGTGATCCGTTTTTAATTTCAAAGTCCCAGAGAATTTTGTGCGTTTCGTTCTCAAGAACAGATTCTGGTTTATGCATATACCATTTTGTTGTGTGGTCAAAATTTAATTTCTTGCATAATTCCCAGTGGATCACCTTCCCAACCCAGTCGTGTCTAGTTTTGTATTCTCGTTGTGCTAGTTTGCTACATTCGCAGAGTATATGGTTAACAGTCTCATCTCTATTACCGCAAAGTCTACATTTACTATTCTGTTGGGTCTTATCAATTTTCGCTGTGATGTAGTTTGTCCTTATGGCATTATTTTGTGCAGCAATTATAAGTGATTCTGTTTCTCTTTTGAGGTTTCCCTTTCTTAACCATGTCCAAGTCTTTCCATGTGCAACCTCATCTATTTGTCGTTTGAAGCGTCCATATAATTGTTTTTCTTCCCATTTTTGTTTTCTAGTCTTTGTCGTTTTTCTGTTTGTCCATCTGCCGTTTCTACTATTGTTGGCCGCCATAAGTAATTTGTCTTTGCTCTTCCTTGTGTAATCTTCAAGTTGTTGGATTGTGGTTTCTACGCATGTAATCTGAGTCCTTCTGCTCAATTATAATGAGAGCCACTGCCAGCGGCTTACGGTAGGATTACAGTGGTGGAAGAGCCACTGGGAGTGGTTTAAAGAAGGCAAAGATCTAATACACGCCAAAACTATTTTTCCCCAGTTTGTTAGCTATTTAAACTTCATGTAAATTCTCAATTTTATCAGCTATTAGGTTTTGTTCATGAAATAAATTAAACTTTTATAAGTAAATATTTAATATAATTAGAAATAAAGATATGAATAAAAAAAAGTTTAGAGTTTCGGAAAATCGTGTCGCATATAAAGAACAGCGATAGATTTACCAATTGTTACGTATCAAATTTGAGAAATGAATAAATAAAATTTATAATGGTATGTAAAAACACAACGTTTCGGCCGCTGTAATTTCATGCCTTCTTTGGGTGTTCCCTATCTATCCAAACAGAACAATGACCCAACCTGGGAAATTATTTTGAATAGTTTGACTGTTGATCAAACAAAGCGTCGGAGAACTGTTGAAAGTGAGAAAGTTAAAAAAATATATATTTTGATGATAACTTCAAAAGAGATTTAAAAAAAAAGAAGATTCTCGATAATTAAAATAATTGTTCATAATAAGTTCTCGATATATTCGGATCCCTCTATATCAGGGGTCACCAAACTACGGCCCGCGGGCCAGTTCTTGCCCGCGAATACATTTTATCAGGCCGACCGATGGTATTTGAATGTTGTTGTTTTTTTTTATAATGTTTTTAAAATAAATATGTTGATTAAATTTGTTTTTGTGTATCTTACACCACCCATCATGAATATAACATGGAAAGATAAATTTTGTTTTACATCTTTTTATCAGAGCTTTTATTCTGGCTAGCAAGTATTGAACACAGTAATTATGTGGCCCGTGCTCGTTATTTTTCAATTATCTAGCCCAGCGTGAAAAAAGTTTGGTGATCCCTGCTCTAGATCAATGGTTCCAAACGTGGGGAACAGGAGGGCAATTTGATTTTGTTGTTGTTTTCCATTATGTAAACATAATTATGTAGTTTATATTTCAGATTTTATTGTGAGTAAGTATTTTTGTGTAGTGTGTAGTTTTTACAGGATTTACCACGCCTTCGCTCTTCACGCACGTCGCACGAAGTCCCTCAGCCACCGCATTCTAGCACATATATGTTAAAAAGGATTGTGGGCAATAGAAGTGTTGCGTGTCATGGACTGTTCAACCACCAGCATTCTGTCCTTAAGTATCATGTATCGCCACCTACGGCCAACAGGTGGCCCCACTAGGGATTCTAACCTTCTGTTGAGGGGCAGTCGGTGTATTCAACAGCCCCAGCTAACAGGGGGGGTCATAAGAATGGGCACAGTTATTTTTTGCGCGTCCCACTTATGCCGGCCAGACACAAAGGTCAATTTAATGTGGGGCCACTCACGAACCGAAGCTCATGGGATGGCAGGCACAAAAATGCGTGCACTGGGCAATAAACCCAGCCCTGTCCCTTTAAATCAAGGGGGCAGGTGTTGCCTGCAGGGATGCCCCCCCCTGTAGTCATGCCATTAATTTCATTACTGTTTTAATGGTCGAAGCCCCTGGACACAGGCCCCAAAGAGCAAGTCAGTATAAGAATAGGGTAATCTAAGAATTGAATTCACTAACATCGGTCGAGTAATAATTAAAATAAATAATAATAACAATAATCATCTTATTATAATATTATCAAAGTAAAAATTGATAAGACGCAACAAAACAGTAAATGTAGATTGTGTGGTGACAGAGATGAGACTGGAAACCATGTTTTAAGTGACTGTAGCAAACTAGCACAACGGGAATACAAAGCTAGGCACGACTGGGTTGGGAAGGTGATCCACTGGGAATTATGCAAAAAATTAAATTTAGATCATACAATAAAATGTTATATGCATAAACCAGAATCTGTTCTTGAGAACGCATAAAATTCTCTGGAACTTAGAGATAAAGACGGCTTACCCTATCCCAGCCAGGAGACCAGACCTAGTGTTGATTAACAAAACAAAAAAAAAAAAAAAAAAAAAAAAAGAGAACGTGTCAACTGGTGGACTTTGCGGTCCCAGGAGATCACAGGGTGAAGCTGAAGGAAATGAAAAGATGATAAATACCTGGACCTTGCCAGAGAATTGAAAAAGCTATGGAACATGAGAGTGAAAGTGGTACCAATTGTAGTTGGTGCACTTGGAATGGTCCCAAAAAACTTGGAAAAAAGACTGGAAGATCTAGAAATCAGAAGAAGAATTGAGACCATCCAGAATACTGCACTTCTGCAATCGGCTAGAATACTCAGAATCCTGGGGACCTGAGGAGACTTGTTGTCACTCAGACTCAAGTGAAATACCATCAGCTAACGCTATAATAATAATAATAATAATAATAATAATAATAATAATAATAATAATAATTTTTTGTAGATTCCAAATCATTTCAAAACAATTTGTGAATTCTTTTATTCCCCCAAAAGAAATTATAAAAGGCTAAGAGACATATCATTCATAAAATTATAATATTTTCACTTGGAATTTCTCTTTAATTTTAGTATATTTTCTACTCTGTTTAGTTGATTGGATTTTTACGGCATGTAGACCCTTGTTGTGTTATTCTATGCCGAAAAGTTTGGTTTTATTAATTTTTTATAGGTATTCAATTATTTTTAGCTTAATTTCTTTAAACACACTTTTAAAACTTCTTTTTTCTATTTAATCCATACCTAAGAGGTACTACCACTCCGAGTCAGAGTGGACGTGATAGTAATAGTGTTACAATTTATGGAGTCATAGATTGTTTGTAGATCCTGTAGCTGAGAATAAGGGCCGTTAACTTTGAGATCAGGGGAACCAGTGGAAATTTACCACTGACTGTTAATGCGAATCTCGCGCATTATGAGAAACACGTGATATAGTTAGAGTTTTAGAGTTTTAGAGTTTATATTCGACCTAACAACAGAGAGAGAGAGAGAGAGAGAGAGAGAGAGAGAGAGAGAGAGAGAGAGAGAGAGAGAGAGAGAGAGAGAGAGATCTTTAAAATATACTAGAAGCTGCTACCCGGCGTCGCCTGGGTAGAGGGGGATAAAAAAGTTAGCCTTGATGATCCATTATTACTTATCGCGAGTTTGATCCTCGCTGATCCCCCATAAAATCCCCACGTAAAAAAAAAAGACAGGAATTTGTTTTCACCTGGGTAAAAGGAATGACATCACATATAAAGATATAGTCAGAAATCTTAATTCAATAATGTACAATTTAAAAAAAAATGATATAAATGAGGCGATTAATTCAATCAATCAATATTATATTTCAAAGTGAAAATAAATAAATAAATAAGAATAAAACAAAAACAAAAACAACAACAAATAAATAAAAGAACACGTTAATGATTTTCCCTTCTGTTTTTATACAAATTTCAATCCATAATTATCTTCCCAAATACAAATAAAATCTTTGATTATTTTTGCCCAAAAATCAAGCCCTGGTGATAGTGAATGTGGATGTATATTTACTCTTTCATTAATTGTTTTATTTTCGTAATTTCCTCCGGACATAGATACATAAATACAACTGCCCTTTATGTATGCATAGATAGATGGCACTACCTATTGTTTGCTGGGTTCATTTACAGCAAACTCAAAAATCCCGACCTCAAGGGGTTAATTGACCAGAAAATTGTTAATATGATGTAAAACAAAAGCAACCAATCAACTCTATATTTTTCTTTCCTTATAACTAAAGATGTTCATAGTACGTAGTCCACCCTGTCGGCTGGGGCGTTAGAATGCACCGACTGTACCTCTGTAGAGGGGTAAGACTTCCCCAAATGGGGTCACCTGTTGGCCATGAGTGGCGACCTGTGATGCTCAAGGATAGAACCCAGGTGGCTAAGCAGTCCATGACTTGCAATACTCCACTTTGGCCCTATCTTGGGCTAGACAGGCGGTCGGAGAGGCCCACTCCGATCAATCGGCTGGACACGTCAAGCCCTAGCACCTATATGATTGCCCCAACCCTATTGCCCTTATGGCAAGCCCCAACCATTTTAATCATATGGGTGCTAGAAGGCGGTGGCTGAGGGTCTACTTGTTAAACTCTATCTGATGGTGAGGTTCCAATTTTGGAGGTTTGGGGAGTGTGGAGCACCCCTTCATCATCATTGCTCCCTGATCTACTCTGACCCGGAGTGGTAACCTTGTTAGGGTCCCATCTATGGGTTAAATAGAAAGACATGAGTCTTAAACAAAATGTGATTATCCATCAAGAATGAGTTTATTTCAAAACTTTGTCAGCATTAAATGACCCACTGAGGTTGATATGCCGTAAAAAAAAAACCCAAACCTAGTACGTAGTCTAGAATACATACCATTTTCAAGAGTATTAACGCTATGTGAAATATAGGTGTTTGCGCTATGTGTGTGTGTGTGTGTGTGAGAGAGAGAGAGAGAGGGAGAGAGAGAGAGAGAGAGAGATAGAGAGATTGAGATAAAGTGATAATAGTTGGATGCATACATTTCCCAAGGGTATTCTCGCCATGTCAAACGTTGTGTGTGTGTGTATGTGTGCGCACGCGTGTGTGTGTGTGTGTGTGTGTGTGTGTGTGTGTGTGTGAGAGAGAGAGAGAGAGAGAGAGAGATCTTACCCGTTGAATCTTACGTAAATGATTTGTGACGGGTACTGTGCTAGTGAGAATATAATTTTTATTAAACGTTGAAAAATAATACAAGATACCCCAGTATATTTTTCTGATGTAAAATTTGAAATGATTCACCAGAAGAAAAAAAAAAAGAAAGAAAAGAAAAGAAAAAAGAAAGAATGAAAGGGATTATAAATGCAGATATCAGTTGTGTCTCGCCAAGAGGCAATCGATATCATCCTTTCTTTATTAGAATTGTAGATAATTGTAAATGGATTAGACAGATCTTTTTCCACACAGGATTATCAGAGATAGAACCTTCATGTCTTTAGGTCGACTGATAATCACTAAAATCTTCAGTACAAAAAAGAAAGACGAAAAAAAACCAAAACAAAATGACATTTAGATTAAGTTTTTGTTCCATCCATTCTAAGTTCGGAAAATATTACAAATGCTGCACAAAAATGGTGACAAAACAAAAAATAAGAAATATGAATGGACTTTAAGATGGAGGTATGGACGAAAGAGGAAGGAGAGAACAGATATTTGTTTTGTTTTACGGCAGATTGTTGTATACCCACATCTCAGGTATATATTTATATATATATATATATATATATATGTATGTGTGTGTGTGTACTGACCAACCCCTCCACACAAGCAGGATGCAACACAAGGTCAATTTCTTAAGCGGAGTTTAACAGGTTTGAATTCAGAGTTTTCCTTCTGTTAGACAGGTTAACTAGCCACGGTTAAAGAGCTCAGTCTGACCTACAATTTTACACATAGCTGGAGGGAGAATTGGATTCATGCCTTTCCCAATGGGAATCACGCCATGTGAAATTCAAACAGCTTCGTCCAGAAATTGAACTTAGGTTGACGAGTCCATTTCCTACAACTCTAACCATTAGACCATGCGCGTCCATACGGGTATATAAGAGAGAGAGAGAGAGAGAGAGAGATGGGGGTCTTACTTGTTAACTTGGCCGCCATTTTGTTCGGGGCTGAATTTTTGGGACGGATCCAGTGGGTTGTTTTCTTGATGTTGATTTCTTCGAATTCTGTCCTTAATCATCATGTATCCCCACCTACGGCAAACAAGTGACCCCCCCCCCTGGGGATTCTAACCTTCTGCAGAGGTGGAGTCGGAGTATTCTACAGCCCCAGCTAACGTGGAGGTTATAAGAATGGCGTACATTTCTCCGCAGCCCACTTATGTCGGCCAGACACAAAGGTCCATAGAGGAACTGGGAGCAATGGTGAATAAGGAGTGCTCTACATTCCCTAGCCCTCCAGAACTGGAACCTCACCATCAGATAGTTTAACGTCATACCAAGGACATAAATAACATCACACACCGCCTACTAGCACATATATGATAAAAAAAGTCTTGTTGTTTGATTAAAATAAGAATGTGCAGATACCCAGCCTGAAGTAGAATCAACCCGGAGAAACGGCCCACAGAAACAGCCCTGAGGAAATGGCCGACGAATTAGCAACAGGAACAAGTAGACAGAGAAAACAAGCAAGAACCCCCCCTCCTCATCATCCCCTCGTTTGTCTCTCTCCCCAATTATATAGACCCGGTATTAAGGGGTATATAACAATTACATTATATATTATAAAGTGATTATATCTAGACAAATCAGTAGTAATTGAAAAAAAAAGAAGTCTATCTTGATATCTTTTGATCGAAATATTCTTTTTGCGAAACACGAAGGTATGGAAAGCTTCCAGTCAGGTGTTTAATCACGTGCCGTCCCTGGTAGTGAGTTTTGGTATCACGCACGTGATTAAACACTTGACTGTAACGGTGGCTTCAATCGCCGTGATGCCAAAATGGGCAATAGTCTGTACGTTAGAGTCTTTATATACACAACACAATAGGAAGTGCGTGGTGTAATGGTTAAAGGCATAGGAAATGGACTCGTCGACCCGAGTTCAAATCCTGGACGTGGTAATTGCATTTCACTTAGCGCTAATACCATTGGGAAAGGTATGAATTCTACTCTCCCTCCAGCTATGGGTAAATAGTAGAGCAGACGGGGCTCTTTAACCTTGGTTAGGCAACCGGTCTAGGAGAAGGAAAAATCTGAATTCAACACCTGTTAAACTCCACTTAAGAAATTGACCTTGTGTCACATCCTGCTCTTGCGGAGGGGTTGGTAAATATATATATACACAACACCCAAAACGAGGTTTAGACATGGTGAACATCCAGTTACAGTACATTTTTGGTTCGTTGGTTGGTTGGATTTTAATTCATGTCAACCCTTTTACATTTTTATGCTTAGTAGTAACTTGACACAAAATCTGTGTTTCTTTATTTTCATATTTTCTATATTTTTAAATTTAACTCTTTGCCTACTTTAAACAGCTCACAGCGGCTCTCCTGCCAATGAACTGTTTCTACGCATGCCACCCAAAATAGAATACAAAAACTGATTAGTTCATTATAATTGAGCAGGAGGACTAAGATTACAATAATGATAGTGTTGGACTATTTCTGGATATAAGATGTATTCAAAATTGTAACTTCTATTCATCAACTTTTCCAACAGCAAGTACTTTTGGTAGAAATTGGCCAAAAAGCATTTCTAGTCGTTTTAAAACTGTCCTTAAATAAATTGCGGGTTGAACCTTCTACAAAGAAGACCTATCCTTTTGATTAACACCAGAAGAAAACTATAGACTTGGACTTAAACATATTACAAGAACCGCTACAGATTGGACTTATACATTTTCCAAGGAGGAATACAGATTGGTCTTAAATACAGGGTGATCCCCCCCCTGAATTTTGGTTCTGTTTTTTTTTTTATCTGGTAGTCTGCATCAATAATAGTATATATACAGGGTGACCCCCCCCCCAAAAAAAAAAACAGAATCTGGGTTATGTTTTTTGGTTGGTCACCCTGTATATTACAAGGAAACTAGGATCACCAACTTTATTTGAATAGAATGTGTTCTGGGATGACTAGACAGTAAACTCTGAAATATCCCATCATACAGATGAAAATTACTAAGAAACTTTCATACAGCCATGGGAAAAGTTTGGTTGGCAAAGAGTTAACTTTTGTGAGTTAATCACATTCTGGACAAAACTTTGATTTGGGGATTTAGATTCATTTAAATCAGAATGACTATTTAGTATGTTATTATTAGTATGACTAATTATTATTATAAATTCGTTAAGTTTTCTTCTGAAATTAGAAAATTTAAATTCTTTACATTTTGCAGCACCATATGGTTACTGTAGGTTAATGTTTATTGTAAAAAGAAAATCCTCTCTCGATGAAAACCCCTATTTCTCCATGAAGAACAAAAATAATTCCCTTGGGCCCAGTAAGTCTTGCTCAGTCGGTAGAGCGTTCGGCTAGAAACCACAAGGTTCCTAGTTCGATACCGACCCTCGCCAACTCAGCGTATGAGTAGCACAGAGATCTGTGCGGTAAGGAGCTGATGATAGATGTGGCGCTCCACTTCAGACGCAAAAACAATCTCCTTGGTCTAGCGCTAGTAAAAAGGGGATAGACTCCCTCGGTGATTGGGTGATACCGTCTTTAGGCCACCCCGACAACTTGTTGGGATTATCTTCCCATTGGCCTGGAAGAGTTATCTTCCCGCTGGGTCTCCGAACAGACCACCAGGGGGCCTCTGGTATTTAGCGCGGGTTTTGAAACAACCTGCCTCTTTGCTACCTCTTCTCGTAGGTACCCACATGGGTTAGAGACATTGTCACACCCTTCTCGGTGGGGGCTTCTGCCCCAACGCTATGCAACTCTCCTGGGGGCTTCGGCCCCTCATCACTAGTAAGTGATTTTTAATGTATGGACTCTCCAGTCCTTTAATCTCTACTGTTATATGTTTATGTACATGTATTTCCTTGTTACTGTATCTTGTCGTATAAATGTGCTGTTTATTATATAAAATGTTATGTCCAATATATACATATATAAAATGTTATGTCCGGAGTTTGTTTCGTTTCAACAAGTTATAACAATGTTATAACCTTGAACCTTACAAATGGTGACCCCGATGTGATGAACACGTTTTTTGAAGGCTTTGTGTGTAATAACTGGAACTTTAATTCTTACACACTTTTTTTTACTTACATTGATGGTAGGTATGGGGTTCCACCTCAGATGCAAGAAACAATCTTCCTTGTCTAGCGCTATTGAAAAGGGGATAGACTCCCTCGCTGTCCGGTTGATACCAACAATAGACTACTTCATTTAGTCGCCTCGTGGGGACACACAAATTCTTTCAAATTAATATACGAGGGAGAGTCAAAAATTATCCGCACACTTGTTTTATGGAAGCCGATCTTATCGTGGATGATTTGATAGGCAGAACCATGACTAACCTGTAGAAAACAAGCTACCTCATTGATGATAACTCGCCGCTTCACTAATACCATCTCTCGAGCTTGCTGAATCTTCGCATCAGGGGTGAAGGTTGACGGGCGTCCTGCTCTCTCTCTCTCTCTCTCTCTCTCTCTCTCTCTCTCTCTTCGTGCGTCATACTTGTCCGGCCACTTTTAAACTTCTCAATCCACTCATACACAATGCTACGTGGTAATGCACTGTTTCCGTATTGTGCTAAAAGCCCCCGATGAATTTCAGCCACTGACACTCCTTCCGGACAAATCAGGTCACTGCTCTTCCATTGTGCATAATGCTAGTGGAGCGGCCACTGTAAAGACAAGGAAACTGGCGAGGTAAGGATCAGACTTCGACCACGTGACTACAACAGTGCAAACAATAAGCACGCATGCGCAGAACACAGTGTGTGGCAATTGTAAAGATATAGCAAAAGTGCGGATAATTTTTGACTCTCCCTCGTAGATTTTACATTATTGTTTTATGCGCCTTAATTATAGAACATAATTATTATCAAATATGTAATTTGTTTTTTATCAAAGAACTATTAGTTGAAATGAATGCTATTGAGTCTTTGGATATTTCGTATATGTATATTATTGCCTAGTGCTCGTCTCTTTAACTAAAAAGATGTCATTTCTTTGTCTATTGTGCGGCTATACTTATGAAATAATCGAAAATCCAGTTCTTTGTGGTAACATCGTACAATTCAATCGCCAATTCCATCATCAAGCCGAAAATCTCTGTCGCTTCTTCTCCAAAGGATTTGCTATCAAACAAGCAGGTAGAAGATAATCTCAGGATTTGGTGCAAGACTTTCATTTTCTGGTGCGAGTAATCAAGAAGAGTTTCATGCTTCTGGCAAACATTTAAATAATAGGCAAGTTTCTATTCACTATGATAGCTAATGCTGAGAATTAGTGAAGAAGCCGTACAAAACAATGGTTCTTGTTGAGTTTAAATAATTACTTTTCGGAATCTTAAGCCAAACCTAGCAAGGGAAAAATCCGTTGCCCGAGAGTGTACAAAACATGGGCACTTGACAGTCATCATGTGCAGTTGTCATATCTCATAGCCACTTGATACAGGAAGTGAAGTGTACAGGGGAGAAAAGAAGCAAAAACACACAAAAACAATGCGAAACAAAATGGTTAAAATTAGACTTTTAAAGTATATATTATATATATATATATATATATATATATATATATATATATATATATATATATATATAGAGAGAGAGAGAGAGAGAGAGACATAAATACACACACACACACACCACACATACATATATATATATATATATATATATATATTAGAGAAAAATGGAAATAATTCCTGCGGTATGAAAATATAACAGATATGAAAAAACAAAACAATCAGATGATATTGTGTTAACGTATCGTTTAGATCTATTTTGTATTTAATAAAACCATCACCAGGGCGTATATTACCAAATGTGAAATACTTAATCCAAAATTAATTTTTTTTTTTTTTAAGATAACGTCTTTGTTATAGATTTAAACCTTTGAAAAAACATTTCTAAGAATAAATTTTTTTCAAACTTCTCCAAAATAAAGTCAATGTTTGTAGGTAATTTAAAAAAAAGTTTTATTCAAAAAATTCTCATCTATACATATATAAAGGCCAGGTGTGTGTATATATGTCCGGAGAAAATTACGAAACAGTTAAAGACAAAGTAAATATATATATATACACATTCACTGTTACTGAGTCTAGCTTTTCATGCAAAAATTATGAAGATTGGATTTATATTCGCGAAGATATTTAAAAATTAATTTAATATTAAAATATCATTAAAATTCTACTTAAAAATTAAAATACCATTAAAATAGCATTACTACTTAAAAATTAAAATACCATTTAAATTCTACTTGAAAATTAAATATCATTAAAACAGCATTAAAATTCTACTTAAAAATTAAAATACCATTAAAATAGCATTAAAATTCTACTTAAAAATTAAAATACCATTAAAACAACATTAAAATTCGACTTGAAAATGTCTGTGAATCTTAAAATTAAACAAATCACTATGGAAGTGCAAAACAACATAAGGTCTTTTTACGCTGGGATTTTTGTGGGGCATCCTGCGAGGATTAAACTCGCCATTCAGGAGTAACTGTAAGATCTTACGGATCTGTAAGACTAGCTTGCTAAACATTATACTACTTTGTTTTTTGTTTGTTTTTTTTTCTCTCCTCCACCCAGGTGACGACAGGTAATCGCTTCTAGTATTAAATAAAATGACATCTTTATAGTTTGGAATCTGAAATCTAGTTTTAAAAGTTTTAGAAATCAAAAGAAATTTTTGGAACTACAAACACAGAGTTTATTTTGGAAATGTTTTTTTTACAAAATTCAAAATTCTTAGAAATGTTTATAAAAAACTTAATTACATCTATATTTTATTTTTAAATGTACACTTTTTCTTAAATGATAAAAAAATAAAATTTCAAAAATTTTATAAAACATTTGTCAGAATTGTGAATTTTTTTTCAAAATTTCAAAATAACGTCTATGTTTGTAATTCCAAATATTATTTTACATATCTATTTTAAAAAGAATATTGGATATTTCCCAGAAGTCTAACATGATCAAAGGGGAACCACCCTTGACTGATAAATTATTTATTTATTTTCTCATTAAACTAACCCTCAACCCAAACTCTAAACCCTAACCCAGTCTTCTTTTTTCCTAGTAGATCAATAAAGAAATAACCAAAATATTTATTTAAAAAGTTCATGTTAACAAAATTACGTCTTTGTAGTTTTGATTAGGTATCAGAATAAAAATTGAGGTGATTTTATGTTGCATGAGAAATTGAAAAACGTCATCGTTAAAAAAAAATAAAAATACAAAAGATGTCAGTCTATTTCAACTGGAATCCTATTAACGTTGAAAGATGTTTTTCGATCAATTTTTCATTTCAAAATATTTTTCGGATGAAGCATTTATTTATTCACCCACCGTATATATATATATATATATATATATATATATATATATATATATATATATATATATATATATTATATATATATATGTATATATTATATATAAAATATGGGGCCCTTTTCTACTAATGGACATCGATATAAGAGACATTGCTCGAGAGTTTAAATGCAAGCAATTAAAAATCATCAAGAAGACATATTTCCTGGTATCCAATTAAACCTATATATATATATATGTGGAAGCGCGTGGTGTAATGGTTAAAGTCATGGGAAATGGACTGGTCGCCCCGAGTTCAAATCCTGGACGTGGTAATTACATTTCACTTAGCGCTAATACCCTTGGGAAAGGTATGAATACTACTCTCCCTCCAGCTATGGGTAAATAGTAAGACAGACTGGACTCTTTAACCTTGGTTAGGCAACCGATCTAGGAGAAGGAAAACTCTGAATTCAAACCTGTTGAACTCCGCTTAAAAAAATGACTTGTGTCACATCCTACCCGTGCGGAGGGGCTGATATATATATATATATATATATATATATATATATATATATATGTGTGTGTGTGTGTGTGTGTGTGTGTCATGATATCCTGAGATTTTTCAGAATATCATTTAATAATAGCAAGGGGGGTTGTCTATTTGTTAGAAAAGAAAAGGAAAAAAGTATAAAAACAGACGGACACGAGTAGAGAGCCAGATGAGACAGTTGAGAACGGGTTTTTGGAAGAGACGGTTGAAACCGGAGAAAGAGATTTGTTGAGAAAAACTGAATTATTAATAATAAGGAAAGAAAAACGAGAAGTGATTGAGTTTGGGAAAAAGGGAAAGTTTGTAGAAATCAGACATATTTGAAGAAAAAAAAACTGAATTAATTTGAGAAAGGAAAGAAAACGAAAGAAGTAATTGTTTGAAAACGGATTTTAAAAGAGAAAAGAGGAACTTATATTTGATAAAAAAAAATAAGAAAAAAAAATGGGAAATAATAACAAAAAGAGCAACTTATGTTTTAACGAAAAGAAGGTATTTTTTTTCCGTTCATGTACTTTTGTGCGTTTGCACCCGTCTGTTTAAAAAAAAAAAAAAAAAAAACAAAACAAAGTAAATAATAATTATTTTTTATAAAATAAAATAATTATTAATCACTCACAAATTGTCTTAATGACTAATTTAAAAAAAAAAAATTTTTGTTGAAAGAAAACATTCTGTATTTTCCCCTGAAATATTTCTTTTTCTTGGAGAGTCAATTGCCTGGTCACTCAGGATCCACACGACTGGCGAGTGTCTTGAAAATATTGACAGACACTTCGTGGCAATATATATATATATATATATATATATATATATATATATATATATATATATATTATATATATATATACCAAACGTATTGGTAAATCCTCGCGGTGAGAAAAAAACCCAGCAAATTGCTTGATTGTAAAAATATACTACCAAACATCAACCGGGGAGAAATATAATTTAATAAAATATAGATTTAATAGTGTTCTTAGTTTTTTTTGTTTTCTATTGGTCGTTTTAGTTTATGCTAATTTAAGTGATTTATTTAAATCACGGTGGTAAGTACAATATTTAATGCGTTTGCTCCCAGTCTCTTTAGATCTCAGCCCTGAAGAGCATTAAGCGAAACTTTTAGTAGGTTCGTCTGACTCATTAGATTTATCTTTATATATATATATAAAAATATATAAATGTGCGTTTTATACATGTAGGTTATATTATTATTATTATTATTATTATTTTCACTCCTGTGAGTTTTTCACTCCTGTGTTAGCTGATGATCTTTCGCTTGAGTCTGAGTGACAACAAGTCTCCTCAGGTCTCCGGGACTTCTGATTATCCTATCCGATAGCACCAATTCCTGGATGGTCTCAATTTCTCCTCTGATTTCCAGATCCCCCAGTCTTTTCTTCCAAGCTTTTTGGGACCGTTCCAATTGCTCCAACTACAAATAGTATCACTTTCACTCTCATATCCCACAGCTTTTTTAATTCTCTGGCTAGGTCCAGGTATTTATCTATCTTTTCGTTTTCCTTCATCTTTACCCAGTGATCTGCTGGAACCGCAAATTTCTTTTGTTAATCAACAATTATTATTATTATTATTATTATTATTATTATTATTATTTATTATTATTATTATTATTATTATTTATGACGATCGATTCATAATAAATAAAATTAATTGCTAGTATTCAAGTATATAAAACTAACCATTGCAAATGTTTGGAAATAACTATACAACTGAATAAAGCTTAGAACTGCAGTCAGAGATGCTGTTAGGTACGATTTCTGCATCTCTGACGCACACAAATCTAAAAGCACGCAGCAAATTCTTATCCATGCGTCCCGGGGTTTTTCTTTTTTCTTTCCTCACCATTTCAAGCTAACTGTAAATACATTTCAATAGTTTCTTAGAAACGAATTACACAGGATAGGTTACAAGGTAGTAGTTGGAGGGCTTTAGTTGGGACCCATAAATTATCCCGGGGACTCATTCATAGCAAATATGTGCGTCCCATGACGCACTAAATCAAAAAGCTATCAGCACCAATGAATGCAGTGCTTGGTATTAATTGTGAATTAATTTTACGTAAGGAGTTTTTAAATTAAATGTTCTCCAGTTTTTGTGTCCGAATCCTTTTTTATATTGCTTTGACTTTGTAATCTTTTGTTAGTTTGTAAAAGGTGATAAGAGGTGATATCAATTTGTCTCTATTCGGATCTTTAAACGGGGCTTCGATCAAAGAGTTCTTTAAAAAAACGGAGACAGATTCAGTTCAATTTTCACTCTTAAACATCTTATGACTACCTTGAATAGTCGCTTTATATTCGATCAGGAACGGTGCACCAATTTTTCTTAACTCGAGGCGATAAGATCAGTTCTTTTACAATAATAAATTTCCTCCGGGCTGTTCATGAAATCAGTTGTTTTCAACAACAATGACATTCTTTAGAAACAAAACGCCATGTTAGATATAACATAACTGATTTGAAAGGGAAGAGAAAATGATTTTAAAAATTTAAATATTGAATATTTGATACTGTTAATGTTAATGCATATTTAGGTTTTAAAGATAGTTGATGAAATTTACTATCAGAGAATTAATTTCTGTAAAATGTTGATCACATAGATCTTGAAAACAAACAAGACAATACAAAATATTAATAGAGTAACTATAATAAGTTATAATAAGTAACTATTACTATTTAATGATAATAATCCTTTTTTTTTTGCATACAGTTATAGGCTGAACTTGCACAAAGGTGTCAAAATTAAGGTGACCAAGAAAAAAAAAAGAACCCAAATTATTTATTCATTTTCCCATTAAACTAACTCTAAACCCCAACCCCAACCCCAACCCTAACCCTAACCCCTAAACCTAACCCTAAACTCCCCTAGTTAAAATTAACAGTTTTATTACAAAATTTTTGGGTTCTGTTTTTTCTGGGTCACCGGTATACAGGGTGACCCAGAAAAAACAGAACCCAAATTATTTATTCATTTTTCCATTAAACTAACCCTAAACCCCAACCCTAACTATAATAATAACATTAACTCTAAACCCTAACTCTAGACCCCCATAGTTAAAACTAACAGTTTTATTACAAATATTTGTGAGTTCTGTTTTTTCTGGGTCACCCTAATTTTGACACCTTTGTGCAAGTTCAGCCCAGTTATATTGTCTCAAGTATTTCTGTCTGATAAAAATAATTTACGCATGGTTATATGGTTTCAATTATTTCTATCTAAAACTAATAATTTTTACACAACCGGTTGAGCTTAGGGGGCCGGTTTTATCTCGGTACAGCACTCGGCTTGGAATAGCAAAGTTCCTAGTTCGATACCGGTCTCAGCCAACTCAGCGCATGAGTAGCACAGATTGGGTAATCTGATATGTGCGGTAAAATGGGGAGTTGATGGTAAGTTTGGTCTAGCGCTGGCGAAAAGAGGATTGGCTCCCTCGCTCTCCGGCTGAGACCAATTATAGGCCACTCCGCCAGCTTTTCTTTTAATACCGTGCCAATATACGAGGCGCCACTGTTCAAGGGAAATAGTTCTGCAGTTCCACAGTGCTTATAGACAAGCCGCTACTGATCGCGAGAAAATAGGTAGTGCTGTAGTTCCACAGTGCCTATAGACGAGCTGCCACTGTTCAGGTAAAAATGGGGGGGGTCTCCAGTTCTACAGTACCTATAAACAAGCCGCCACTGACTGGGAGAAAATAGTTTTTTTTTTGCAGTACCACAGTTCCTATAAACGAGTCGCCACTGATCGGAAGAAAATGGAGGATGCTGCAGTTCCACAATATCTATATACGAACCGCCGTCGATAGGAGGAAAATAGGGGTCTCTTCGGTCCCATGAAAGAGGGTTTGAGAGGGAATTCTTATTCCAGTGGCGAGGAACTGAAATCTGTAGTAAAGAAGTGGCTCAAAGAACAGTCAACAGAATTTTACGAATCAGGGATACATGCTCTCATTCGAAGGTGGGACATTGCTATTGAGAGAAACGGTGACTATGTGGAGAAGTAGGGATGTGACCCACAGATGACCAGCTTCATTCTGATGTATGATACATGTTCCTGTGTTAGTAATGATACCAGCCCTAAACAAAATGGCATTACTTTTTTTTACTAAACCTTCGTATAAAAAAAGAAGATATTCGTTTGCAGTACAGAAAGAACCAGGATGCAGATTAAGCCAGCAAGTTTTGACTGTGAAATGCAACTGAACACACGCTGTAATGAATATAACTTGTTTACTACACGCTAAAAATGAAAATATGATTTAATATTCGCAGCAACACCGCAAGATATGCAGAAAAATAATTAATCGAATTGTACAAATATTTGATCTAATTATTACAAACACACCCCAAGAATTTTTAGGAATATTTTACGGTCGGAGAATTTGGTAAGTCTACATCAAGCAGATAATCGCAGCCGATGGCGAAGAGCTCCAAGTAAAGCACTTGAGATTTTAAAGAAATCTTTGCTGCACATTTTTGTGAAGTGCCGCTGGTCTGCACGCTTCGCCATTAACAAGATGAGTGCTGAGCTAACCTTAGGCCAGGGAGCAAACGATTGGGTTTTTTTTCTAGGACGTTGTTTGTTATAATTCTCTGTACGATGCAAAAATGAAATAGATCAAAACAAAGAAACATCTCACTTAAAATGTATACACATCTTTTTGTGTTTCAGTTCCAGTGCAATTCTGTACCAATGGTTTTAAAAGTTATATGAAATAATCCATAGATAATGAAGGATCTATATCATCAGAAAAGAGGCACGTGGTGTAATGGCCACCGTCGTAGGAAATGGACACGGCGAGAAGAATTCAAATCTTGGACGAGACTGTTTGCATTTCATATAGCGCTAATACCCATGGGAAAGGTACGAATCCAACTAATCTCGCTCCAGCTATGGATGAATAGTAGTGCATCCTGGGCCCTTAAACTCTGGTTAGGCAGCAACCAATCTAGGAGAAGAAAAAACTCTGAATTGAAACCTGTTAAACTCCGCTTAAGGAATTGACCTTTTCACATCCAGCTCGTGAGGAGGGGTTGGTATATATATATATGTATATATATATATATATATATATATATATATATATATATGAGGTAAGGTAAAAGGAAAAGTGGACAAAATAATGACTCAAACAACTAGAAGCTGGAGAGAAATATTTCGTTCTTCTTTACGCGAAGAACTTCATCAGTCTTCGCGTAAAGAAGAACGAAATATTTCTCTCCTACTTCTACTTGTTTGAGTCATTATTTTTGTCCACTTTTCCTTTTACCTTACCTCATACTGTCGGATTTTACTCCAACCCTCCTATCTTTATATATATATATCATCAACAACATCATCATCACAGTTGGTAGAGTTTACTTTTTATATATAGATATATGAAACAAAATTGATTTGAGTTATTTAGAAAATAACCAACATTCTTTTGATCAATAAAAATGACCAATTTTAATATATTTTATTCGTCTGAACTTTTAAGATGAGGCTTGATAAGTTGTATTATTTAGATTTCTCGAACAGTTGTCCTCATCTTTATTGGATACATGGCGCAACATATATAAGGGTCGAGCTTATACAGTTCTAAGTGATAATCATCTGTAGGTTATAGGTTCAAACCTGACTATAAGTGAAAATAACAGAATATCTAACATAACTTAACACAGTACCCGGTTATGGATAACAAAATGAGAACAATGAATTAAAGGGTTCGGTTTGAAGTTCCGTGAAGGCTCCCGATTACGATATGAAGGCCTCCGAGTTCGACAAAAAAGTTTCCGAATTCGACAAGAAACATCTGAAGAAGGCCGGAGGACACATAGGCCGAAACATTGTGTATATAATAGTAAAGTCCGAAAAATCTCAATAATATATACCTTTTGTCTTCATTTTTGACAAAATGATGTCAACACTGTTCCCTTATTTCGTTTATTGCAATTGGATATATATATATATATATATATATATATATATATATAATATATATATATACTGGTTAGTGAAAAGGGGATAGACTCCCTCGTTGTCCGGTTGATACAGACAATAGGTCATTCCGCCTACTTTACTTATTATCGACAAATTCAGCGTAAAAGTATATTTGCAGTAAAGTCTGCTGGGTGGCCTATCGTCGATACCAGCCGAACAGCGAGGGAGTGTATCCCCTTTTTGCTGAC
This sequence comes from Doryteuthis pealeii, assembly GCA_023376005.1. Classification (NCBI taxonomy): domain Eukaryota; kingdom Metazoa; phylum Mollusca; class Cephalopoda; order Myopsida; family Loliginidae; genus Doryteuthis; species Doryteuthis pealeii. Next base: position 157,753,278 of record CM042137.1, on the reverse strand, counting down.
GGTAAACCACATATGTCGTCAGCTCGCCATGCTTTAGATCACAGATAAAATTATCCAAGCTGTGCAAATGAGTTGGTGGGAGCCGGTACCAGTAAAGTCTGCTGCGTAGCCTATCATCGGTATCAGCTGAACAGCGAGGGAGTGTATCCCCTTTTTGCTGGCGGTAAACCTTTGATTAATTAATAAATCAATTAATTAGTAATTAAACACATTTAATTAAACACTACTAATTTTTTCAAACGAGAGATGTGAAATAATTTCATAGCATTGTTGCTTAATTATGATTAACAAATCAGACAAAAAACAAAATTGTTTAAATCGATAAATCTCTTAAGTGCCACTTAAACCTTTGACAATAAAACTCATTGAAAAATATTCTAGAATGATATTAATTTCATAAGATAATATAACAAGCGTTGTTTAGACTCCCGATTATAAATTATCTTCATTTTAACTTGATCTGTTTCTTCTATGTTGGTTGGTTGGTTGGTTGGATTTTACGGCATGTCAACCCTTGTTGGGTTAGTTTATGCCAAAGACGCCATGTTCCATTCATTCTTGTTGGGTATCCAATTCTTTCTTCAAACAATTTTTTATAAACTCATATTGTTTGTTCTATTCAACTCATCAATGGGACTCTAACAGGTACTCCTACTCCGGGTAAAAGTGGACCTGAGATTAATGGTGATGAAGGGGTACTCCACATTTTCCAGACCTCCAGAATTTGAACTTCATCATTAGATGCAGTTTAACATCATATTACCAAATCGGAAATTCATCCTAGAGACACCACGCGTCTAGTGCATCTTTGTGGATGTCAGATCAAGAAAGTGAGACAGGGACAAAGCATCCTAGCGAATAAGATGCATAAAATTCTTTAGGGTTTTGAGACACAAACAAATCCCCGAATACAAACCAGAAGATCAGATTAGATCTTCAATGGCCTATTGTCAGTATCAGCCAGTCAGTGAAGAAGTCTATCCCCTTTTCATTAGTGCTAGTGCAGAGAGATTGTTTTTGGGACTGAGATGAAGCACCACTCCTACCCTTAGCTCTCTGGATTATCACACAGATCCAAGCTGTGCTACACATGCACTGTGTTGGTGAGGGTTGGTATTGAAACTGCAGCCTTATGGTTTGTAGGTGGATGCTCTGATGACTGAACTAAACTGGTCCCAGATATTTTCAGTATAATTTATATATATATACTGAAATATTCCATGAGATTTTATTGTTAAGGAATTCATGTAATTGTCATTTGTAGTAACAAACAAAACAAACAAAAGACAACTTTATATGGTAGTGTATCAATGGACTTTTATAAGGGAAATATTCTGAAAGGCTGAACTAGATAGAAGACATTAGGAAATATATTAAGTTAACTAAAAGGAGTAGAATTGTCAGTTATTGTGGAGAAAACCAATATCGATTTTATATTTTTAAAAAAAATAATTCTTTTTTTTTTGGGGGGGGGGATTAATTCAGATCCCCGAATACAGACCAGAAGATCAGATGTGTTGATTAACAACAAAAACAAAAACAAAAGCAAAAAACAAACAAACAAAACTTGTCATCAGGTGTATGAGAAAACGAAAAGGTAGACAAATACTCGAACCTTGCCAGAGAATTACGAAAAAATGTGGAACATGAGGCTACTTGTAGTTCAGCTTTACGATACGTAGAACGTAGCTATTTAACGAATGAATCGATAGACTACGGGGTTTTATAGTTGTACTGGCTGTATTATTATTATTATTATTATTTTCATTATTATTATTATTATTATTATTATTATTATTAGTAGTAGTAGTAGTAGTACAACAACTAGAATAAGAGGGTAGTGGTAGGAGTAGTATAAGTCACACGTCAATACCAATTATAGTTAGTGCCATTAGAACGGCCATCAAGAGTTTTTTTTTAGGGGGGGGCAGACTGGAGGAATTGGAACTCAGAGGAAGAATCGAGACCATCCAGACAACAGCATTGTTAAGATCGGCTAGAATACACAGAAGAGTGCTGAAGACCTTGAAGTCACTCCAATGAAATAGTGCCAGCTAACACTCGCAAGAAAGTAATATAATAATAATATCAAGAAAAAAAGTAATGTAGGTGGAGTGGCCTATCGTCGGTATTAATCGGACAGGGAGCCTATCCCTTTTCACTAGCGCTAGACCAAGGAGATAGCGCAACACCTACCATCAACTCTACATTTTACCGCACAGATGCAAGCTGTAGCTACTCATGCACTGAGTTGGCGAGGGCCGGTATCGAGCCCGGCAACTTGTGGCTCCTAGGTGGATAATTACCGACAGAGCTAAACAGGCCCTAATAATGGAGAAGGAGAGGTACACAATTTTCTGGGATTTTGGGATAAAACCGAATTAACCAATCTAAACAAAAAACAGATCTTGACAGAAAACAAAAATAAAAGAACTAGTCGACTTAGTCGTTCCAAGCAGGTCACAGAGTAAAACAATGGAAAGTGAAAATGCTGAAATGTTTGATTTCCTTTTTGACTAGAACTTTTTTTTGCTCCTCGTATATCCTTTGCATATCCTCAGGTATCATCATCATCATCATGTTGCGCAAGTAGCACGGATACTCATGATAATCTCACGCCAACCCTCCCTATCATTCATTGCCCCCGGGAGCTCCTCTGCGCAGCATCCAGCATCCTCACATAGTTGGTCAATATAGGTCCTGGTTGGGCGGCCCACACTAGC
>CM042137.1:157735555-157745555 GCA_023376005.1 Doryteuthis pealeii | reverse complement strand
AAAAGAGAATTTGAAAAAATTGAATACCCAACAGAATTTATAAAACAAAACGTCTTCGGCATAAAATAACCCAATGGGTTGACATGCCGTAAAACCCAACCAACCAGTCTGAGTTAGATTTGCCTGCAAACACTCTATGTTATCAATGCATTTAAAATCCTGTAATGTGTGTTATATGTCATTAAGAAATAAAGGTTTACATCATATAAGGTGTAGATAATTTGCATACTGGTTTTAACAGAACCGGGTTTCATAAATAATTGCTCGGTGTTATTGATTTCTAATATAATTGTTTTACTCTAAAGTTTATTAAAAGTACGCCTATGTTTGATTGGATATAAAATAAATAAAAATTAAACAAAAATAAGTGTAATCATTTTATATGCATTCTTTTTTTTTTTTTTTGTTCCGTTAGTCTTTTTTTAATTTGATATTTCTATTTCATTAAAACTTCAATATCTAAAATAGCCCAACTAATCGATCGACAATTTGAATATCTAATACTATTTAAGATTTTTGTATCGGTCAATCTCCAACAGAAACTACGTAACCACCGATGTCACAATTTCCTTAGTTATTTACATTATATGATTAGGGATAATTAAATAATACCTATTTAATCGTAATTATCATCTTATTTATTAAAGATGTCTCTATTGAAGTTTCGCTACGTTAGATTTGCCTCAAAACAAGCCATGTTATCAATGTGTTTAAAATCATGGAATGTGAGTTCTATATTACTAAGGAATAAAGGTTTATATAGTATATGGTGTGGATAATTTGCAGACTTTTTTCTAACAAAGTTTAATAGAAAATTAGTTAATGTCATTGATTTATGATAGTGTTTTATTCTCAAATGTATTAAATACAATCCTATTTATAATTTTATATAGAAATCATACTCCACTTTAACCCTTTCTTGGCTAGACGAGAGGTCGGAGAGGCCCCTCCGATCAATCGGCTGGTCACGTCAAGCCCTAGCACTTATATGACTGTCCCAACCCTTTTTAGCAGATGGGCCTAGAAGGCGGTGGCTGCGGGTCTACATGTCCTGGGAATGACGTTAAACTCTATCTGATGGTGAGGTTCCAGTTCTGGAGGTTTGGGAATGTTTAGCACCTCTTCATCACCATTGCTCCCTGGTCCACTCTGACCCGGAGTGGTAGTACCTGTTAGGGTCCCATCTATGGGTTAAATAGGAAAATGTGTTTATAAAAAAATTGAGTATCCATTAAGAATGACTTTATTTCAAAACTTTATCGGCATTAAATTACCCACTGAGGTTGATATGCCGTAAAACAAAACAAATATATAGAAATCAATTAAAGTAAAAAAAATAAGTGTAATATTCTTATATGCATTATAATTTAGTTTCGTTTCCGAATTTAATACAATATTTTTATTACGTTAAAACTTAAATGCGTGCGGTGGAAGGCTCATATTTTGGCTAGTATACCGTTAATTCTCGAGTATAGTCCACCCTTTAGTATAATACGCAGGGGATTTTTAGGGGGCTGTCCTCTGAAAAAAATGCGTCTGAATAAATATTGCCGGACAGCAAATAGAGACTCAGACATTGCTTAGAAAATATTTTTCATTTTTAACCTCGTATATAGTACGCACTAAGGATTTTGACCTTTAAATTTTGGGGAAATAGTGCGGATTATACTCGAGGATTTACGGTATGTAGTGGATATAAATTGAAGTCTCCAATTAAAATCTCAACCCAAACTCGTTATTTTATGAGTATGTATGACACCGAATTTAATACAATATTTTTATTACGTTAAAACTTCAATGCGTGCGTACGGTTCTAATGGTTCTAATTGAAGATTAATCACAGGTTGGTGGACGAAGTGGGAGCAGAACACTGCTTCCATAAATATACAAATTGGACTATTATCTGGAGGTAGGTATTTTACCCAACCCGTTCACCACGGTTAGGATGTGACACAGCGAGGATCGAAAATATCACGTTGATATTCCTTGCTAAATATTCTGTATGAACATAAAAACTCTACTTCACCACAAATCTCTTAAGGAGCTTGTAATTCATATCAATTATTAACTTTAGATTTGTTGTTTTTTTACGGCCTATCAACAATTTTTGGGTCATTTAATGCCGAATCAAACATTACAGTAACCGCTGTTGCTTAAATGGTCACTCATCTAAGTATTGAGCAGGCTCATCGCAGCTTAACCTCTGTGAACTAGCGGGTACCGGTGCTTTCAGCGTGGATTGACCTCTAAGCCTCGAACTTTAGAGCAATGTCAAGTTACGTTAAATGAGTCCAGTGTGGCTTAGTGTAAGAGTCAAAGGCCGGGATGGCGTCGCATACAAGAATCAGGTAACTTAATGATTATGGAGTCTGTCTGTTTGTAACCGAAACTATATCATCACCCAAATCAATTATTTACGTCACATTCTCCATGATTTTACTTTTATTTAAACCTCAATTATTAATAAAAATTGTTTAACATTATTAATCCTCTTGGCCTTATATATATTCAAATAACATTCAAGTGGATTATATGTACAACAAAATAATGGTTTACAGTTTAACCGGAAGGCTAATTTGCATATTGATCATAAAAATTTGATTTTGATAAATATGTGCTTAGTATTATTGATTTATAATTGTTTTGGTTTTATTCTAAAGAAATCTCGGGGATAAATCTTAAAAGAAATCCATTAACAAGAAGAAATAACTTTCATTTTATTCTTTACTTCCTATTTTAACTAAATAATTAAATTAGGAAAATTTAGCAATGAAAGACGGGAGTAATGGAAAATGATGGGAGAGTTAGTTTCAAAGTTGTTCAATTTTTCGAATATACCCTTTCTGTTTCGAATCATTTTTATTTGCATTTTTATTTAGTTTCATTAGTATTTCTAATTTAATATATTCAATCACATTAGAATATATTTAATCACATTAAAACTTAAATACTTGCGCCAGGAGGGTGCATATATTTACTAGTCATAATAATTAAGAGCACCTCTTTAGTCAGACGGAATCACCCAATGACAGCGATATAATATGTGCACATAAAAACGAAGGAAGAAAAAAAAAAGAAAAGAAAAATATGAGCAAAAAGAAAGAAATAATGAAATCAGGGGTGAAAATAAATAGATAACAGGAATAAAAGGAAAGATAGAAAGAAGGAAAGACAGGCGGACAATTAAGAGACAAAAGAAAGAAAGAAAGAAAAAAAAAGAATATCAGGCGTAAACAGACGGAAAGAATATCAAAAGTTAATACAAAGAATGAAAGAAAGAAGGAAAGAAAGAAAGAAAAAAAATCAGTTGTGGTTGGGTATATTAATTAATTATTAGTGCTTATTATTATTAACAGATGAATTTCAAATTATAGTTAAAAATATGTTTATTTATTCCCTGAATCAAGTGAGAAAAAAAAAGTAAAGAGTGTAAAAATGAAAAGAAAAAATAATATTGGAATTCGATCTGGCAAATCAAATCCATTTAGAATAGAAATACGAGGGTTAGCCAAAAAGTAATGCCATTTAGTTTAGGATAGGTACAATTACCAACACATTGTGTTGACTGTTCTTTGAGCCACTTCTTCACTGCAGATTTCAGTTCTTCGTCACTGGAATAATGTTTGCCTCCCAAACCGTCTTTCATGGGGCCAAAGATATGATATTCTGAAGGCGCTAAATCTGGTGAGTATGCAGTAAAGTTGTCCACCCGAATGAGACACAATTTTCTCCCTTGTCCTGATACTTATGTGTGGTCAAGCATTGTCATGCAGAAGGAGGCCATTGTTGATTGTTAAGGTCTTACTCGTCGGATTCTTGTTCTGAGTCCCGTTAGGGTCTCAACGTAGGCCTTAGTTTTATTTTAAAAATCACAAGAACTAAAGAAAATAGCATTACTTTTTGACTCATCTTCGTATCTGATGTAATTTCGAATAAATATTGGTGATTAAAAAATCATCTGGCGGTTGTTGATAACATTACGTTAAAACTTAAATACTTTGCGCCCGGCGGAAGACGCATATTTTGGCTAGTATATATATATTAGTGAAAAAAATTTGTTGCGATATTTTTTCTTTTTTTTTTCTCTTCATTTTTTTTCTCTCGTTTTGTTTTGTCCTCTACTTTTTGTGTCATTTCGGTTGTCTTTTTATCGTCAGTGAAAAAAGGATCTTTTTCAAAAGATGACTCAAACCTTTAAGATAAATCCGATTCTAAATATAATATCTATTATTGCTATACTACCACCACACACTACTACTACTACTACTACTACTACTACTACTACTACTACTAATAATAATAATAATAATAATGAATTACTGTGTACCGTGCTCAAGTGCACTATAACTTATCGAAGTGTATGTATAGTACATAGAATAATGTACAACTGTCAGGAAAATGTACATGTATGAGTGATATACGCATGTGTTTATAGATTGGACATATTGGGTATAGTTTTGCGAATTTCAGGGAACATGAAAAAATATTTCATTGCTCAGGATTTCTGTTGGCAAAATGGTTAATAATTTTATAAAGGTAATTTTCAATGTTTAATCTGTAAAAAAAAAAAGAAAAAAAAGAAAATTTTTATGAAATTAGATTTTTGTAGAATTTAAACAATTTAAATCTGATTTATTTTGAAAAGCAAAGTTCTATCCAAAATTTTATTGTAGAATTATTTATAATGATGTTGATGATGATGATGACATTTTTGTTTTAATTAGCATTTTAGATTAATCAATTAATTTAAACAAATTTCATCTTTTCTTTTACAATTTTGGAAAATTATTAAAATAAAGAAAATGCTTGCTACAAAGTGTAATGAGTCTTTTTATAGGTTATGTGTATTATAATGGTATACACAGGAATAACCTACTCGAGTTTCAACATAAATATCTTCAGGGTTAAATCCTCTGAACTAATCAAGATATTGATTAATTACAGCACGCGTGTATTTTGTGGCACAAGGTTTTCTTATGTGCTGATTTTTATGGGGCATCCAGTAAGGATCCAACCTGGGATTCAATAATAATGGATCTGTGAGACTAAACTTTTCTTTTAACCCTCCTACTACCCAGGTGACGTCAATTATAATTATAATTAATCATATTAATTATAATCTCTAGAAAACCTGGTTAATTTATGGGTATGATATCGGGAAAAGAATTTGATAAACTTTCAAAATTAGGGGTCTCCAATGTCTACTATTACAACTTGCAACCATCTTTGGGTTAAACAGAATAAATGAGTTAAAATGTGTTTTAAAAAATTACGTTAAAAATTTAATACCCAACAAGAATTAATAAAGCAATGTCTTCGGCATAAAATAACCTAACAAGGGTTGATATGCCGTAAAATTCAACCAATCAATCAATCAATTCCCTCTGTTATTTAAGCTATATTCTCAATAATTATTGCATATTGATGATTGTATCTTAATTAGCAAATCATAAGATGTCTATAAAAATCAAACTGAGTTATAATAGCCTCAAAACAGCCCATGTTATTAATCCTTTTAAAAACCTGTATTATATGTCACTTATAAATAATGGTTTATATATGGTGTTGATAATTTTCATACTTGTTTTAATGTGTTCATTCATCATATGACCATCAAGACAACATCTCATCATATGACCATCAAGACAACAGTCGTTAAATAAGAGTATATTTTAGAACTGATTAATGGCTCAAATGGAGGCATACGAAAAAGAAAAATATAATTTTTGTTTGGAACCCTGAGTGACAATAGAACACCTGGTGACACCGAAAGCATCTATAATAAACTTAAAATGTTTCTTCACAAAGCTATGCATCGTAGGCATTAATATAATAATTATCAAAATAATTTTTTCTTGGGGGGAGGGATATAAAGTAAAAGTAAAGTCGTCGGGGTGGCCTAAAGTCGGTATCAGCCAGACAGCGAGAGAATCTATCCCCTTTTCACTAGAGATAGACCAAGGAGATTGTTTTTTGGCGTCTGGGGTGGAGCGCCACACCTACCATAATATCCTCACTTTACCGCACAGATCCCTGTGCTACTCATACGCTGAGTTGGCGAGGGCCGGTATCGAACCCGGAACCTTGTGGTTCCTAGTCCGACGCTCTACCGCTGAGCTAAACTGGCCCTCTGGAAATCTACGAGGAGATTCAAAAATTGTCCGCATTCTTGTTTTATGGAAGCCGAGCTCATCATAGATGATTTGATAGCAGAACCATGTCTAATCTGAGAAAAAGCTTCCTCATCGATGATAATATGCCTGTTCGCCATTACCATCACCCGAGCTTGTTGTATCTTCTCTGGTGGAAGTTCACTGATGCCTTCTCCCTCTTCGGGGATCTCGCTCCTCCGGCTACTTTAAAACTATTCTATCCATTCATATACACTTCTACCCAGTAGTACACTGTCACCGTATTGTGCAAAAGCCTCCGATAGATTTCAGTGCCTGACATTCTTTCCGGACAAAGAAATCGGGTCACTTCTTTGGTGCCTACTGCTAGTAGAGCGGTCATATTTACACTGAAAAGACAGCAAGCAAAATGGCGAGATCAAGCTCAAATTCGGATCACGTGACCATAACAGTGCCAACTATAGGCACGCATGTGCAGAACATGGCAATAATAAAGAAATATTATGGTCGAAAGTGTGGATAATTTTTTGACTCTCACTCGTAAATTGCAAGAATGTGTCATTTAAATTAAACGTCGTTCCATCAGTTGGAAACAGGAGAAGGGTTAATCAGTTAGAGACTTAGTGAGTATTTAGAAACGTTTAAGACGTCCCTAATGTCGTAAAACAAAATAAATATATCCGTGGAGTGGAGTGAATATGATGCTGTTTAAGTGATTACCAGATTTATGTATATATATATATATATATATATATATATATATATATGTGTGTGTGTGTGTGTGTGTGTGTGTGTGTGTGTGTGTGTGTGTGTTTATGAGGAAAAGGGGGTTGGAATGAATCCGACAGAAGAAGGTAAAATAAGGAATGAAAGAACAAAACTCAGACAAAAATGTGTAGTATATTTCACTGGTGTTTTGACCTCAGCTTCGTTTGCTTTTATGAGGCAGAAGAAGCTTACGTCACATTACCCAAAATCGTCATAACATAGAATAAATACACTCAAAATTTGACCATGCAATATTAGACAGTCCTCATTGTTTTTTAAAACAAGTTTTGATAAATACATGACTGGTATTATATATCTATATATAGTTTGTTTTATTTTAATACATATTTAAAGTTTACATTTCAAATTGTTTTATTTTTTAATCCTTTAATGAATTTGATGATTTTACTTACTTAGGGTAGAAACTCGCTGACATTGAATTTTTTACTCTCATCCCTCAGACAATATGTTTCAAAAATCTATTTTTACATCGCCCAGAGGGTGTTTATTATTTTGTACTAGTTTCTATAATGAAGGAATGCAAATAAGGAAAGTGTATGCACAGAGAGGTCAACGTCATATATATATATATATATATATATATATATATATATATATATATATATATATATATATATATATATATATATATATGTGTGTGTGTGTGTGTGTGTGTGTTGTGGGTGTGTGTGTGTGTGTGTTAATTACGATGACCCGGGTTTCATTTATCTAACAGAAGTAAAAAGTTTTATTCTTTCTGACGTATGCACAACTGCATTAAACCCCCGGTCACAAAATTCCAATGTAATATATATATATATATATATATATATATATATATATATATATATATATATATATTATAACAGTATTATAATAGCAGTATTAGGATTCATTTAATACAAGAATTCATGAAAATTATTTTTACTATTTCGAATATTTTCATTTCCATAATTTTTATAGTTTTTATTATAATATATCGGTAATGTTTTGTACGCAAGTTTTGTTTTTCATTACTGTATACATATTTTTGCTGTCCACTATATATATATATATATATATATATATATATATATATATATATATATGGTGTGTCAAAAAATATCGAGAATTTTTGTACTTTTTTACACAACTTGTATTCGGAAGAAATATAAATAATGTCTCATTCATTAATTTTTTTAGAATACAAGTTATGTCAAAAAAGTACCAAGTTTAAAGCTGTATTTACCAAGATAGAAATGAAGAATAAATGGAACGTTATTTTCTTTCCAGATATACAAGTTGTATCAAAATGTACAAAAAATCTCGTTACTTTTTTGACACACCTGTATATTTTTTGACACACCTTATATATATATATATATATATATATATATATATATATATATATATATATATATATATATATATATATATTAATTTTTTTTTTTTATATATATTTTTTTTATATTTTTTATTTTTTGTTTTATCTTTTATTTTATTTAATTTTCATAGTTGTTTATTTGACAGACTACTATCCCCTAAAAAAACTTGGCCCTGAAAAATATTCTTTTTTTGATGTATACATTTAGTAAAAAAATAAAAAAAATAAAAAATTTGAGGAGGAAAAAGATTCTACATTGAGAAAATTTTTCTGTTATGCAATTCAAATTATTGATGATTTTCCATCTGATGAGACTTGATTTTGGGGAACTTTGTTAAATCAACTTAGATTTATAAAGGCCCCAATTTTGGTCGAAATAAAATTTATTATGGAATAACGGTATTGATTTTTTCCTTCCCTTCAAAGATATATATATATATATATATATATATATATATATATATATATATATATATATATATATATAATATAAACACACACACACACACACACACACATATATATATATATATATATATATATATATATATATATATATATATATATATATATATATATATATATATAAACACACACACACACACATACATATATATATATGTATATATATATAAGAACCTTATATATATATCGGGTTAGCTCAGTCGGTAGAGCCTTCGGCTAGAAACCACAAGGTTCCTAGTTCGATACCGGTCCCCGCCAACTCAGCGTATGAGTAGCACAGGGATCTGTGCGGTAAAGTAATGAGCTGATGGTAGGTGTGGCGCCCCACCTCAGATGCTAAAACAATCTCCTTGGTCTAGCGCTATTGAAAAGGGGATAGACTCCCTCGCTGACTGGCTGATACCGACTTTAGGCCGCCCCGTCGACTTTACTTTATATATATATATATATATATATACATACTGACTGAAAAGAAAAATGCAAGATACCAAAGGATTATACTGATTTTAGATCTGTATACATTATACATTGTAGTAGGATCATAGTGTAGTATCTATACACATTTTTTAAAAAGCTATACGATGTAAAATATGATGGTATAATAGTAATTATTTTCAGTTATGGAAATTGTCACATTTCCTCAACATTATAAGAAAAACGAAGCGCATAAAAACAATATAAGAAAAACGAAATGCATGAATTTATTAAGACACTACACTCTGATCTTAATCCGAGGGGGGGGTGCACGCTTATAATATACAGTAATCCTATTAGAAGATAGAAAGACGAATTTTTTTAAAGTGAAAAGAAAAAAAGAAAAAACAGAAAGAAAATACAATATTCATTGTATATGTATGTATGTATGTATGTATGTATGTATGTATGTATGTATGTATGTATAAGGTGTGTCAAAAAAATATCGAGATTTTTTGTTCTTTTTAACAGAGCTTGTATTCTGGAAAAAAAACATGTTCCATTCATTCTTCATTTTTATCTTGTTAAATACAACTTTAACCTTGGTACTTTTTTGGCATACCTTGTATTCTAAAAAAAAATTAATGAATGGAACGTTATTTTTAAGAATACAAGTTGTGTCAAAAAGAACAAAAAATCTCGATACTTTTTTAAAACACCTTGTATGTATGTATGTACCCCCCCCCCAGTCCAGCCATCTAAAAAAAATGGAACGTTTTATCATTATTAACCGTTTTATACTTTTGATCTTGATATTTTAAACTTTCTTTTTACTGTTATTAATAAGTATCATCGATTT
>CM042137.1:157723055-157725555 GCA_023376005.1 Doryteuthis pealeii | reverse complement strand
ATTTTGTTTAAAAATGTCTTTGGTATAAAATAACCCAAGGATTGACATGCCGTAACATCCAGCCAACCAAACAACCACACAACTTTAAAAGATCAAAGTCAACTTTTTGTCCGTCAACCAAACTGTAACGTTTCTTAATTAGGATGCTTGAGTTGTTATTTTGGTGGTAAAGACGGCTATTATCTATCAAGAGTTGACAGTCATCCGACACACACACACACACACACACACACACACATATATTATATATATATATATATATATAGTGTTATTATGGGTCCAACGGGAGAAAATTCAGTGTTTTATAAAAAAGAAGGTACGCAATATGGATTATATTTTTAGAAAAATTTTTTTATCTTACATTTGCGACACGTGTTTCAGATCTTCTGATATCTTCATCGGGCATCGATTAATCATGGTAAAAAAAACAGTACTTTTACTTTATCTTTTATAACACAAATATGTGAAGCATACTAGTAGTAGGTAAGAAAGAAGAAAGAAATCCTATGCATATATCAGTTGTTTTTTTTTTTTTTTTTTAGACATACAGACAACATATTTACAAGACCTGAAAGAAAGTTCTTTGAACGTACATTTTTGTTATCTCTGTTCATTGAAAATAGGAGAGACTTTGTATCCAACACACACACACACACACACACACACACACATATATATATATATATTTATTATAATGGTACACAGTAATAACCTACTCGAGTTTCACCATAAGGATCATCAGGGTTAAATCCACTGGATTAATCAAGGTATTGATTAATTGAAGTCGACTGCACGTGTGTATTTTTTCGCGATAAACAGTTGGTTATAGGACCTATAAAAAAATTAATTATATTAAAAAAGTAAAGTCGGTTCGTATCAGACGAATAACGAAGGAGTCTATCTCCTTTTCACTTGTGCTCAGCCAGGGTGATTGTTTTATCGTCTGAGGTTAAGCACCAAACATACTATCAGCTCCACTACTGCTTAAGGTGTTTCTTATCAAACACGAGAGCCTTTACAGAATTTCGAACCGAACCCCCTTTTTTTTTTTACTCCATTTGGGTAGATAGCTCCGTTAACAATGACCAGGTACAAAGGTTAATTCATATTAAGTATCCTGTAATTTCCGCACACACACACACACACACACACACACACACATATATATATATATATATATATAATATATATATATATATATATATATACACAATCAACAGTAATGATATTATGGATGATTTAAACTCATAACTTTAAGTTTCATGCTTACGCAATCTTCAGATGAGTCAAATGCTTGAGATTTTTAAATATCTCAAGCATTTGACTCATCTGAAGATTGTGTAAGCATGAAACTTAAAGTTATGAGTTTAAATCATCAATAATATCATTACTATTGATTATAAATCTGCTCTGCTTTATTAGCATTGAGCACCTTTTTATGCCAATACTTTTCTCATTTATTCTCTATTCATTCTATTATATATATATATATATATATATATAATATATATATATATATATATATATATATTAAGAAATTTGAAAAAACAAGTGTTCCAAAAATAGGATGAATTTATATATCGACGTTTAAACGTTTCGGTTTCTTTAAACCTTCATCAGGATGTATCATGGGGTGAAGAAATTGATGGATGTTTTATAGATGACAGGAGATAAAAAAATCTTTATAAATTTTTTTTTTTTTTGTTATAAAAATATAACTCTGAACAAATACAGTTACGCAACAACAAAAAAAATTATAAAGATTTTTTTTATCTCCTGTCATCTATAAAGCACCATCAATTTCTTCACCCAAGATACATCCTGATGAAGGTTTAAAGAAACCGAAACGTTTAAGCGTCGATAGATAAATTCATCCTATTTTTGGAACACTTGTTTTCTATCTATCTATCTATCTATCTATATCTATATCTATATCTATATCTATATATATATATATATATATATATATATATATATAAACGAACAGGATGAGAAACAGTCAATTTCTTAAGCGGAGCTGAACAGGTTTTCATTTAGAGTTTTCCTTCTCCTCCACTGGTTGCCTAACCAAAGTTAAAGAGCTCAATTTGCCCCTGTATTTACCCATAACTTTGATGCATATCTTTCCCAAGGTAATAGCGTTATGTGAAATAAAAACAGCCTCGTCCAGGATTTGAACTCGGGTCACCGTATCTATATTCTACGACGATATACATTACAAAACCCGCCACTATTTTCTGTATATAACAATAAAGATGAGGACAATAGTATACAGATAGATAGATAGATAGATAGATAAAGGGAGAGAAATACACAAAATAGATATAGCTGGATAACGAAAGAAAGGGAGAGAGAGAGAGAGGGAGGGGGGGGAGAGAGAGAGAGAGATAGATAGATAGATAGATAGAGAGAGAGAGAGAGAGAGAGAGAGAGAGAGAGAGAGAGAGAGAGAGAGAGAGAGAGAAAATAGATATTGGTAGATTGATTGGTAGATAAAGAG
>CM042137.1:157713055-157718055 GCA_023376005.1 Doryteuthis pealeii | reverse complement strand
TCAATCCTGACCAGCGGCAGTAACATAGAAAAATCATTAACACAACTCCTACCCCAGCTATGGTTAGCGGAATGCGAACAGAATAACCCCGTGGACTGAATAAAGGGTTAGGTTCAAAGTTCCATGATGGCTCCCGATTACGACAAGAAGGTTCCCGAGTCCGAGAAGGTTCCGAGTCAAGAAGGTTCCCGAGTCCGACAAGAAATACCTGAAGAAGGCCGGAGGGCATATCGACCGAAACGTTGTACAGATAACAATAAAGATGTGGACAATAGTCCGAATTACGCAGATAATACAGATACCAGCTGTACAATTGTTTTACCTGCCCCTGGGGGTTGTCCAGTGGCTTCGGCCCTGGACCGGTTAAGTAATGTTAACTTCCTATTTTAAATAAATAGTTGAATTAGGAAAATTTAATAATGAAAGATAGGAGTGATGGAAGAGTAAGTTTCAGTTGTACTATTCTTTTTTATTATACCCCCTCTGTTTCAAATATTTTTATCTGCATTCTTATTTAGTTTCATTGGCCTTTCTAATTTGATATAATATTCTATTCTATCAAAACTTAAATACTTGCACGCGGAGGGTGCATATATTTGCTAGTATATATAAAAGAAAGATTCTGTATATCTGTCAGTCCATATGTCTGTATGTTTGTACAACGACCGAGCACATGTTCTCATATAAAGGAAAATTGGCGGAGACCAACAAAGACTAAAATTCCGGCCTTCTTCAGGTATATATTGATTTTTCCAGCATTATCTTCTTATTTTTAATTCGGTAGTGAATATTACATCTATAGATCGAAAATTACACATTAAACATTTCAAGGGCATCCCATCGTGGTATAACGGGTTAGGTAAATAGTCTCACAGATCAATTACTACTGAGTAGCGAGTTTGATCCTCGCTGGATGCCCCATACTTGGGACGTTGTATCACATCCTACCTGTGGTTAACAGGTTAGGTAAATACATTTCAGAACAAAATCCATCTAATATCTGTTTGAATATGTTCTTATTGAATTTATCTCATGTTGTATCCCGAGATGTAGGTTATACAGAATAGATAATAAAAACAGGGAATATGTTAATAACATTCCCACTGACAGCGAATACAGTGGGATGGTTTTCGATTCAGTTCGGCTTGATGTAGGATACGCATGTGTCACGTGCCGTACTCGGTTCCAGTCCGTCTGGCTGTCAGTATTTACCGAGATTATCCGGTTCGAATCGTTAGGGGGAGATAAGTCTCCCTAACATCTCATACCATATTTTGTCTCTGATTATTCCGAAAGTATTCTTCAAATTGCTCATAAGGCAAACATACAATATCTTTTTTATCCTATAGGTGCTAGAAGGCGGTGACTGAGCGTCAACCACCAGTATTTATTAATACACACGAAGTTAATGAAAATTATTTCTATCAACTTAATAATTCATATGAAGTCAATGAAAATTATTACTGCCAACTTATTAGTGTACATGAAGTTAATGAAAATCATTTTTAACAACTTATTAATGCACATAAAGTCAAATGAATCATATATATATATATCCAACACGAACTATTATACATCACCATGGCCACCAAACACAAAAACGCTCTTTCATACGCATATACGCACGTGGCTACGATCATTCATACGCACACACGCGCGTGGATACGGTCATAACGTCACAGTCTACACGCATTTTCATGCAACGCGCATGACAACATACGCACACGTACAAACAAAAAAAAAGTGCATTCACGTAAACATGCAACACGAGAATACAGTTATTAAAAAAAATACCATCTGTAACATTTTCAAAAAAAAAAAATCATTTAACTAAAAATGCCATAACAAGACGACAGCTACTCCAGTTCCAGTGTTCTTCTGAAAAAGAGATTTTATCTCGGAATATCAATATTAAGAATAAATCACAGGTTAACAAACAGCACCATTGTTAACTTATTTTTTTCTTTACACCTGCATTGTGATAGCCTTCAAAATCAACCTCCAAACCAATATATACACAATGCTTCAAGCAAATTATAAAACCCATATATATATATATATATATATATATATATATATATATATATATATATGGAATAAATCGAACATATGTAGAAAATAGAGAAAAAAGCAAATAAATGAATAAAAATTTAGACAACACTTTTTTCATCATAATTTTTCTTAATGAAGGTATATATATATATATATATATGTGTGTGTGTGTAGTATATTAGGAAAAATGAAAAAACACAGGTTTAAATGGGTTAAGTGGCGAGTTTATTGGCCGACGCTGCAGTGTTTCGATCTATTAATTAGATCATCTTCAGGGCATCTGTTGGTATATGGAAGGTGATAATAAATTACTTATCACAGAATAACGAGAAAAGCGAGTGGTAGTTATGTGTTGTTCAGTTTAAAAATTTTGAAGTTTGAAAGAAGAACGGTTTTGAAATGTGACGTCAAATATTCTATTTTACGGCGTTAGTATAGGATGGTGTATGTGTGTGTATTGAAAGGCAACATACACACACATATTGAAATCGTTTTCCTCTGATTTCTGTTTCAGTTTCTTTGTTTAATGGCATATCAACCTTCGTGGGTTATTTAATGCCAAAGACATCCTTATAGAAGAATAGTAAGTAAAAAGTCGGGGTGGCCTAAAGTCGGTATCAGTCAGACAGCGAGGGAGTCTATCCCCTTTTCACTAGCGCTAGACCAAGGCGATTGTTTTGGCGTGTGAGGTGGAGCGCCACACCTACCATCAGCTCCTTACTTTACCGCACACTTTACCTGTACTACTCATATGCTGAGTTGGCGAGGGCCGGTATCGAACTAGTACCTTGTGGTTTCTAGCCGAACGCTCTACCGACTGAGCTAACCCAGCCTCTTAGTGGTACTATTCTAACCAAATCTGGGGGGATGAGACGTTCATAACTTTTCCAAGATATTAGTCCGAAAGAGGACTTAATAGCGCAGCTGAGGTTCGAACTTGCTTACTACAATGTTGCAATTCAGCACGTTAGCCACTACGTCACGTGCCCCCCCCCATTGTTTTCAGCTGGAAAATTAGTCCATTGACAGGTCATTGTTTTTTACCAAAATAAAAACGTCTACTTAAATCACACGACAACGATTTCAATTTCTATTAAAACAGAAAGAAGAAAATAACCAAAGAAAACAAAGAAAACACCTTATTCAGAAGAGATATAGCTTAATTTATTATCTACAAATAGCGGCTACTCGGCGTCGCCTCGGTAAAAAGGGTGACTTTTTTAAAGTTAGTCCCGCAGATCCATTATTACTGAATCATAAGTTGAATCCTCGTGGGATGCCCCATTTAAATCCCTATATAAAAAAATAGACCTTGTATTGATCCAGCTACTTTGAAAAGAAATTTTAATGTCTATTATCTAAAATATTAAATGAAAAAAAAATCCAAGCTGTTATCATTTAAATTTTATTTTTTAATTATCTTCACAAATATAAATCAAATCTCTATTATTTTTGCTCAAAAACCAAGCCCTGGTGATATTTAAGGTGGATATATATTTACTTTGTCGTTAATTGTTTTATTTTCGAAGTTTCCTCTGGACATACATATACACACAACTGCCCTTTATATATGGATTGATAGATAGATTTATTAGCAAATATATGCACACTCTGAGTGAAAAGTACTTAGGTTTTAATGTAATAAAATATTATACTAAATTAGAAAGACTAATGAAGCTAAATAAAAATGTAGATAAAAAGATTTGAAACAGAAAGAGGTATAATTGAAAAATAGAACAACTGAATATTACTCTTCCATCACTCCAATTTTTCATAGCTAATTTTTCCTAATTCAACTATTTAGTTAAAATAGGAAGTAAAGAATAAAATTACCGCTATTTCTTCTTGATAATAGATTTCTTTTAAAAATTTATCGAAGGGATTTTTGCTCATATTCATTAAGATAAAATCAAACAATTAGAAATCAATAATACTAAGCACATATTTATTAAAATCAAATTTTTAATATCAATATACAAATTAGCCTTCCCGTTCACACTGCAAACCGCTATTTTGTTGTATATATAAATACAATTGCATGTTATTAGTATGTAGATATGGTCAATAGTATTAATGATGTAAAACAATTTTATCATAAATTAAGTTTTAAATAAAATCACGGAGAGTGTGACGTAAACAGCTAAGGAAATTGTGACGAGTAGTACTATAGTTTCGGTTACAGATACCGCACAGATCCCTTTACCACTCATACGCTGAGTTGGCGAGGGCCAGTATCGAAGTAGGAACCTTCGACATTTAAAACAATAATAAAAGAAATCAATAAAACCAAGTAATTATTTATTAAACACGGTATTATTACAACGCTTTGATTTTGAATGGGAAAAAAATCCATGCCGAACGCTCTACCGACTGACCCGATCTGTATATACTCGTCATTGTAATACAGTAAAAAACGGCACATCGTTGCGCAATTTCTATTAGCGCAATTTTTATTAGCGCAATAAGATCAAACAGTTTAAATAACTTAATAACGACCACTATTTCAATTTCAATTTCAATTTCGTATATATTCTCCATTAGAATAAGATATACTTTATAGAAAAGCATTAGGATATTTTTCATCTATAATATAAAGAAATATTGAAAAAATACTCGAATTTTTAAATTATCAAATTCCTTAAATTTTATAGAATAAGTAAAAAAGTAAAAGTCGTCGGGGTGGCCTAAAGTTGGTATCAGTTCGTCAGCGAGGTTGTCTATCCCCTTTTCACTAGCGCTAGACCAAGGAGATTGTTTTTTTGCGTCTTAGGTGGAGCACCACACCTACCATCAGCTCCTTACTTTACCGTTCAGATCCATGTGCTACTCATACGCTGAGTTTGCGAGAGCCGGTATCGAACTAGGAACCTTGTGGTTTCTAGCCGACTGAGCTAAACCAGCCCCTTTTTTATAAAATATTAAGTATAAATTAATTAACATCAGTTTAT
>CM042137.1:157693055-157710555 GCA_023376005.1 Doryteuthis pealeii | reverse complement strand
CAATACTACAATAAACTATCAACGTACAGGTGTGTTTATAAGAGATTTTTTATTTACTGATACTTTTAATAAACACTCTTTTACTAAAGTTTTAGAAGTAATAAAGATTTATTTTTTATTTGTATTTTTATTCTTTTTAGATTTTAGAACCAGACTATATCGAACAAGAGACACTTTCGGTAGGTATATCATATAAGATCCAACATTTTAAAATCAAGTTGCATATCGCCCTCACGCATATATATATATATATATATATATATATATATATATATATATATATATATATATATATATATACTAGCAAAAGTACCCGGTCCATGACCGGACGAAAACATTTTTAGAAACACCAGATGTTCCTAAAAATAAAATTTAAAAAAAAATCACCGAAAATTTATGTATTACAATGTTTATTTTAAGGATTTTTTTTTAAACACTGAAAATATTTTTTTAGAATGTAATCCTAAATTTTTGAATGTTTTGAAATAATTTAATGTCATAATATTAACATTTTTTTTTATAGAATTCAAAATTCATGTTTCTTTTTACTAAAAAAAAAAATCCCGTATAGAAACTTATAAAAATCTTCTTATATAATTATTCAGACTATTATCTTTATTGAAAAAAAAATTTAAAATCGTTTTTTTATCTGTTTATTTTTTTTCAGATTTCATAAAATAGGGTGGGGAGACCTCGTAAAAAATATTTTCCCCAACATATTTTAAGAAAAGAAACCTATTTCAAACATATTTTCATTTTTCATAGAATTTGTTAAAAAAGCAGAGAGTCATAACTTGTTTTTGGTTACTTTAAATTTCAGTTAATTTAACAGTACGAAAATGTAATCCTTGTTTTCGTTCATAATTTTCATTATTTCCGTAAGCTGAATTTTTTTAAAAAAATCAACAGGAGTTTTTTAAAATGCTTTTTCTTTTGAATGGTCCAAAAATTTAAAAGATAATGATAACCTTTATTCAAGTTTCATTGTTGTAAATAGAATATTGTTGTCTACGAAAAATTTCACTGAAAATCCAGTTTGAAAATAATAATAGTATTTGGGGACCATTTTAAATTTAGTTTTTAATTACTTGATGAGTTAGAAATACATTGTAATTTCTTTCTTTCAATTTTTTTGTACATGGCAATTCAAATCCAATTTTAATGATAAAAAGAAGCTGAGAATCGAAAATTTAAATTCTTCTTATTGCAATATCTATTTTTGCTTAAACTCAAGTGTACAATTTAAGAATATGGACAAAGATTTGATTTTACGTTAAAAGTTAGTCTGAAAAACATATGAAGTGTGATTTTACTTCGTATAACCGGCTCTCCAAATAAAAATATTTTTAACACGCTGTAAAAAATAATTCAATGAATAAAAACTCATACAAATTACATATTTAGAAAGATTCTTTTCTTTTCTTTCTAACCAAATAAGCATTTTAAAGATTAAACAAAAAAAATTATTTTACGTTAAAATTTAGTCATAGTTGTAGCGGACATTTTGAATGACTGGGAGCTGATATTCTTTCTTTCTTTCTTTCTTTCTTTCTTTCTTCTTCGGGTAGCTGAAAAAAGCAGCAGTTCCCTAAATTCACACTCGATTGTCCAATTGGACACATGGCCGAGTGGATTAGGCAGTTGGGTTAAAAGACAGTTCTAAGTGACAGTTATCTCTGGTTCCCGAGTTCAATCCTGAGAGAAAGCAGTTAGAAAAATAATTAATTAGCACAACTCCTACCCCAGCTATGGTTAGCGGAATGAGAACAGGATACCCTCGTGGAATAAATAAAGGGTTAGGTTCAAAGTTCCGTGATGGCTCCCGGATACGACAAGAAAGTTCCCGAGTTCGAAAAGAAGGTTCCCGAATCCGAGAAGGTTCCCGAGTCCGACAAGAAATACCTGAAGAAGGCGGGGAGGGTATATCGGCCGAAACGTTGTACAAATAACAATGAAGATGGGGACAATAGTCCGAATAACACTAATAATACTAATCTGTGTGTTTTTTCAAATCTGTTCTCTTATCCATGGATTCCATACAAATGTAAAAGAATTGGTCAGAAAGCTCGAAAACATTGTTAATAAAATTGTTAAACAGGGGACGTGCCTTTTGTTTATATATATATATATATATATAGGCGACTCGAGTTGCACTCCAAACCGAAAGGGTTAAGAACATAGGCAAATTATTAAAATTTCTAAATCAGAAAAAAATGTGTTAAAAATTCGTTGCATACAAGCTGGATGGTTCTGCGTAAATTCCACCATATAAATGCAACTACAAAAAATTCCATCAGGTAAATTTTATCATGGGTAAATTCCACCACGGTAAATTCCACTAAAAGTCAGTGGCGTGATATATATATATATATATATATATATATATATATATATATATATATATATATATAATGATAATAATCTTCTGTGGAGTGGCCTATTGTCGGTATCAGCTGATCAGTGAGATATTATATTCCTTCTTGCTATTGCTGGACCAGAGAGATTGTTTTTGCTGAGGTGAGGTGCCACACCTACCGTCAGCTCTCAGATGCTGTACAGTACAGATCAGATTACCCAAGCCGTGCTACGCATGCGTTGAGTTCATCGAACCTGAAAGTTTGAGATTCCTAGGTGGATGCTCTACCGACTGAGCTAAACCTGTCCCCCCCCCCAGTGGATAAAATTCTGAAACCCGACTCACATATTATGATATCACAGTCCAGCACGTTAGCCACTATGCCAAGGGGACTCCTCTCCCACCTTTTAATAAAGAAAGAGAGAAAAAAGATGTTCTTAATTGAATCGTAGTATTCAAATCAAAAAAGCTCAATTTCAAGATGGTGTTTTGTAAATTTGCTGAAAAAATAAAACGGAAGGATTTTGTTCCAGTTTTTCATTGTAGTTTCCTGTGGCAAATCTCCTTTTCCTGACAATAAGATTTAGACTAACAGGAAGAGACAACATATTTGCGTTCAGTGTCAAATATGCGACGATCCTATCAAATTGATACATATTAAAGCTAACTGTATTGGTATGAAGTAAAAGAGAAAACTAATAAACACGAGAGAGAAAGAAAGAGAAAAGGGAGAGGGTAGGAGGGTGTTAGAGAGAGGGGCAAGGGAGAAGAGAGGGAAAGGTTGATAGATAGATAGATAGATAGAGAGAGAGAGAGGGGGTGGGTTAGGGCTGAATGAAAAAAAACAAAAAAAACAAAAAAAACAAACAAAAAAAAACCAGACCACCGTTAGCCCAAAACTACTGATAGTTTTAAAATATATTATTGTTCTATAATATATTTTTCCCTTTTTTTTTAAATTCTTTTTTTTTCTTTTTTTTTCTAAAGTATCGCAGCTATTTTGCACGTTGGTAATTGATTTTTTCCCACCTTCTCCCTTCACAGCTACTAATGTCTGCAAACTCTTTTTCTTGAATCCATATTTGAGCAAGACGCGTTTTTAGTGTCGCACCATACCTTGTAGTGCTACCAGCAACTCTCCAGTGCGTGGAGTACGGAACATCTGCACTTCCCGGGGTGCTTTGTAGACAACACCGACGAGTGTAAATGGCGTGTGTACACAGCCCAGTCGAGATATGTTGACATGTTTAGTTGATTTGCCTGCATATTTCCCTCCTCCCCCAAGCCAAACATTCAATTATGAAAGATGTATGTTGTCCTCCGCGGCAGAAAACAAAAAAAGGGTCAGAATTGAACTGCCAACAACAGAACAGAGTTGAATTCATTTCCAGCATCTAATTGTTTGCACACAACAGATTGTGGTTATATCACTGAGTTTATTTGTTGCACATTAACATATATGAGTCATAAATTGAACTGTATCAAAGTAGATCAGCTTTCCTCACCCCCATTTTAGCTGCTGGGTCAAAGAAATGAAAAGAAGTGAGAAAAGTTTGTAAAAAAAAAAATTAAAAAATGAACAAATTCAAATCGCTTTTCATTTAACTGGACACTGATTAGAAGAAAAAACTTAGTCGTCGTCATCGTAGTAGTAGTTATTATTATTTATTATTATTATTATTACAACAACAATAATAACAACAACAACAATAATAATAATAATAACAATAACTATAATAATAATAATAATAATAGCAACAACAACAATAACAATAACAGTAATAATAATAATAATAATCATAATCATAATCATAATTATTACTAGCAGGACCTGTGGATATACCACAGTATGATAATCTAATCATCACAACGTTTGATATGTTTACTTAAGAGTTATTGCTAAATAGTTCAATATATAAATAGTATAATAATCTTGATTTAACTCTCTCTCTCACACTCTCTCTTTTCCCCCCTTTTTCATCTTTTCCTTGTGTTCGATTGAAACAGATTAGCGTTATCGCTTCTGCATGTTCACCCTCTCTCTCTATATATATATTTCCCTACTCTTTCTTTCTTTTTTTCTTTCTTATTATATTTTTTGTGTAATATATTCCATTTCTTCCTTTACTTTATAATAAAAACGGAATGGTCCATTATTTAGCTTAGGTGACGACTCTCAGAAGAAATAAGAATTCGGCGATTAAGCGACACCAGAAAATTAGGATTTATATTTTTGTATTTCATTTTGGACGTTTTGTACTGTCTCATTTTTAACCAGAGGGTGTTGCAAGATGATAACGGTTGTACTATAAACGAACACGAGTAATAATATATAGATTACAAACTTGATTATCACTACTACTTCAATAACTATTATTATGATTATTATTTCTATTATTAATACCATTACTACTACTACAATAACTATTATTATCACTATTAGTTTTTCACATCTGCCGTAGACGGTGGTTCACTGGAGGCTGAGTGACAGCAAGTCTCCTTAGATCTCCAGGACTCTTCTGAGTATTCTAGCCGATCTTAATAGTGCTGTAGTTTGGATGGTCTTGATTCTTCCTCTGATTTCCAATTCACCCAAATTCTTTTCCAGGCCTTTTCAGTACCGTTCCAATTAGTATCCCTTTCACACTCATATTCCACAGTACTTGTATATTTTCCAATGAATATAATGTCTTATTTTATCATGACTTTCCTCATATTCTATCGGTGTTCGAATTGGGCAAGCGGACACTAAGTGATCAATTGATTCAGTTTTTCGTTCGTATAATCGATATATTGGGTTTGGTTTGGTTTGGTTTGTTTTACGGCATATCAACCTCGGTGGGTCATTTAATGCCGACAAAGTTTTAAAATAAATTCATTCTTAATGGATGCTCAATTTTCTTTAATAAACACATTTTACTATTTAACCCATAGATAGGACCCTAACAGGTACTTCCACTCCGGGTCCGAGTGGACCAGGGAGCAATGGTGATGAAGGGGTACTCCACATTCCCCAGAACTCCAGAACTGGAACCTCACCATCAGATAGAGTTTAACGTCATTCCCAGGACATGAAAACCCTCACTCAACGCCATCTAGCACCCATATAATAAGAAAAGGTTGGGGTTTGCATTAAGAGTAATAAGGTCAGGGCAATTATATAGGTGTAAGAGCTTGACGTTATCAACTGATTGACTGCCCGTCTAACCTAAGTAAGGGTTTACGTGGATTGTTGCATCTAATGAACTGCTCATCCACCAGCATTCCATTTTATAAGCATCACGGGTTGCCATCAACGGCCAACATGTGGCTCCCTTTGGAGGGGGGGGGGGGCTTGTCACTCTGCGGAGGTGCAGTCGGTGTATTCTAAAGACCCAGCGACATATCTGATCTGTGTTTTTTTTAATTTTTAAATTTATTTTTTTAAAAAATGAGACCGTCCAAAACGTCCAAAATGAAATACAAAAATGTAAATTCTAATTTTCTGGTGTCGCTTAAGCGCCGAATTCTTATTTCTTGTGATAGTCGTCACCTAAGCTAAATAATGGACCATTCCGTTTTTATTATAAAGTAAAGGAAGAAATGGAACATATTACACAAAAAATATAATAAGAAAGAAAGAAAGAGTAGGGAAAAGATATATATAGAGAGAGGGTGAGCATGCAGAGGCGATAACGCTAATCTGTTTCAATTGAACATAAGGAAAAGATGAAAAAAAGGAAAAAAATAGTTGTCTCTGGTCCAGAGATGCTATTATTCACCTCTCTGTCCCCCCCCCTTCAGCCGAGCACTTTTCAACCATCAGTTTTTATTATATTTATATCAGCATTTTTAATTCTTTTGTGCATATCGGACATGTCGGGATTTTTTTGTTCTGGGGCGTTTCTTTTAATTGATTCAATCCTTTTGTTTTTTGCTTCTTTCCTTTTGGCTTTTGCTGCCTCCATTTCTTTATCTTTCTTTATTTCTTTATCTTTTATACGTCAATCCTTGCTAGTTTTTCATACCAGCGTTTGCTGGTAGTCTTTCACTTGTGTCTGAGTGAAAGCAAGTCCTCTCAGGTCTTCAGGATCTTTCTGAGTATCCTAACCGACCTTAACTGATTTCCAATTCCTCCACTCTTTTCCCCAGATATTTGAGATCTATTCCAAGTGCTCCAACTACAGTAGGAATCACGGTCACCTCCAGGTTCCACATTTTGTTCATTTTCCTGGCAAAGTCCAAGTATTTGTCTTTCTTTTCGTTTTCTTTCATTCAGTGGTTCACCGAAACGGGAAAATTCACTAGATGACAAATTCTTTTTTTTTCGGACCAAGACATCATTAAGCACCCCAGGTGAGACCTAGATTGAAAATGACATGTTTGTTAACAGACGATTTTTAGAGGCACCTTTTAAAAATTATAAAACTATAAACGAAAGACACGTTTTTATATTAAAAACACTTTTTTTTACTTGTTTCATGTTGTTATTAATTCAATAGCAATTCTTTTTTAATTATAAAACTTTTAACGTTAGACACGTTTAACACGCTATAAAAAGTATATTATAACTCTAACCCTAACCCCAACCCTAGCCCTAACCCTAGCCCAAACCGCTAACCCTAACCCTAACCCTAGCAAAATCTTTTTTAAATAAATACTTTTTAATATTAACTATCCGTAGAGGCACATGGAAAATAAATAAACATGTCTTTCGTTTTAAGTTATTTGAAAATAAATAACAATATTAGTTTATCTTTAGTGCAAAATTAATTTTTTCACATAGGCTAATAACAACAACATGAAATAAACTTTAAAAAATTAAAATCAAATTCTATTTTAGTATAAAAATGTTACTGGTTTTTATCGACCGGCTGTTTTGTTTACTAACAACCGGTGAAAAGCAAAATTCAGTTCCTTTTTGGGCTGGGGTGCCTAATTGTGTCAAGGTCCTTTCTTTCTTGTTAATTAGTACTAAGTCTGGCCGAGCTTAGATGATCAATTTGTATCTCAAATTTCCAGAGACTTTTATGTTTCTCATTCTCGTGGACAGATTCCAGTTTGTTTGTTTGTTTGTTGTTGTTGTTGTTGTTGTTACTCGCCAATATATGCACCCCCCAGGTGCAAGTATTTAAGTCTTCATGTAATAAAATATTATACTAAATTAGAAAGGCTAATGAAACTAAATAAGAATGCAGATAAAAAGATTTGAAACAGGCGGAGGGGGGTATAATAAAAAAATAGAACAACTGAAACTTACTCTTCCTTCACTCCCGTCTTTCATTGCTAAATTTTCCTAATCTAACTATTTAGTTAAATTAGGAAGTAAAGAATATAATTACACTTATTTCTTCTTGATAATAGATTTCTTTTAACATTTATCCCGGAGATTCTTGCTCATATTCATTAAGATAAAATCAAACAATTAGAAATTAATAAAACTATTATTAAAACTATTTATTAAAATCAAATTTTTAATATTAATATGCAAATTAGCCTTTTCGTTCACACTGTAAACCGATATTTTGTTGTATATATAAATCCAATTGCATGTTATTAGTATGTAGATATGGTCAACATTATTAATAATGTAAAATAATTTTATTAATAATTGAGGTTTAAATAAAAATGAAATCATGGAGAATGTGGCGTTAATAACTAAGGGGTAATTCCATGTCAAATCATCCAGGCCATGTCACCCACTCCCTTCAATTTTGTACAGATGTTAAGGTTAGACAATCCCCAAAATTTGAGCTTCCAATTCGAAGAATTGGCGGAGTCATGTCGATTTTTAGCTCTCCAAATTTGAGGGGGTCACGATAAATGGCGCCTTTTTGTAATCTATTTTTGTCTGTAAAATGAGTTCTAGAGCTTCCCGACTCCTAATAATTGGTTTATAAAAGCATTTTTGCCTGTGAAATCCAAAAATGCTATTGAAAATGTCTGAAACCAATTTTAAGTTATGGATGCTTTTGTTGTTTTTTTTTCATTGCAAGATCAATATCCCAATGTGGCACTACATCTATGATAAAGATTTTGTTTATTATTATTTCATATATATTGAACATTATTTGTACCAAAAAGATAGTTTGGTTTTTGCTCAGAAGCGAAGCTACGAAATTTTATTAAAATTTGTTAAAATTTCTCACTTCTATTTTTCTGAAATTTTATCTATGTGTGGACTACCTTTAAATTATATACAATCCCCAAAATTTGAAGTTTCAATTCCAAAAATTGGGCGAATTACGTCAATTTTTAACTTTCCAAATTTGGGCGGTCGGTCGCAAAAAAAATGGTGACTTTTTGTAATCTATTTTTTGTCTGTTAAAATGAGTTCTATGAGCTTCCTTACTCCCTAAAACTTGGTTTATAAATGTATTTTTGCCCACAGAATCCGGAAATACTATAAAAACTTTGAGATTAAAAACAGTTTTACAATTATTAATGATTTCTTATTTGCAAAATTTTAAAACTTGATGTTTGTAGTTTTAGGTTCTGGCAAACACCAAACTATCTTTTGGTAAAATAATGTTTATTAATGTGAAATAATAATAGAAAAAAATGTCTTATATTCAGTGGCCACATCGGGATATTGGTTTTGCTATGAAAAAAAGCTCATCATACTAACATTGGTTAACTTGAGCGACTTTGCACGATAGTATTTTTGTATTCGGCAGGTAAAAATGCTTTTATAAACGGCAATTGTTAGGAGTAGGGGATCTCAAGAACTCATTTTACAGACAAAAATAGATTTAAAAGAAAGGCGCATTTTTCGCCAATACACAAATTAGGAGAGCTAAAAATCGACATAACTGCACATTAAAGCTCACATTGGGGGTAAATATCTAACTGTCAACATAGTCCACAGTTTAAGATTTGTAAAGTTTAATGCAGTTAAGTTTAAGTAAAAAAAATCACAGTTTAAGTCATTTGTAAAGTTTATACAAATTAATGTTTCATAGAAAATTAACAGTTTAAGCCTTGGTAAGACTGTAAACAATAATTTTTAATGTGATTTTTTTATGCCCCTTTTTTCTTAATTAGAGGAAAAATTACGTTATGTTTTTTTCTTTTTGCGAGTTTTGTTGAATTTTAATCCATTGTAGTTTTACTAATATGTGAGAATTTGGCATATCTATGGTCTAAAATTATTTTATATCAGTTAATTTTAGCATTCGAACAATTAACAGTTTAAACTTTTTAAAGTAATTTTATATCGTTATATGTTTTTCAAATAGAACATAAACGTTTAAGTTTTGTAAAATTTATGTCAGTTAATGTTTCAGTGCGAAAAATTAGCATTTATACATTGTAACTTATTTTATATCAGTTCGGGGTTTAGTAGAAAATTTGACATTGGAGCAACTGACTTGAAATTTCAAACTCAACAACGAAATTCATCATTATCATGCAAATATGAAACCTTTTGCCATTCGTATTGCAGAATGCTAATCATGTTTAAAGAACTTATAGAAATCTTATGCGTCTACTAAAGACAGCAAACAATAACATCTTTTACTATGGTTACTAAAAATAGATTAAAACTTTTCACATAATAAGCTTATAATCTCAAATTTACGTGGCGTAGTGGCTAACATACATGGACTGCGACATCAATTGTAAGAGTTCGAACTCCAGTAGTTGCTATTACTTTCATTTTCGGACTAATACCCTTGGGAAAGGTAAGAAAACCCCTCGTCTCTCAGGTATGAGTTAAATAGTACCACTACAGGTAGCTTTGGCAATCAGCCACGAATAACCCACGAAGGTTTTATATGGCCATTAAACACCATTAAACAATAGAAATCAAACGAATGAAGAAAAGTGAAAAATGTTTTTCAAAAAGAAGTGAAACACATGTAGAGGGACTATCGGCTGGAACTTAGAAAATACACCAACCCTGTACCTCTGGCAGAGGGGGTAGGACCCCTCCAAAGGGTTAGCCCACTGATGGCCATGGATGGAATACTGGTGGGGGAGCAGTCCATGACATGCACACTCCACTTAATTGCCTTACTTAGCTAGATGGGCGGTCGAGAGGCCCTTCGCCGATAATCGGCTGGTCACGTCAAGCCCTTT
Source organism: Doryteuthis pealeii (assembly GCA_023376005.1). Classification (NCBI taxonomy): domain Eukaryota; kingdom Metazoa; phylum Mollusca; class Cephalopoda; order Myopsida; family Loliginidae; genus Doryteuthis; species Doryteuthis pealeii. Next base: position 157,700,141 of record CM042137.1, on the reverse strand, counting down.
GCACCTATATATATGCCTGCGTCTCTATTACGCCCCTTATGACCAGTCCCAACCCACAAACTTTTTATCATATATGTGCTAGACGGCGGTGGCCGACGGGTCTTCATGTCCTTGTTGAATGACGTAAACTCTAATCTGAATGGTGAGGTTTCAGGTTTTGGGAGGTCCTGGGAATATGGAGCACACCATCATACCACTAATTGCTCACTGGTCCACTCTGACCCGAGTGGTAGTATTGTTAGGGTCCCATCTATGGGTTTAGATAAAAAAAAATCTGAGTTTATAAAAAAATTGAGTATCATTAAGAAGGATTTTAATTTCAAATGTTTTTCCAGGCAATTAAATGACCCATTGAGGTTGATATGCCGTAAAATCAACCAAATATAAGAAATACATACAATAATCTACACGCAAAACACACTACATACATATATACATACATATGTTTGTGCCTCCCTTGTGTTGGGTGGTAGGTAACATGTGACCAAAAGGTTGCATATGGGACATTCAGTCGAGAGTCGGGGGGGGGGGAGAGGGCTTGCTGGTGCCGTGCCTTAACGTGCTGGACAGCGACATCGTAGTAAGGCGATTCGGACTTCAGTTGCTTTTACTTTCGACTAATACCTTGGAAAAGGTATGACCTCGTTATTTCCCCAGTAATGGGTTTAAATAAGTAAACCACTGTTGTCTTCTACAAGGATGAATTTGACATTAAAATAAGCGCCATGAAACATTGATAATGCCATTAGACAAAGAACAAAAAAAATTAATGTAAGGAAAGAAAACTTTAGCTAACCTTTTAATAACTTTTCTGTGGTTTCCTTTTAGGAGAAAACGTTCGGACTATCAGGTTTCTAAAATTGAATGTAGCAGTTTAAATTGTCTTTTTGACAAGGTTCATTAAAAAGGTGCGGATTTGCTGATTTAGAATGATACATGCGGCGCCTTAAGGCCGCAGTTTCTCATCCTGTTTTTATTCCCAATTACACCGGCATTTTCAGTTCCTGGGGTAGTGTTTACTAAAACAACCTTTTTCATATTGATCTCACAGTATAAACCTAATCATTATATAATATCTATGAAATTACTGGGTGCGATAATTGATAACAAATCTGTTTAAAAAATTAAAGCATTTTAGATTTCAATATTACTTAAATATTCTTTTCATTGCAATTACAAGTATTGGCGAACCATTTGTTTCAATAACAAAAACACATCAGCAATCGACACATTTTTTATAACATTTAAAAGGAAATAATTGTTTTGAGGTGTTTTTGTTATTGAAACAAATGGTTCGCAATTACTTTTGTAATTGCAATGAAAATTTAACGTAATATTGAAATCTAAAATGCTTTATTTTTAACAGATTTGTTTATCATTATGCCGCAGTATTTCATTAGATATTATATAATGATTAGGTTATACTGTGAGATCAATATGAAAAAGGTTGTTTTAGTAAACACTACCCAGGAACTGAAATGCCGGTGTAATTTGGGAATAAAACAGGAGTGAGGAAACTGCGGCCTTAAGGCCGCATGTATCATTCTAAATCAGCAAATCCGACCTTTTATGACCTTGTCAAAAGACCAATTTAAACTGTACACTTCCATTTTAGAACCTGATATCCGAACGTTTTCTCTAAAAGGAAACCACAGAAAAGTTATTAAAAGGTTAGTAAAGTTTTTCTTTTCCTTACATTAATTTTTTTGTTTCTTTGTCTAATGGCATATCAACGTTCATGGGTTATTTAATGTCAAATTCATCCTTGTAGAAGGACAACAGTGGTACTATTTAACCCATAGCTGGGGAAATAACGAGGTTCATACCTTTTCCAAGGGTATTAGTCCGAAAGTAAAAGCAACTGAAGTCCGAACTCGCTTACTACGATGTCGCTGTCCAGCACGTTAGGCACGGCACCAAGGAAGCCCTCTCCCCCCGACTCTCGCTGAATGTCCCATATTGCAACCTTGTGTCAGCATCGTACCTACCATCCCAACACAATGGGAGGCACAAGATATGTATGTATATATGTATGTATGTGTGTTTGCGTGTATATTTATTGTATGTATGTTCTTATATTTGGTTTGATTTTTACGGCATATCAACCTCAATGGGTCATTTAATGCCGGCAAACATTTGAAATAAAATCCTTCTTAATGGATACTCAATTTTTTTATAAACTCATATTTTTTTTATCTAACCCATAGATGGGACCCTAACAGATACTACCACTTCGGGTCAGAGTGGACCAGGGAGCAATAGTGATGATGGTGTGCTCCATATTCCCCAGACCTCCAAAACTGGAACCTCACCATCAGATAGAGTTTAACGTCATTCCAAGGACATGAAGACCTCGGCCACCGCTCTAGCACATATATGATAAAAAGTTTTGGACTTGTCATAAGGGTAATAGAGACGAGGCAATCATATAGGTGCAAGGGCTTGACGTGACCAGCCGATTATCGGAAGGGGCCTCTCCGACGCCCATCTAGCCTAAGTAAGGATTTAAGTGGAGGTTGCATGTCATGGACTGCTCCCCCACCAGTATTCCATCCATGGCCATCAGGTGGCTCCCTTTGGAGGGGTCCTACCCCCTCTGCAGAGGTACAGTCGGTGTATTCTAAAGTTCCAGCCGATAGGTCCTCTTACATTTGGTTTCACTTCTTTTTTAAAAAACATTTTTCACTTTTCTTCATTTCGTTTGATTTCTTTGTTTAATGTGTTTAATGGCATATAAACCTTCGTGGGTTATTCGTGGCTGATGCAAAAGCTATCCTGTAGTGTGGTACTATTTAATCATACCTGAGAGACGAGGGTTTTCTTACCTTTCCCAAGGGTATTAGCCGAAAATGAAAGTAATAGAACTACTGGAGTTCGAACTCGTTTACAATGATGTCGCAGTCCAGTACATGTTAGCCACTACGCCACGTAAATTTGAGATATAAGTTATTATGTAAAAGTTTTAATCTTTTTAGTAAACATAGTAAAGATGTTATTGTTTGTGTCTTTAGTAGACGATAAGATTCTATAAGTTCTTTAAACATGATTAGATTCTGCAATACGAATGGCAAAAGGTTTCATGATTTGGCATGATAATGATGAATTTCGTTTTTGGAGTGTTGAAATTTCAAGTCAGTGCTCAACTGTCATTTTCTACTAAAAACCGAACTGATATAAAATAAGTTTACAATGTATAAATGCTAATTTTCGACTGAAACATTAACTGACATAAATTTTACAAAACTTAAACTTTTATTGTTCTATTGAAACATTAACTGATATAAAATTACTTTAAAAAGTTTAAACTGTTAATTTTCGAATGTAAAATTAACTGATATAAAAATAATTTTAGACCATAGTATGGCCAAATTCTCACATATTTGTAAAACTACAATGGATTAAAATTCAACAAAACTCGCAAAAATGAATAAAACATAACGTAATTTTTCCTCTATAAAGAAAAAGGGGGATAAAAAAAATCACATATAAAAATTATTGTTTTTACAGTCTTACAAGGCTTAAACTGTTAATTTTTAATTGAAACATTAATTTGTATAAACTTTACAAATCTTAAACTGTTATTTTTTTTACTGAAACTTTAACTGATATAAACTTTACAAATCTTAAACGTGGACTATGTTACAGTTAGATATTCCCCCAAATGTGAGCTTTTAATGTGAGTTATGTCGATTTTTTAGCTCTCCTAATTTGGTGGTATTGGCGAAAAATGGCGCCTTTCTTTAATCTATTTTTGTCTGTAAAATGAGTTCTTGAGATCCCCTACTCCTAACAATTGGTTTATAAAGCATTTTTACCTGCGGAATACAAAAATACTATCGTGAAAGTCTCCAAGTTAACCAATGTTAAGTCATTGATTACTTTTTTCATAGCAAAACCAATATCCCGATGTGGCACTGAATATAAGACAATTTTTTTCTATTATTATTTCACATATATAGAACATTATTTGTACCAAAAAGATAGTTTGGTGTTTGCCCAGAACCTAAACTACAACATCAGTTAAAATTTTGCAAATAAGAAATCATTAATAATTTAAAACTGGTTAAATCTCAAAGTTTTTATAGTATTTCCGGATTCTGTGGGCAAAAATACATTTATAAACCAATTTTTAGGAGTAAGGAAGCTCTAGAACTCATTTTACAGACAAAAATAGATTACAAAAAAGTCACCATTTTTTGCGACCGACCGCCCAAATTTGGAAAGTTAAAAATTGACGTAATTCCGCCAATTTTTGGATTGAAAACTCAAATTTTGGGGATTGTATAAATTTAAGGTAGTCCACACATAGAACAAATTTCAGAAAAATAGAAGTGAGAAATTTTAACAAATTTTAATAAAATTTCGTAGCTTCGCTTCTGAGCAAAACCAAACTATCTTTTTGGTACAAATAATGTTCAATATATATGAAATAATAATAAACAAAATCTTTATCATAGATGTAGTGCCACATTGGGATATTGATCTTGCAATGAAAAAAAAACAACAAAAGCATCCATAACTTAAAATTGGTTTCAGACATTTTCAATAGCATTTTGGATTTCACAGGCAAAAATGCTTTTATAAACCAATTTTAGGAGTCGGGAAGCTCTAGAACTCATTTTACAGACAAAAATAGATTACAAAAAGGCGCCATTTATCGTGACCCCTCAAATTTGGAGACTAAAAATCGACATGATCCGCCAATTCTTCGAATTGGAAGCTCAAATTTTGGGGATTGTCTAACCTTAACATCTGTACAAAATTGAAGGGAGTGGGTGACATGGCCTGGATGATTTGACATGGAATTCCCCTTAGTTATTAACGCTACATTCTCCATGATTTCATTTTTATTTAAACCTCAATTATTATAAAATTATTTTACATTATTAATAATGTTGACCATATCTACATACTAATAACATGCAATTGGATTTATATATACAACAAAATATCGGTTTACAGTGTGAACGAAAAGGCTAATTTGCATATTAATATTAAAAATTTGATTTTAATAAATAGTTTTATTAGTTTTATTAATTTCTAATTGTTTGATTTTATCTTAATGAATATGAGCAAGAATCTCGGGATAAATTTAAAAGAAATCTATTATCAAGAAGAAATAAGTGTAATTATATTCTTTACTTCCTAATTTAACTAAATAGTTAGATTAGGAAAATTTAGCAATGAAAGACGGGAGTGAAGGAAGAGTAAGTTTCAGTTGTTCTATTTTTTTATTATACCCCCCTCCGCCTGTTTCAAATCTTTTTATCTGCATTCTTATTTAGTTTCATTAGCCTTTCTAATTTAGTATATATTTTATTACATGAAGACTTAAATACTTGCACCTGGGGGGTGCATATATTGGCGAGTAACAACAACAACAACAACAAAAACAAACAAACAAACTGGAATCTGTCCACGAGAATGAGAAACATAAAAGTCTCTGGAAATTTGAGATACAAATTGATCATCTAAGCTCGGCCAGACTTAGTACTAATTAACAAGAAAGAAAGGACCTTGACACATTAGGCACCCCAGCAAAAAGGAACTGAATTTTGCTTTTCACCGGTTGTTAGTAAACAAAACAGCCGGTCGATAAAACCAGTAACATTTTTATACTAAATAGAATTTGATTTAATTTTTTTTTTAAATAGTTATTTCATGTTGTTGTTTAGCCTATGTGAAAAAATTAATTTTGCACTAAAGATAAACTATATTGTTATTTATTTAAATAATTAAAACGAAAGACATGTTTATTTATTTTCCATGTGCCTCTACGGATAGTTAATATTAAAAAGTATTTATTTAAAAAAGATTTTGCTAGGTTAGGGTTAGGGTTAGCGGTTTGGCTAGGGTTGGCTAGGGTTGGGTTAGGGTTAGAGTTATAATATACTTTTTATAGCGTGTTAAACGTGTCTAACGTTAAAAGTTTTATAATTAAAAAGAATTGCTATTGAATTAATAACAACATGAAACAAGTAAAAAAAGTGTTTTTAATATAAAAACGTGTCTTTCGTTTATAGTTTTATAATTTTTTAAAGGTGCCTCTAAAAATCGTCTGTTAACAACATGTCATTTTCAATCTAGGTCTCACCTGGGGTGCTTAATGATGTCTTGGTCCGAAAAAAAAGAATTTGTCATCTAGTGAATTTTCCCGTTTCGGTGAACCACTGAATGAAAGAAAACGAAAGAAAGACAAATACTTGGACTTTGCCAGGAAAATGAACAAATGTGGAACCTGGAGGTGACGTGATTCCTACTGTAGTTGGAGCACTTGGAATAGATCTCAAATATCTGGGGAAAAGAGTGGAGGAATTGGAAATCAGTTAAGGTCGGTTAGGATACTCAGAAAGATCCTGAAGACCTGAGAGGACTTGCTTTCACTCAGACACAAGTGAAAAGCTACCAGCAAACGCTGGTATGAAAAACTAGCAAGGATTGACGTATAAAAAGATAAAGAAATAAAGAAAGATAAAGAAATGGAGGCAGCAAAAGCCAAAAGGAAAGAAGCAAAAAACAAAAGGATTGAATCAATTAAAGAAACGCCCCAGAACAAAAAAATCCCGACATGTCCGATATGCACAAAAGAATTAAAAATGCTGATATAAATATAATAAAAACTGATGGTTGAAAAGTGCTCGGCTGAAGGGGGGGGGGACAGAGAGGTGAATAATAGCATCTCTGGACCAGGACAACTATTTTTTTCCTTTTTTTCATCTTTTCCTTATGTTATAATTGAAACAGATTAGCGTTATCGCCTCTGCATGCTCACCTCTCTCTATATATATCTTTTCCCTACTTTTCTTTCTTTCTTCTTATATTTTTTGTGTAATATGTTCCATTTCTTCCTTTACTTTATAATAAAAACGGAATGGTCCATTATTTAGCTTAGGTGACGACTATCACAAGAATAAGAATTCGGCGCTTAAGCGACACCAGAAAATTAGAATTTACATTTTTGTATTTCATTTTGGACGTTTTGGACGGTCTCATTTTTAAAAATAAATTTAAAAATTAAAAAAACAACAGATCAGATATGTCAGCTGGGTCTTTAGAATACACGACTGCACCTCCGCAGGTGACAAG
>CM042137.1:157684489-157693045 GCA_023376005.1 Doryteuthis pealeii | reverse complement strand
CATGTAATAAAATATTATACTAAATTAGAAAGGCTAATGAAACTAAATAAGAATGCAGATAAAAAGATTTGAAACAGACGGAGGGGGGTATAAATCAAAAAATAGAACAACTGAAACTTACTCTTCCTTCACTTCCCGTCTTTCATTGCTAAATTTTCCTAATCTAACTATTTAGTTAAATTAGGAAGTAAAGAATATAATTACACTTATTTCTTCTTGATAATAGATTTCTTTTAAATTTATCCCGGAGATTCTTGCTCATATTCATTAAGATAAAATCAAACAATTAGAAATTAATAAAAACTAAGCAAAACTATTTATTAAAATCAAATTTTTAATATTAATATGCAAATTAGCCTTTCGTTCACACTGTAAACCGATATTTTTGTAATATAAATCCAATTGCATGTTATTAGTATGTAGATATGGTCAACATTATTAATAATGTAAAATAATTTTATAATAATTGAGATTTAAATAAAAAATGAAATCATGGAGAATGTAGCGTTAATAACTAAGGGGTAATTCCATGTCAAATCATCCAGGCCATGTCACCCACTCCCTCCAATTTTGTACAGATGTTAAGGTTAGACAATCCCCAAAATTTGAGCTTCCAATTCGAAGAATTGGCGGAGTCATGTCGATTTTTAGTTCTCCAAATTTGAGGGTCACGATAAATGGCGCCTTTTGTAATCTATTTTGTCTGTAAAATGAGTTCTAGAGCTTCCCGACTCCTAAAATTGGTTTATAAAAGCATTTTTGCCTGTGAAATCCAAAAATGCTATTGAAAATGTCTGAAACCAATTTTAAGTTATGGATGCTTTTGTTGTTTTTTTTTCATTGCAAGATCAATATCCCAATGTGGCACTACATCTATGATAAAGATTTTGTTTATTATTATTCATATATATTGAACATTATTTGTACCAAAAAGATAGTTTGATTTTGCTCAGAAGCGAAGCTACGAAATTTTATTAAAATTTGTTAAAATTTCTCACTTCTATTTTTCTGAATTTTGTCTATGTGTGGACTACCTTAAATTTATACAATCCCCAAAATTTGAGTTTTCAATTCCAAAATTGGCGGAATTACGTCAATTTTTAACTTTCCAAATTTGGGCGGTCGGTCGCAAAAAATGGTGACTTTTTTGTAATCTATTTTTGTCTGTAAAATGAGTTCTAGAGCTTCCTTACTCCTAAAAATTGTTATAAATGTATTTTTGCCCACAGAATCCGGAAATACTATAAAAACTTTGAGATTTAACCAGTTTTAAATTATTAATGATTTCTTATTTGCAAAATTTTAACTGATGTTGTAGTTTAGGTTCTGGGCAAACACCAAACTATCTTTTTGGTACAAATAATGTTCTATATATGTGAAATAATAATAGAAAAAAATTGTCTTATATTCAGTGCCACATCGGGATATTGGTTTTGCTATGAAAAAAGTAATCAATGACTTAAAATTGGTTAACTTGGAGACTTTCACGATAGTATTTTTGTATTCCGCAGGTAAAAATGCTTTTATAAACCAATTGTTAGGAGTAGGGGATCTCAAGAACTCATTTTACAGACAAAAATAGATTAAAGAAAGGCGCCATTTTTCGCCAATACCACCAAATTAGGAGAGCTAAAAATCGACATAACTCACATTAAAAGCTCACATTTGGGGGAATATCTAACTGTAACATAGTCCACAGTTTAAGATTTGTAAAGTTTATATCAGTTAAAGTTTCAGTAAAAAAAATAACAGTTTAAGATTTGTAAAGTTTATACAAATTAATGTTTCAATATAAAATTAACAGTTTAAGCCTTGTAAGACTGTAAAAAATAATTTTTATATGTGATTTTTTTATACCCCCTTTTTCTTATTAGAGGAAAAATTACGTTATGTTTTATTCATTTTTGCGAGTTTTGTTGAATTTTAATCCATTGTAGTTTTACAAATATGTGAGAATTTGGCCATAACTATGGTCTAAACTTATTTTATATCAGTTAATTTTACATTCGAAAATTAACAGTTTAAACTTTTTAAAGTAATTTTATACCAGTTAATGTTTCAATAGAACAATAAAAGTTTAAGTTTTGTAAAATTTATGTCAGTTAATGTTTCAGTCGAAAATTAGCATTTATACATTGTAAACTTATTTTATATCAGTTCGGGTTTTAGTAGAAAATTGACAGTTGGAGCACTGACTTGAAATTTCAACACTCCAAAAACGAAATTCATCATTATCATGCCAATCATGAAACCTTTTGCCATTCGTATTGCAGAATCTAATCATGTTTAAAGAACTTATAGAATCTTATCGTCTACTAAAGACAACAAACAATAACATCTTTTACTATGTTTACTAAAAAGATTAAAACTTTTACATAATAACTTATAATCTCAAATTTACGTGGCGTAGTGGCTAACATGCTGGACTGCGACATCATTGTAAACGAGTTCGAACTCCAGTAGTTCTATTACTTTCATTTTCGGTCTAATACCCTTGGGAAAGGTAAGAAAACCCCTCGTCTCTCAGGTATGATTTAAATAGTACCACTACAGGATAGCTTTGGCATCAGCCACGAATAACCCACGAAGGTTTATATGCCATTAAACACATTAAACAAAGAAATCAAACGAAATGAAGAAAAGTGAAAAATGTTTTTAAAAAAGAAGTGAAACCAAATGTAAGAGGGACTATCGGCTGGAACTTTAGAATACACCGACTGTACCTCTGCAGAGGGGGTAGGACCCCTCCAAAGGGAGCCACCTGATGGCCATGGATGGAATACTGGTGGGGGAGCAGTCCATGACATGCAACCTCCACTTAAATCCTTACTTAGGCTAGATGGGCGGTCGGAGAGGCCCCTTCCGATCAATCGGCTGGTCACGTCAAGCCCTTGCACCTATATGATTGCCTCGTCTCTATTACCCTTATGACAAGTCCCAAAACTTTTTATCATATATGTGCTAGAAGGCGGTGGCCGAGGGTCTTCATGTCCTTGGAATGACGTTAAACTCTATCTGATGGTGAGGTTCCAGTTTTGGAGGTCTGGGGAATATGGAGCACACCATCATCACTATTGCTCCCTGGTCCACTCTGACCCGAAGTGGTAGTATCTGTTAGGGTCCCATCTATGGGTTAGATAAAAAAAATATGAGTTTATAAAAAAATTGAGTATCCATTAAGAAGGAATTTATTTCAAATGTTTGCCGGCATTAAATGACCCATTGAGGTTGATATGCCGTAAAAAATCAAACCAAATATAAGAACATACATACAATAAATATACACGCAAACACACATACATACATACATACATACATATCTTGTGCCTCCCATTGTGTTGGGATGGTAGGTAACAATTGGTTCCTCACGGGTAAGATGTGACACAAGGTTGCAATATGGGACATTCAGCGAGAGTCGGGGGGGAGGGCTTCCTTGGTGCCGTGCCTAACGTGCTGGACAGCGACATCGTAGTAAGCGAGTTCGGACTTCAGTTGCTTTTACTTTCGGACTAATACCCTTGGAAAAGGTATGAACCTCGTTATTTCCCCAGCTATGGGTTAAATAGTACCACTGTTGTCCTTCTACAAGGATGACTTTGACATTAAATAACCCATGAACATTGATATGCCATTAGACAAAGAAACAAAAAAAATTAATGTAAGGAAAAGAAAAACTTTACTAACCTTTTAATAACTTTTCTGTGGTTTCCTTTTAGGAGAAAACGTTCGGATATCAGGTTCTAAAATGGAAGTGTACAGTTTAAATTGGTCTTTTGACAAGGTCATAAAAGGTCGGATTTGCTGATTTAGAATGATACATGCGGCCTTAAGGCCGCAGTTTCCTCACTCCTGTTTTATCCCAAATTACACCGGCATTTTCAGTTCCTGGGGTAGTGTTTACTAAAACAACCTTTTTCATATTGATCTCACAGTATAACCTAATCATTATATAATATCTAATGAAATACCAGATGGGATAAATGATAAACAAATCTTTTAAAAATAAAGCATTTTAGATTTCAATATTACGTTAATTTCATTGCAATTACAAAAGTAATTGCGAACCATTTGTTTCAATAACAAAAACACATCAGCAATCGAAACACATTTTTTATAACATTTAAAAGGAAATAATTGTTTTGAAGACAGAAATAAGTGGTTGGTGTGGCGCTCCACTTTAGACGCAAAAACAATTTCCTGGTCTAGTGCTAATGAAAAGGGGACAGATTCCGTCACTGTCCGTCTGATATCGTTTATAGGCCACTCCACCGACTTTACTAACGAATGTGACATTGACCACATTAAAACCGATTATGGTTATTCTATTCTATAAGAATTTGTATTGCTCTGAAAATGACAATTGACAATATCACAAAATAATATTGACATATGTTCAATTGTCTTTCATATACCACTCAATCTTGAAAATATTTGTATAAGAATTTATATAACTCTGAAGTTGCCAGTTGACAATATCATAATTTAATATTGATATATCTTCCAATATTTGCTTAATATTGTATTTTTGGTGTCAAGATTGGACAACCAGAAACATAATGGTCAATTGTATCGACATGCTGTTCATAAAGAACATACATATTGGATCAGCAGCAATATATATATATATATATATATATATATATATATATATATATATATATATATATATATATATATATATCTTTTTAGTTATAGTTGCCTGGCAATTCTGGCAAATAGGCTTTGATCCTGTCCGGCCATTATAAATGCCATCTTCTGTGCTTTTAGTCCTGAAGCTTTAGCCACTGACGGGTTTTATGTTTATCATCATCAGCATGATTATTTCTGAGTACATATTGTTTATGTTGGGATTTTTTCTTCCCAGGTGATTTTTTCAATTGCTTGTGTTTTAACACCAGTTTTATGATTTTAACCACATTTGTTGGTTAAGTATTTTAAATCAATTTCCTTCATTGAGAAGCAGTGGTTCACAGGAAGTTGATTGACAGCCTGAGTCTCCTCAGGTTTCCATGACTCTTCTGAGTATTCTAGCCGATCTCAACAGTTCTGTAGTCTGGCTGGATGGTCTGGATACTTCCTCTGATTTACAATTAATCCAGACTCTTTTTCAGATCTTTGGGGATCGTTCCAAGGGCACCAATCACAATTAGCACAACCTTCACTTTCATGTTCCACAGTTTTCTTAGTTCTCTGGCAAGGTCCAAGTATTTTTCTATTGTTTCGCTATTATTATTATTATTATTATTATTATTATTATTATTAGCAAAATAAAAAAACGCCCTATGGGCGACGTAAAATGAATATTGCCTGAGGGGATGGGAGTTGAAAATTTAATATCAGTCACTTTGTATCATAAGTAAAGTAAAATCATCAAATTTATTAAAGGAGTAAAAAATAAAATAAATCTATTAAAGGAGTTAAAAATATATTAAAAAATTGAAATGGAAATTTAGTTCTGATAACTTTAAATATATATTAAAATAAAACAAACTATATATAGATAGATAATACCAGGTATGTATTTATTAAAACTTGTTTAAACAACCAATGAGGACTGTCTAACATTGCATGCTCAAATTTTGAGTGTATTTATTCTACGTTATGACGTTTTAGGTAGTGTGACGTAATCAGTGACGTCATTTTTGTTACAGACAAAAACCAGAAGCGAATCTCCATTATTATTATTATTATTATTATTATTATTATTATTATTATTATTATCTAATGTTCTGCTTTACTTTCGGTTTCGTATAATCCTTCACAGAGTTTTATCGAAGAGCGAGGATGTGAGAAGATGAGTGATTACACGTATTCTATGTATTCATTGGTTTCTTTCTTCCTCTTTAGGAAGTTATTTCTAAACGCAAATTGATACTTCTCTTCTAAGGAGATGAGCAGTTCCACAAAGTGCATTTTCTTTTGTATTCCCTATAAGTTGGGACTGCCACGTATCTTGTCAATATGTTTATCAGTTTCTTTCTTGACCATACTCTGGGCTCGTCTGGCACAGTAATAGTTTTATGGTGCCACATTTTTTTTCAATTTCATCTTTGTATTTACTTATTTCATTATACTCACTGATTGACACATTATTATCTGTTGACGCTAACATATCAATTAGAAGGCCTAGTTTTCTTGAATGGTTCTTAACCATTATCTGTTTATTTTTTTCTATCATTTTGGATAGCAAAGTCACAGAGAATAGTAACTTCTTTGGATTTGTGTTCATACGGTTCTTCTTTGTTTGGTGTTTATAGAATTCTTCAGATTTTGATATTCCATAGTACTTGCACATTTTCCAATAACTTTAATGTCCTATTTTTATCATTTTTATGTTTATATTCTATCATTGCTCGGATTGAGCAATCTAGCAATATCATCTTGCAATATTCGTGGACAATATCATTATTTTACTGCTTGAAAGTTTTTCACACCCACTTTAGCTGGTGGTCTTTTACTAGAGGCTGAGTTGCAGCAAGTTTAATCAAGTCTCCAGGAATCTTCTGTGTATTCTAGCCAATCTTAACAATGTTGTTGTTTCGATGTCTTGATCCTTCCTCTGATTTCCAGTGCACCCGGATTCTTTTCCAAACCCTTGGGTTTCGTTTCAAGGGCACCAGTTACAATTCGTACAAACTGTACTTTCATTTTTTTTTTCAGATCTCCGCTGGGTCAGCAAAATTCACGAGGTCCCAAGTTGTCTTTTTCTTGATAATAACACTAGGTCTTGTCTCCTAGTCGGGATTAGGTGATTCGTCTAAGTCAAAAATAATTTTATGCGTGTCATTCTTATCATGCCCATGTATTTTCATATGCGATCTCTCCAGTTTGTCGCTCAAAGTATTCATATAGTTGTTTTTCTTTCCATTTCTGTTTTCTTGTTTTTGTTGTATTTATGCTCGTCCATTTAGTGTATTCTCCGAGTGCTTGAATTGTCGGATCTACACATTATTCAATGCTTCTCCCTTTTTTCCTGACACATATAGTCTGTCTATGTCATTTTTCGAGTGTAATGCCTTGTGCATTGTCATAAGTTTCCTTGTCCTTTGGTCCATCTGTCAAAGTTCCTCTCTTGTCCATTTCAAGAACAGTACAGAGTATTTTACAAGAAAACAGCCCAGGTGTTTATTTCCTTGATCAGATTTCTACTGCAGAGTTTAGTTTCTAGACGTTTTCTTGAAATTCTGAGGTATTATTATTATTATTATTATTATTATTTGGTAATCTGTGTTACAAAGTGAATGTTTGCACCACTTATAAATTCCTAAAGACTTGCTTTATCGAAGCTTATAAAAAAAAGTGAAATAAACATTCCAACATTTTCTGACGAGAAAAACTTTGAAAGAGGAAATTCTTTCTTGCAAAAGTGGTTTGTTGTGATTAGTTCAATTTTAAGGAAAAGGAAGAAGCCAGGATTAGTAAAACAACAAAGAAAATGATCGTGAATTTGTTGAAAAAGAAAAAGAAAAAAGAAAAAAACTGTTTTCGTTGCAACCTATTTCAATTGCTTGATCTTTCTACGGAAGTCATTCCTGGCTGATTTCACTGCGGGCTTTTTTCTCATAGGCGCTTCGTGACAAACTTGCTACTTTCTTGACACTGGCCGACGGCTTATGCTTAAGACCTTTGCCTACAGATGTTCACAAGGTGAATACTCTTCACCTAACCCCCCTACCACGTTTGGTTGCACCCGAAATATCTCCACACACACACAAAAAAAAAAAAGCCCACATGTCTTCTTTGTTTTCGGTTTGCATTTATTTTTTGATTTACAAGTCGTTTAGGGGAATTCACTGGAGTCGAAACTAATTTTTATCTTGTTACGCCCAGTGTTCAGAGTTGTTCAACTCGAAATGCTACTGGCTACAGAGGTGAACCAGTCGCACTTCTAAACTTCTGTACTTTGCGTGGCCAATCTTTTCCAAAAAAGAAATATCTTTTAATTCCCGAAAAGATTTAACGATAAACAAGATTTATCATGAATACGTCTTTTACAAACATTTCAAGTGATAAAAAAAAAAGATAACTTCTTTTTACTGTCGTACTCTCTGGCACTACGTGAGAAGAGAGATGCAATTGCCCAAGTTACAGGCGCATCGAGATTAACAATAACTTCCTATTCAAGCAAACAATAGCGTGAATGAATGATCATTTCTTGCCAGAAATGCAGGGCTTATGGAAATATTAGTTCCCAAGAGGTAATTTGGGTATATATATATATATATATATATATATATATATATATATATATATATATATATATATATATGTATGTATATATATATATATATGTATATATATATATATACATATATATATATATATATATATATATATATATATATATATATATATATTACTAAAAGTGGAGGAATCATATGCATGTAGGGAGATCATACAATTATAAGATGGTAATATTCTATTATAAAACAAAATATAAAAAGTGGGGAATACGAAGGCAATTTCGACCGTTTCTTTTTCAAGTATAAACACCGGCAACGAAGTCAGATTGTATAAGAAATATTCTTTAAGAACAAATGGGGGTGAGCCAGAGGG
>CM042137.1:157651989-157681989 GCA_023376005.1 Doryteuthis pealeii | reverse complement strand
TATATATATATATATATATATATATATATATATATATATATATATATATATATATATATATATATAATCTTATATATATATATATATATATAATATGATATATATATATATATATATATATATACATATATATATATATATATATATATATATATATATATATATATATATAAGAT
This sequence comes from Doryteuthis pealeii, assembly GCA_023376005.1. Lineage (NCBI taxonomy): Eukaryota > Metazoa > Mollusca > Cephalopoda > Myopsida > Loliginidae > Doryteuthis > Doryteuthis pealeii. The sequence goes on along the minus strand of CM042137.1, from coordinate 157,681,813 downwards.
TAAATATACATGCATATAAGATTAATATTACCATAATTAAAAAGTGATACAGGATTAAATCTTTGAATCCTAGTAAACTTTTCCAAATAGACCACCATTTTCGCTTACACACCAACAACACAACCACATGCTATACGTACATATCAGATTAACAGCGCAGTCACTGTCCAAGGGATGAAGCCATAACATTTCAGAATATCTATTCCCTTCCTTATCACAAATAATTAGAAATCTCCGTGAAATCCTTAAACTAAAACCCGAATTAAGAAAGAGATTTTTAGAACCGAGTATGCTCGCATATCATAGGCCTAAAAATTTTAAATCATCTCAAGCAAAAATTTCAATTGTTGTTCAAAATAAACTTCTGAACGAACTTATAAGTTACCTTCTCCGATTGATTCCTTCCCAGGAATACACAACTGTTGGCCGGCCCAGCAAAAATTATATTAACCAGCTCTATACGGATACTGTGATGATGACATGGTTTGGTTCGTTTGGTTTACGGCATATCAATTCGACTTTTCAATTCATTTAATGTCGAATCAAATCATTTTGATATTCGGTTTCTAACAATGCCTGTTATTGCTTAAATGGCCACCCATCTCAGTATTGAATTGGCTCATCGCTGCTTAACTTCGGTGATATTGGGGGAACCGGTGCTTTCACTGGGACAACCGTAAGACCAAGAAGACATACCAACACCGATGGCTGATAGGGACAGTGGATATATATATATATATATATATATATATATATATATATATATATAGAGAGAGAGAGAGAGAGAGAGAGAGAGAGAGAGAGTCAAGGGAATCCATGCATTCAGCATGACCTGGTGATGATGATGGAGATGATGATGATGATAAAAACAGTAAAACTGTGACAACCATGTAGAAAAAAAAGGAAAAAAAAGTCTTTACTTCAAATACATAACAAAAATTACCTATTAGTTGTATAATCACCAAATCGTGCTCACAGCACGGATTTTCATGACCCTCTCTGTCTCTCTCACCACTCATCGCTGTCGGTCATTGCCCTTAGGAAGTCCTCAGCACGGCATCCAATGTCCGTACAGAGCTGATATTAGTTTTGCTGGCCAGTCAACAATTGTCCATGTGTAAGTGTCCACAGGATAACGTCACTTTTCAGTTCGTCCTTACTTCCCAAGCCGTGTCCACAATGTCTTGTTCGTTATACTTAAATAGTTTGTGTGATAGGAGGTAAGTGGCAGCATAGTTGATTTTTGTGGGGTGATGCTTCCATGATTTGTTCAAAACAGCATGCAGCATACTTGTGAAGTTTTCTTTTTGCTTTTTCTGCAAACGTTTCGGTAAAGTCCAAGTAGAGCAGCCATACAATTGTACTAACACGCCTCCTACAGCTTGGAAGAATTCTCGCTTTATCATATCAGAGGAGATCAGATTTCCATATGATCGATAATCTATCAATAGTAGCCTATACATTTCTTTTTTGCGTATATTGACATTGCTTTCTGTAGATGAGATATTAAGTTTAAGATTTCTTTCAAATTTGAAAATATGTTTTGAATGATAACCAAGGTTCTCCTCATCGAATGAAATGTTAAAAACGCTTGACGCCCATTCTAAATTGATCTATGAACAGGATAAACTTAATAAGTCTTGAAATATATTCTTCCTTAATTCAGGCGGTAAGCCCTGTCGGTGGGGCAGTAGAATACACCGACTGCACCTCTGCAAAGAGGTAAAATCCACCCAATAACGCCACCCGTTGGTCGTGGGTGGTAACCCGTGATGCTTAAGGGCTGAATCCTGGTAGATGAGTAGTCCATTACATGCAACTTTGGTTCTTACTTATCGACTGGTCACGTCAAGCCCTAGCACTTATATGATTGTCCAAATAGAGTAGGTCGATTTTTCACTTTAAAAAAATATCAAATTGTCCATCTATGGAAAGTTGTGTGTTAGTATACTGAATACTGATACCAAAAATTAGATCTTTTACTTGCACCATTGTTTGAGGAAATAGCATCAAAGATCGTCTACTAAAATGCATTAAAATCCTACTTTTCTAAAAGCTAAATTTTGAGAAAACGAGGTTTTTTTAGTGCATTTTAGTAAACGATCTTTGATGCTATTTCCTCAAACAATGGTCTATTGTCCCAACCCTATTACCTTTATGGCAACCCATTATCCTTTTTATCATATATATGCTAGAAGGCGGTGACTGAGGGTATTAGAGTCCTGGGTATGACGTTAAACTACTTCTAGTGGCGAGGTTCTAATTCTGGAACTCTGGAGAATAGGACTTAACCCCTTCATTGCCATAACTGACAGGTCCACTCTGACTCGCACCCTGTATAAATAACATTTTCTGTTTCTCCAAAAAATAACTACACCAATTGTTTAAATTGGAAGCTCAAATTTTGGGGATTGTCTAACTTTAACATAGTCCACACCTGTACAAAATTTCAGAAAGATTGAAGGGGGGTGGGTGACATGGCCTGGATGATTTGACATGGAATTACCTAAGTCTGTAATATTTAGATTTTTCAGACTATTGTCCTCAACTTTATTGTTATATGCACAATGTTTTGTCTGATATGTCTTCTGGCCTTTTTCCAGTGTTTCTTATTGAAACCAGTGGTACAAGTGTTAAGCTATGTTAAGTATTCTCTGTTATTATTTCCTGTGGTCAAAGTCCAGAGTTTGACATGAAACACAGGAAGAAGGCCAGAGGGCAACTCAGTCAAAACATTGTTTATATAACAATAAAGATGAGAACAACAGTCTGAAAAATCTAAATAATACAAATTATCAAGCCTCATTTAAAAAATTCGGACAAATAAAAAATCGTCGAAAAGTCTTAAGCAATCAGTGATCAACATCTTTACTTTGGCTGAGTCCATTAAATGCATTTTGAGAAAAAAAGGAAATACATAAATAAATATTTTTTTAAAATATAACTTGTTTTTATCTTATTATAATGAATATTGTGTGTTTTTCTGTCTGTAAACGAAACTATATTATTACTTATGTCACTATTCCCTTAGTTATTTACATCACATTCTCCATGTATTCATGTTTATTTAAAATTCAATGATAAATAAAATTGTTTTACATTATTAATACTGATGACCGTATCTACATACTAATAACATGTAATTATATTTATCGATACAACAAAATAGCGGTTTACAGTGTGAACGGGAAGGCTAATTTGCATATTGACATTAAAAAATTGATTTTAATAAATATGTGCTCAGTATTATTGATTTCTAATGGTTTGGTTTTATTTTAATAAATATGAGTAAAAATCCCGGGAATAAATCTTAAAAGAAATCCATTAACAAGAAGAAATAATTCTTTAATTCCTATTTTAACTAAATAGTTAAATTAGGAAAATTTAGCAATGAAAGAGGGGTGTGATGGAAGAGTAAGTTTCAGTTGTTCTATTTTTCGATTATACCTCCTTCTGTTTCAAATCTTTTTATCTGCATTCTTATTTAGTTTCTTTATAATAATTTCTTTTTATATAGTTACTTTTTTGATAATGTTTATTTAATTATATAAAAATATATTGGTGCCTTGACTTCCGAATTGAGTTTGTTGCGCTCGTAACTCAATATCTTCGTATATCAAATCAATTTTCCCTATTGAAATAAACTGTAATACCATTAATCCGTTCCCAACACCTCCCGACCAAACACCCTGATATTTTTGTTACATTTTTTAAATAATAAGAATAACACTTTATTATATGAAAACATAATAAAATAAAATCTAATGAATTATGTACTACAATATGTTTTAATGTTTATCTTTTTCGTAAATAAAATCTATCTTTGGCGTACAAAAAATTGGAAGCATAAATATTTTAGTGAACTTATTAACATGAGCGTATCTGAAGCTCGTTAGTACCTTAAATTTTAGCTCACAAGACAAAGCAAAGAATCGACCGATTGATAGTTCCTAACTCGGAAAACTCGTAAGCCGGGGGGGGGGGGCACTCGTAAATCGACGTAACATTATACTTATAAAAGTATCATTTTTTTTTTTTTCAGAATATGACAAAATATTTTTTTTAAAACAACAACAAAAAAAAACTATACGAATTTGCTGGTAAAAACCCCCAAAGCGTATGTCAAACAAAATTACTGAGGAGGCGCTCGTCGTGTAATGATTATCATCATAGGAAATGGACACGGCAACTCGAGTTTAAATCCTGTACTAGGCTGTTTGCATTTCACATAGCGTTGATACTCTTGAGAAAGGTAGGGAGTCCTATCGTAGTGTAATAGTTAACAAGCTCGCAAACCAATTATTACTGAACATCGAATTCGATCCTTGCTGGATGTCCCATACTTGTAATCGCGTGTCACATTCTACCCGTGGCGAACAGTTTGGGTGAATACCTATTATTGGGAAAGGTATGCATCCAACTATTCTTCCTCTAGTACAGAGATCACCAAACTTTATTTCACGGTGGGCCGGATAATTGAAAAAATTAACGAGCGCGGGCCACATTATCATTGTAACAAGTTGTAATAAGTGAAAATTTGAGATCGCATAAGTGACAAGTGAAATGCTCACACGCACGACATTTTGTAACCTACATACAGTAGGCAAATCCATGAAGATTCAATAAGATTAACATGATATTTAAGTTTGAATGGCATCAAAACGTCCCTACGTTTTAACAAACGAATTTAAGTACCGTCGGCGGGCCTGATAAAATTCCTTCGTGGGCCGTAGTTTGGTGACCCTGCTCTCGTAGGACAGAAGACTGGGCTCTCTAACCATGGTATAGCAACCGGTTTAGGAGAAGGAAAAATCTGAATTTCAAGGTATTGGCCTGGTGTCACATCTTGCTCGAGGTGAAGGGGTTAGTATATAGATACATATATTAAATCTCGTGTCTGTCTGTAACCGAATAATCGAGAAAATGAGACATTTTAGCATATACTTTTCGGTTATAAATTATCATTAGATTTGTCCAACGATGAAAATGAAATTGTTTTTGAGTCGATTCAGCTACCAGGAGCCGAGTTATATGTGGCGCCTGTTGTAATGGTTATTGTTGAAGGAAATGGACTAGCTGACATAAATTCAAATCCTGGACGCGGCTGTTTGTATTTCATATACCTTGGGAAAGTTATGTATTTAACATAATTTTACGGGACAAGGATACATGCTCTCATTCCAAGGTGGAACATTGCTAGTGAGAGAAACGGTGACTAAGTGGATAAGTAAGGATGTGATCCACAGAAGACCAGCTTCATTTGGATGTATGATACATGTTCCTGTTTGGTAATTGTTGTATCCCGAGATGTGGGATATACAGAAATTTAATAAAAACAGGGAATATGTTAACAATAACAATATTTGTTTTATTTATTCTCACTGACAGGGAATACAGTGGGATGGTTTTGGATTCAGTTCGGATTGATGTAGGATACGCGTGTGTCACGTACCGGGTTCAGTTCTTCTCTGGCTGTCAGTATTTTGTCCTCCTCCTTTTTAGAGAGTATCCGGTTCTAATCGTTAGGGGGAGATAACTCTCCCTAACAGTAATTATTCCTGTTCTAAACAAAATGGCATTAATTTTTGACTCCCCCTCGTAATTTACCTTGAGTAAAGGAATAATTTTCATCTAAGTTATACAAATAGTATTATTTGTTAAAGATTGTAATTTGATGTGAAGTTTTGTTTTCTTTTATAAAACTAAGGTCTACATTGAGACCCTAAGAAGGCTCAGAGCAAGAATCCAACGAGTAAGACCTAGCTTGCCAATCGACAATGTCTTCTTTCTGCATGACAATGCTCGACCATACGCAAGTATCAGGACAATTTGCCTCATTCGGGTGGATAACTTTACCGTATCCTCCATATTCACCGGATTTAGCGCCTTCAGGCTATCATCCCTTCGGTCCCATGAAAGAGGGATTGAGAAGCAAACATTATTCCAGTGACGAGGAAGTGAGACTTGTAGTGAAGAAGTGGCTCAAAGAACAGTCAACATAATTTTATGGGACAGGGATATATGTTCCGTATGATACATATTCCTGTTGGTAATTATACGGATAATCTTCAACTTGTTCCTCGTAAATTCCTACTATAAAACAAACTGAACCCTCATTTTATGTCCATCTTTTTGCAATAAATATTTTAAATATGTTTGCAATAAATGTTTTTAAATAAATAAGATGTATTCAGTATTGTAAAATAACGGGTGCATGAAAAATAAAACATTTATTGCAAAAACACGGACATAAAATGAAGGTTCAGTTTATTTTATGGTAGGAATTTACGAGGAAGAAGTTAAGGATTACCATTATACCTGTCCTAAACAAAATAGCATTACTGTTTGACTCACCGTCGTCCATTGCGGCAAGATACTGAAGCACACATCCATCACATATTCGAAGGGACCAACATTTCCATTGAATCATCTCTAAACATTAAAGAAACTGGAACAAATAAAGAAAGGACAATTAAAAACTCTTCGGTGCTGTCGTATTAGAATTGTCCTGTGATTCCTCTCCTTAACAATGCTATGTCACTTTATTTATTTATTTATTATTTTGCCGGTTACCGACGTGAAAATGTACCTCCTTAAAAAAAAGATTACTGTCCACTCTCTTTTAATTTTTTTTCGGTAAAATAATTTTGTTAACTTTTTGATTTACAACGCTCCACCCCCACCCTTGGATAAAATACAAATAAGAAGTGATACAGCATAAATAAATTCATTTCTTTTTCAATTGAATCTTTAAATATAAGATGTGTCAAAAAAGTATCGAGATTTTTTGCACTTTTTTGACACACCTTGTATTCTGAAAAAATTAACGTTCCATTCATTGTTCATTTCTATCTTGGTAAATACAGCTTCAAATTACGCACTTTTATGACACACCTTGTATTCTGAAAAAATAAACGTTCCATTAATTCTTCATTTCTATCTTGGCAAATACAGCTTCAATCTCGATACTTTTATGACGCACCTTGTATTTAGATGAATAAACTATAAGATTGTTAAGTGAAAACTCGAAATTCAAAACAAAATATTAAGCCAGAAATAAATTTTTTACAACCCCCAAAAAAAAACTCGTAATTCAAAACAAAACAAGAAAAAGTGTAAAATTATATTTAAAAGAGGGGACATTTGTTTTGAATAAAAAATATATTTAAATGTTTAAAGGTGTTTTATGTTTTTCGCAATTCTCGCAATTCAACAAAATACTTTTTTAATGTACATTGTAGAATTACGAAATGATTTGAAAAATAAATTGCGTACAAGTTTATTTTTCTTGTCTCATTTCTTATTTATATTTTATTCAGAGAGATGCATTTTAAATTAAAAAAAAAAAAATTCCCGAAAAAAAGAAAATATGCGTATCAAAGGAAAAAGAGCGCACAGTCAATTTCTAATGAGTCGGAAGCCGTCAAGAAAAAAACACACACAAAAAAAACAAAAACAAAAAAACAAAAAACAAGTGACACAGCGCTATTAAAGGCAAGAATCTCGGGACGATTATAATTCCACAGCACCAACTATTCTTCTTTCTGCAAATTTCATTATACGGTTGTAAGCGCTTCCTAAATTCTCATGACTAAATTCCCCAGTACGATTCCCTATTTTCACCATATCTGACATAATTAACTTTCACACACACACACACACACACACACACACATATATATATATATATATAAGCACGGCTTGGATATGTGCAGTAAAGTTTGGAGCTGATGGTACGTGTGGCGCTCCACCTCAGACGCAAAAACAATCTCTCTTGTCTAGCGCTAGTGAAAAGAGCATAGACTTAATCGCTATTACTTGGTTTCTTTTTAATGGCATATCAACCTTCATTGGTTGATTATTGCCACCGTCATCCTTGTAGAAGAACAGTAGTGGTACTATTTAACCCGTAGCTGAGGAGGTCAGGGTTTTTACCTTCCCCAAGTGTATTAGTCCGAAAGTGAACGTAATAGTGCGACTAGGGTTTTCTCAGTCCAGCATGTTAGTCACTTTGCCAAAAGGGACTTCCTCCTCTTTTCGTCCCACTTAAATCAAAAACCATGTCTTCCGTGTTCGCTGTCAGACTCTGAGTCACATTCCGTTCGTCTCTCCGCATCGTTCTGATTATTTCAACAAAACCTTTTTTTTCTTATTCTTTTCTATCGCCTCGGTTTGCATTCCGTTTCTTGTATGCACGCCCTATCGCAACTGATGAGCCACTTGCTCTTGTGATTGCCGCATTATCAAATGCAATCTAAATTTAACTCCCCGGACAAATGACTGATTGGCCGCTGCTTTCCACCAATGACACGGTATTCAACGTCCGGGGAATTCATTTCCCTAAATAGACCCCAATCGTTCGCTTCACATCCTCGATAATCTCCAGAGACAACGCATACTCCTTGAATAACCACATCACCCGGTTTAGGGGAGCACATTAATACGTCTATACTATCAGTCAGCCATGTCAAGTGACATCTATTTTTACTAGATCAATCTCAATCTGACAATGTCTATCCGTCAAAGGATGCTGATACGCCACACACACAAAAAGGAAAGGGTTAGTAGGAGGCCAGCTCCAAAAGTAATGCCTCCACTTTATTTCAACGGAAACTACAAAAATGTTCTCTTGTTTTTCTTTAACGGCATATCAACCTCTGGGTTATCTAATGCCATTTTTTTTATATATATGATTTGTATAGGAATAGTTTGTAGGTAAATAGTTTGGATTATTCAGACTATTATCCTCATCTTTACTGTTATCTACACAACGTTTCGGTCGATGTGCCCTCCGGCCATCGTCATGTATTTCGTGTCGAACTCACGAACCTTCTTGTCGAACTCGTGAGCCTTCATATCATAATCAAGAACCTTCACGGAAACGTATGGGTCGATACCAATAAAGATGAGACAATAGTCCGAATAATTCAAATAATTCAAATTATCAAGCCTCATTTAAAAAAATTCAGAGAGATGGTAAATAGTTTTTTTTAAACAAATTGTTCGAGTGCGAAACAACAGTTGGTTATCAATTTTGCTTTACACGTGTATTTTTGTAGAAATCCTTTTTTATCTATCTCACCTGTAGATGAGACCCTAACAGGTACTACAACTCCGGGTCAGAGGGGACCTGGGAGTAATGACGATAAAGGGATACTCCATACTCCCCAGAGCTACCGAATTGAAACTTCACTTCTAGATGCAGTTTAACGTCATGCCCAGGACACGAGGACCCTCCGCCACTGCCTTCTAGCACATATATGATAAAACGGTTTGGAGGGGGGTTGCCATTAAGGCCAATAGGGTTGAGACAATAAGGTGCTATGACCTGACGTGACCAGCCGATTGATCGGAGGGGGTCTCTCCGACCACCTGTCTAACCTAAATGGAGGCCAAAGTGGGTATTGCATGTCGTTGATTGCTCAGCCACCAGGATTCCGTCCTTAAGCATCACAGGTTGCCATCAACGGCCAACAGGTTGCCCCATTGGGGGGGGGGCTACAACAGATACTAGGAGCACAATAGCACTGTAAGTTAGAGCAAATGTTCAGCTGCAAAATATCATTTTTGGGGGGAATAACCCACAAAACTTCTACTTTGTATCAGATAGCAGCTGAGTGGCAGCCTCTCAAAATGGCGTCTGACATGAAAGTAAAGGCATGTCATTGAATTCCTCCATACGCACAAATTGTACCCATTATCGACACTTGCCGAAAGTTTATGGAAATCAAACAGTGACCAACTCATTTCCGTAAACTTTCAACAAGTTATTCGGTTAATTATACATTTCGGTATTGGCGACAGCGATGCGACTGACGGGCGATGTAAAAAAAGAAGTGAGACAGTATAAATAAATTCATTTATTTTTCAATTGAATTTTTAAATATAAGGTGTGTCAAAAAAGTATCGAGATTTTTTGCACTTTTTTGACACACCTTGTATTCTGAAAAAAATTAACGTTCCATTCATTCTTCATTTCTATCTTGGTAAATAGAGATTCAAACTCGGCACTTTTTTGACACACCTTGTATTCTGAAAAAAATTAATGTTCCATTCATTGTTCATTTCTATCTTGGTAAATAGAGCTTCAAACTCGGCACTTTTATGACACACCTTGTATTCTGAAAAAAATTAATGTTCCATTCATTGTTCATTTCTATCTTGGTAAATAGAGCTTCAAACTCGGCACTTTTATGACACACCTTGTATTCTGAAAAAAAAATGAATAACTTTTAAATATTGTCGAAAAATAAATTCTTTAAAAATTCTTTTCAAAAAAATTTCATCTATATTAAAACTAAAAGCATTTTTATAAGTTTCTATACGTGATTTATTTTAGTAAAAAATTGATGAATTCTGCTAAAAATGTCATAATATTATTATTTTTCAAACTTTTTATAAAATACAATAGGGGGAAGGGAGACATCGTAAAAATATTTCCCCTTATATATTTTAGGAAAAAAACTATTTTAAACATAATTACATCAACAGGTGAATAATTACCGAATTTTTCGTGAAAATTTGACTTAATTGATTTTATCTTGAACTTGCGAAAAAGAAAGAGTCGTGATCAGCTTCTACTCACAAATCTGGAGACATGTTGAGTGATAGATATCGTCGTAGAAAATGGACACGGTGAGACGAGTTCAAATCTGGAAGAGGCTGTTTGCATTTCCCATAGCGCTAATACCATTGTGAAAGGTATGCATTCTCACCCCAGCTATGAGCAAATATTAGGGTGGATTGGGCTCTCTAACCTTGGTTAGGCAATCAGTCTAAAAGGAAAACTGTGAATTGAAACCTGTTAAACTCCGCTTAAGAAACTGACCATGTGTCACATCCTGTCCGTGCCGAGTGGTTAGTAAAATATATATACTCAAAATCGGGGTGATCTTGATGGACTACACGGACAATATTTTTAGACAAAAACGCCGTTATCGCTGCTGATCTAAACGTTGGTACCTTCGGTTGAGGCTGATTTCTATGAACACCACATGCAAACTATATTCATAGCTGGCGAAAAATTTATAGCTAATGATGATGACTACGTGAAAAGGATGTAGTGTTTTGTAGCTGGGAAAATGCCGTACTCCCTGTACTTGGAATATATATATATATATATATATATATATATATATATATATATATATGTTGTAGAATAAGGTTTTTCTCTCTACCACGGATTCGTTGTTCAAAGTACACCTTCCTCAGGGGTTCTCCTGAGGAGGGTGTACTTTGAACACCGAAACTGTGATAGAGAGAAAAACTTTCTTCTACAACTATAAATGCTCTATACTTTACAAAATATATTGGGCCCTTTTGGATTAACTACTAAGGCTATTACAATGAAAACATGGTAGCAATTTTTGAATATATATATATATATATATATATATATATATATATATATATATATATATAAAGATAGGAGTGTTGGAGTAAAATCCGACAGTATGAGGTAAGGTATAACAAGAATTTTAACCCACTTCTCTCACCACCCCCACTTTCCCAACAAGCACCTAGCAACCTCCTCATCTCATCTTCCCTTACAAACCATCATCCTCTGAATTCCCCCTCCATTTTATATGATATTATTTTCTGTTCAATCAAATCCTCTGTAACCTCCCTACCCCTCAATTTCACCACAAATTCACTTTCTCTCTATAAATACAAATGTACATACTTTGCTTTGAATAAAGTTAGATTGATGATGTTCCTCGCGTAAAGAAGGACGAAATATTTCTCTCCTACTTCTACTTATTTGAGTCATTATTTTTTGTTCACTTTTCCTTTTACCTTACCTCATATATATATATATATATATATATATATATATATATATATATATATATATATATATATATATTTGTGTGTGTGTGTGTGTGTGTGTGTGCATCGATACAAGGCTTTACAATCAGAGCTTACCTCATATTTCTGTACGTCAATACAAAAATGGAGCCTTTTTGTAATAACAGACTTCTGCTAGTGAGGAACTTTACCCTAAAGCTTCCAGAATAGTTGGAATGCGCTTAGTGTCAGTTATTTTGCATCTATAATTAATTTTTTTACATTATTCCTATTGGTTTCTGAACAATGAATTATTCTCCCATCAATTTTATTAGAAGTAGAAACAACGGCGGAAGTTATATGCAATTCCTATTTGAATAACATAAGCGTTACCATGACAATGTGTAAAGCAATTCTCTTGGTCGGACAAAACAAATCGCTTAATAAAATCTCCAAAAGAAATCAGGAAGAGTTCTTCTAATACAACGAGACAATAACCGCCCGTTGGCTGTGTGGTCATGCCTAAGATAAATGTAAAATTGTAATGTCACGTATGAATTTTGAAAGTTTAAGATAAAGAAAAAGAAAAATCAATAATAAAATTACATGGCCGAACAAATAATGTCTCTTGTCCTGGTTGTTGTTTTAGGAGATTTAAATAAAAAATAAATTTAAAAAACAAATAAAGGAATAAATAAAAATAAAATAAAATAAATAAATGATGGTCTCACAAGTCATGATATTTCCCCCCTTTCAAATCTTTTGTTGGAGGAGTCCTCGTAGCGTAGTGGCTAACTTGCTGGACTGGGACATCGTAGTTAACCAAAATCGAACCCCAGTCTCGCCATTACGTTCACTTTTTTTTTACTAATATTGGGAATGGTATGAGTCTCATTATCCTGCTAGCTATGGGTTAAAGCTAATTGGCTGATATCGACTTTAGGCCACTCCGACGACTTTACTTTTTTTTATTCATAAAGAATACATACACGAAATGTCTTTGATATAAAATAGCCCAACAAGGGTTGACGTGCCGTAAAATCTAACCATCCATCCAACCGACGTAAAATGGAAGGAGCATGAAATACTCCCCGTGTAGCAATTACAGATTCACCAGTCTTAAAAAAAACCAAAAAACTTAAAAGACCTGACAAACGTTGTTCACCGGTCCAGCCATGATCTTAATTGATCGTATTTGAATAAATAAATACATGATAAGGCATTAACAATACGGAGCTACCATTATCACTTGCCTAAATTCACTTGCACTGAACAAGTACAGTTTAAGGTAATTATGAACTTTAGCTGACCAATTAGTTAAAATGCGATGCTTAAATGGTCACCCATCTAAGAAACTGGCTCGTTGCTTAACTTCGTTGCTCTAGCGGGAACCACTGCTTTTAACAAATAGAAGACAAATCAAAGAAAAAAATACAAATAATAATAATGATAAAAATAAACAACTTAAAAACAAAAATATATAAAGAATAAAATATTATAAAACAAATATATAGAAAAATATTCTTTATTAATCTCTATATAAATATACGAGGGTGAGTCACTATAATTTGCCTCTCAAACCGTCTCTCGTGCTCTCTTTCATGGGACCGAAGTGATGATAGTCTGAGGCAAACATTATTCCAGCGTCGAGGAAGTGAAATCTAGAGTGAAGAAATGGCTCAAAGAACAGTGAACATAATTTTACGGGACAGGAAGACATGCTCTCAGTCGAAGGAGGAACATTGCTATTGAGAGTAATGGGGACCATGTGGAAAAGTAAAGATGTGATCCACAGAGGACCAGTTTTATTTTTACGTATGATACGTGTTCTTCTGTTGGTAATTATAACTGTCCTAAACAAAATGGCATTACTTTTTCACTTACACTCGTATATGAATTATAGATAAGAGATTTATTACTTATTTTTTATTTCCCAGACAACGCTGGGTAGCTCTGCTAGTTCATTTTATAATTCGTATATATGTGTACGTGGTGTAATTGTTAGCTAGCTAGATTTGAAGACCATTGTTAGTGAGTTCGATTCTCATTGAGTGCCCCATACTTCTGGCCTTGTACCACATCTAACATAAGCTTAGTAAACAACTATAAGTTGACATATACACATCTTAATTCAGAAGTAATTACGAGGTGGATTAAAAAGTATCGAGACTCAAACAGAAACATTTACCTAAACATTTACCTAGACATTCTGTATATATAAACATTCAACACATTTACTCCACCGAGTTTTTCATTAATCGAAGCCTCTCTGAAACTCATCTTTTTATAACTGTGCCTTCGTATTTCTTTTTATATCCTGAAATATTATTGTTGAGATGAATTTCAAATTTAGTAAAAAAGAACTAGCAATATTAAACTGGGTTGGCGAGTATATAGGATGTTGTACTGCTCCCTTTTCATGCATCACGCTTGTCCGGCCACTTTTAAACTTTTCTATCCACTCTTACACACTTCTATGTGATAGTGCACCGTCCCCGTATTGTACTAAAAGCCTCCGATGAATTTCCACCCCTGACACTCCTTCCGACCAGAGAAATTTGGTCACATCCTTGGTGCCTACTGATCATGGAGTGGCCATCTTTACATTGTAAAGACAGTCACCAGAATGGTGCGATCAGGCTCAACATTCGATCACGTGGCCACAACAGTGCCAACTGTAAGCACGCATGCGCAGAACGTGGTGTAACAATAATAAAGATATGTTATGGAGAAAATGCGGATAATTTTTTACTCTCCCTCATATTTGTTTATCTACCCTTTCCAATAATGGACAAGTTCACTAGGAAGAATTAACTGACATATGAGATTGTTGGAATATTTTGTATTATAAGGTGTGCTGGAATCCAAAACTTAAACTTATAGACTTGGCGTGGTCCCATGGATTAAACCGCAGCCAATCAACAGCCCGAATACGTGGTTAGTTAACTATTTAATCGCCGATATTGACAGCCGTTCATTTGCACGTTATTCGACATTGACGAACGGACCTGCAAATAAAGGATCATACCTAACACTAAGGGACACTAAGGAACAACAAAAGAATCACACCTAATACTAAGGGACATCAAGGAGCAACCAATGGATCGTACCCAACACCAAGGAACAGCCAAATTATCATACCTAACACTAAGGGACACCAAGGAATAACCAAAGGATCATACCCAACACTAAGGGACACCAAGGAACAACCAAATGATCAGACCTAACACTAAGGGACACCAAGGAACAACCAAAGGATCATACCCAACACTAAGGGACACCAAGGAACAACCAAAGGTTTCTTCTCTAAAGATCGCGCTCTGCTTAACACGTGTAGCCGCCTAAAAATGGTCACAAAAATCGAACAGAGATATTCTCTAGACACGGACAGCAGGATGAGGACTATCTATCCCCGCGGATTGAATGAAGGGTTTAGATCAAAATTTCAAGAAATGTTACCGACTACGCGAACATCTACACAAAAACAGAGCGTGTATCGGCCGAAACGTTGTGGCTATATTAACAGCCAAGATGTTTTGCGTGATTTAATGAAGTCCAAGTTCATCAGTCTATATTACAATGGTGAATAAATCCTAATATCAAAAATGGAGATTAAATATTTTTTCCTGATACAGTAAATTCTTGATGGGTATACAATTTTTTTAAAACTTAGTTTTTTTAAAATCATTTTTTTTCCTATTTAACCCATAGATTGGACATTAACAGGTACTACCACTCCGGGTCTGAGTGGACCTGGGAGTAATGGCGATGAAAGGGTACTCCACACTCCCCAGAGTTCCATAGTTGAAACTTTCTTTAGATTTTAACCTCCGTTTGTTCATAATTCAAGATAAGTTATAAAACGTAGACTTTTTTAAATGTAAAATAACAAGATTTGTATTCTGAAATCAACGGATAAGCAGAATTTACGAGGGAAGAATTTGAAAACAACTTGATTTAAATAAATCAATCAGATTTGCAGTTAAAATCTCAAAAGGAGACACAAGACAAATAAAGTAAATAAATAACAACCTTGAAATCTTAAGTTGGATTCAAGGAACGTTTAATTCTTTCTGAAAATTAAATTCAATGCTTTTGTGTCTTTTATTTCCGTAGGTATTTCATCAATTCTTTTTACCTTTGTTGATATTAATAGAAAAAAAAATTGGTTGTTTAACGCGTCTATAAATCAGCACTGATTCAATTTGTTAGGAAGAGATAGTTCCAAGATATAATTATTATCTGTTCACTAATTCAAGAAGTCATTCCAAGAAGTCTTCTTCTCCAGGAATCCAACAACTCCTCCAGATATGATTTCGTCAGAATCTTTTTTTTTCTTCTTCTTCTAAATTCTTTTTATTTATCTTTTATTCTTTTACTTATTTTCCATTGGCGGTTCTTTTGTTCTCATCTCATTCTTTCTTTATCATTTATTTTTTTTACTTTCAGTTTCACTTTTCTTCTTTCCTTTCAAACAAGCGTTTTTTTTCTCTTCGTTCCTTTAACTTTTGTTTTGCCTTTTTCTTGTAGTGTTATTTTTGTTCTTTTTCTCCACCCTTCCCGCCAATTCTCTTTCATTCTTTTCTTTTTTTTTTGTTCCATAGCCTTTCTCCATCATTTCCTTTACCGAATTTGGCACTATTTCTATTTTGATTCCTGTCTTTTAGTCAGAAAGCACTTCATTTACTCCAAGTCCGCTTTTCATTTTTACATTTCTTTCGTTGTCTCTTTCAATGGCTCCCATGTCTCCTTTACTTTCAGAATTGGCAACTTTTTTTCACACCTTTACAACTTCCGCCAACCCCAACCCCAATTCTTCCAACTGCTTTCACTTCCGTTCTCATTACAAATCCCTTTCTCTTCACCCCCCACCCACACCCGCCTTTTCTTCCTTTCCCCTTTCCTCTTTCTGTCCCTTGTTTTTCTTCACTAATTCGCTCTATTACACTTTTTATGATACCCCCACCTCTTACAGCATTCGAGCTTTAGTCCCCATCTACACTTTGTTCATTATTGTCTGTCTTTATTTATTTATCTATTTATTTATCTATTTATTTATTTATTTTTTTTATATCCAACCTCTACGAAACTATTTTTTTTCTTAGTCGGGCTTTCACAGTTAATTCTTAGAGTCAGGTTTGCGTTCGAGATATTTTTTGCCCCTTTTCTTTTCTCTTCATTTTTTCTTCTTCTTCTTCTTGAAGCTTGCAGTTTTTGATTCTTTTTTTCCTCCCTCAAACTTTTGTTTTTCTCTTCATCCCCCTCTTCCTTCGTCTCTTTCCTGATTACTTTTGCCTCTTCCTGTTTCCATCGTTACCTCCAACTTCCACCCCTTTCTCACCCCCCCCCATCATAACCTTTGTCCTCTCGATTATTCAGCTCTTCCGAAGTCCTTTGTTTTTAAAGAAACTACTTTTACTTCTTTCTTTCTTTCTTCCTTTAAAGCCTTCTTATTTCTGCTTAGATCTTTTTTTTTCTTCTTTATTTATAACAGATGCAAATAATTATCGTGTAGTGTGTTCACTCCACCAGTGACACAAAAACATTGAAATTATTCATTTAGACACTCAGATGACTGATTATTAATCTTCAGTAACGAGAATTTCACTAGTGTATTATAGGTACCTCCAATTTGCTGTGTGAAATTTACCCCCTCCCCCTATATCTAACACAAGGAAACTTGCATAAAGGTTAATACTATCTTAAAATTATTTTGTCAATTCAAAAGAAGAAACATTAAAAGAACTCCAGATTGTTAAAAAACAATATTTTTCAGCTTACAGAATTAATGAAAATTATGAACAAAAACAATGTTTACATTTTTGCACCGTTAAATCAATTGAAATTTAACGTAGCCAAAAACATGTTACGACTAGATACTTTTTAAAAATTAATTGTTCGATTTTTACGAAATTTTTCCATAATTACTTACCTTTTGTTGAAAATATGTTTGAAATAAGTTTTTCCTAAAATCTATTAAGGGAGACATTTTTTACGAGGTCTACCCCCCCCTCTATTTTATTCTATGAAATATGAAAAAATGAACCCACACTAAACGTTTTTTTACCTTTTTTCTATAAAGATAAGAGTCTGAATAATTATATCAGAAGATTTTTATAAGTCTCTATACGGGAGTTTTATTTATTTATTTATTAAAAGAACCATCAATACAGAATTCTGCTAAATAATATCGATAAAGAGATTGACCCTGTTGTATAAAAAAACGGACTGTTTTACTTATTTTTCCAGATAACGGTAATTTTTCCCTAATCGGATGATTTGATCTTTGAATTAATTGTTTTTCTTTGTAACAATTCGTTATATTCGCTATCTTTTTTGCGAGTTAAAAAAAAAGTTAAAAGATATTTACATTTCTTCCTTCCTAAACTGATCTGGTGACGTATTTTGGTGGTACCTAGTGTATTAACTTAACGTTAAACGTAACATTTATACTTTTGAATGGAACCACATACAATTTTGTTTATAAGTTCGAGTGAGATCGAATTTAAACGACAATTCTTCCAAGCTGTGGTCATATCAGTGCTGCACCTGACGAAGCACCTGAAGAATAAGCTAGATAGGAGCTGCACAAGAATGCTACGCGCGGTCTTGAACAAGTCGTGGAAACAACATCCGACAAGGAAGCAGTTGTACGACCACCTGTACCACCCCCCATCTCACAAACCATCCGAGTAAGACATGCTGGACACTGCTGGAGAAGCAAGGAAGAACTCATAAGCGATGTTCTCTGTGGAAGCCAACACATGGACATGCTAGTGTATGCCGCCCAGCAACGACATACATTGACCAGCTTTGCGAGGATACTGGATGCTGCGCAGAGGACCTCCCAGGGACAATGAATGATAGTGAAGGTTGGCGAGAGATTGTTATGGATATCCGTGCTAATTGCGTGACATGATGATGATAATGATGATGATGATGATGATAAGTTCGAGAAGGATTCTTGACATTACAATATATCTAACCGAATCTTTTCTTCTTTGAGTCTTTGTTTGATATTATCAACAAAGCATTTCAGCTGATTCATTCTGCGGTCTTCTTCAATGTTTGGTCTTGGTTTATTTATTTAATGGCATATCAACCTTCTTGGGATTACAAAGTTTCGTAAATAACGACTTTGCAATTAGCTCGTACTTCTAAAATATCAAAAGATTTATATTGCTCTACATTTTCTGCTTTCTATCCAATATCTTTAAAATATTAAACTAAATATAAGATTAAGTAAATAAAGAATTAAACCCCCGCCTTACTCTCTTACCATAAGCAAACATAATATACATATATAAATGAAATTGATTTAATTGATTCATACTTTTATATGATCTAATCATTCAGATTCAATTTTCTGTGTTGAATGCAGAAAGGAAGAAACAAAATGTTGCGTATAGAAAGAAAGTAACTGGATGGTGAAAGAAAGAAAGAAAGTGATTGATGGTGAAAGAAAGAAAGAAAGAAAGAAAGAAAAAGAATTAAAAAACCTGAAAAAAGTAATAATGAATTCAGTAAAATAAAGAAAGGGAATACCAAATAGAGTGTTGCAAATCAATGATGTCAAACTAAACGTTAGTATTTAAAAGTGGATTTATCTTAAACATTTGAAAGATCTTCTGAAAAAGTTCTTTATTTTCGCTTACGACTCATCAGAGGAAATCTCGTAAGAGAAACCAACTGAGAAGTCAAAAGTCAATAAAGCACAAAACGGAACGGAAAAAGGAATCGGTGAAAACTCAATTTTATTATCCTGTCTCGGATAAAGGGAAGCTGGAACCGATACTTAGCTGGAAATTATATCTGAATTACTTACTGCTTTCAAAAACCAGGTCTAAAGGAAGGGATGTATAGCGCTTCCAAGATAGCTAGTTGAAAATTAGAACTAGTATTGTTAAGTACAGATAATTTGTCAATGTCGTACGTCTTAGCATACGTATTTACCAATAAATGTTGAGTTATGACAGAATGGGTGGAATGTGTTGTCTGATTCTGTTTTCAAATCTGTGTGGTGCGTCCGATATACCAAGTATCACATTTGCATCTTCAGACGAATCCGCTTTTAAATGCCAAATTCATATTTAATCATTTAACAATATAATTAAATTGCAGTATTTTATTTTTAAACTTTATAAACCAGAAGATGCTGTTTCTCAGACGACATGAAACAATTCCATGTTCACCACTGAAGACTTATGAGGGTTTATTTACCGAGATTAATATATATATATATATATATTATATAATATATATATATATATATATATTTACCAACCCCTCCGCACGAGCAGGATGTGACACAAGATCAACTTCGTAAGCGGAGTTTAACAGGTTTGAATTCAGAGTTTTCCTTCTCCTAGACCGGTTGCCTAACCAAGGTTGAAGAGTCCAGTCTGCTCTGCTATTTATCCATAGCTGGAGGGAGAGTAGGATTCATACCTTTCCCAAGCGCTAAGTGAAATGCAATTACCACGTCCAGGATTTGAACTCGGGGTCAGGAGTCCATTTCCCAAGACTTTAACCATTACACTACGCACTTCCACCTACCGAGATTAATATACGACGTGCCGCCGAGGTTTAATGGTTAGCAAGCTAGTCTACCAGCTTACTACTGAAAAACGAGTTCGATCCTCGCTGGATGCCCCATACTTGTGATTTTGTGTCAGATCCTACCTGTGTTGAACGGGTTGGGTAAATAATCTTTTCTTTTTTATTTCATTATTTTTTTATTATTTCTGTGACGTCATCGGAAGATTTCGTTACATTGAGATGCTGTATTTAGCTCAGTCGGTAGAAAACTGGCCTAGGAAATGTGAGGTGCCAGGTTTGGTACCGGATCCACCAACTCAGTTACACAGCTTGGATAATTTTATCTTTGACGGCGAGAGGACGACATATGTGGTTTACCGCCAGCAAAAAGGGGATACACTCCCTCACTGTTCGGCTGATACCGACGATAAGCCACCCAGCAGACTTTACTGGTACCGGCTCCCACCAACTCAGTTGCACAGCTTGGATAATTTTATCTGTGATCTAAAGCATGGCGAGCTGACGACATATGTGGTTTACCGCCACCAAAAAGGGGATACACCCCCTCGCTGTTCGGCTGATACCGACGATAGGCCACCCAACAGACTTTACTGTAAATAAACCTTTACGCTGTATTTTATCGATAATAAATAAAGTAGGCAAAATGGCCCATTGTCAGTATCAACCGGACAACGAGGGAGTCTATCCCCTTTTCACTAACGCTAGACCAGAGAGATTATTGTTGTGTCCTCGTTGTAGCGCCACACCTACCATCAGCTCCCTACTTTACCGCACAGATCCAAACTGTCTTACTAAAATGTTGAATTGGCGGGGGCCCGTATCGAACCCAGAACCTTGAGGTTCCTAGGCAGATGTAAGTAAAATAAATTATAGTATTTTTTTAGAAGTTGTAAATAAAGTAAAGGCTTAAAATCGGTATCAACCAGACAGCGAGGGAGTCTATCCTCTTTTCACTAGCACTAGACCAAGGAGATTTTGGAGTCTGAGGTGGGGCGCCACACCTACCATCACCTCCTTACTTTATCGCTTATATCCCTGTGCTACTCATACGCTGAGTTGGTGAGGGCCGGTTATCGAACACTCTTCCGACTGAGCTAAACCGTCCTTGTAGTTCATCATCTCTCTCTCTCTCTCTATATATATATATATATATATATATATATATATATAAGCCACTTATATTACGAAAATAAAACAATCAACAACAAAGTAAATATATATACACATTAAATATCACTGGTCGTCGCTTTTTGTGCAAAAATTATGAAAATTTGATTGATATTTGAAGTATGCATAAAATTAACATTGAAATTCTAACATTGTAAACATCTCAAGAGTAAACAAATCAATAAACCTGCATTTTTTGCCCCCATCCTCTAACCGAGCGATGCTTCGTTTGCTTTGGTTTTGGTTTGTTTTACGGCATATCAACTTCAATGGGTCATTTAATGCAGATTAAGTTTTGAAATAAATTCATTCTTAGCGGATACTCAATTTTTATTATAAACACATTTTTCTATTTAACCCATAGATGGGACCCTAACAGGTACTACCACTCCGGGTCAGAGTGGACCTGGGAGCAATTGTGATGAAGGGTGCTCCACATTCCACAAACTTCTAGAACTCACCATCAGATAGAATTTAACGTTATTCCCAGGACATGAAGACCCTCAGCAGCGGCCTTCTAGCACCATATGGTAAAAAGAGTTGGGGCTTGCCATAAGGGACAATAGGGTTAGGGCAATCATATAGGTGCTAGGGCTTGACATAACCAGCCGATTAATCGGAGGGGGGCTCTCCAACCACCCGTCAAGCCTAAATAAGAGTCTAAGTGGAGTGTTGAATGTCATAGACTGCTCACCAATCTGGGTTCCTTCCTTAAGCATCACAGGTCGCCACCCACGGCCAACAGGTAGTCCCATTAGGGGTTCTTACCCCTCGTCAGACGTGCAGTCGGTGTAATCTAAAGCCCCAGTCGACAGGACTGGCGATGCTTGGTAGCCGTTTGTTGTGAAAAACTAAGACGAAGATTCTCAAGTGGACGTACCGGACATGCCGTAAAAATCCAACCAGCCAATCTATATTTGTACACCTGCGAAACTTCCATCCGAATTGGTTGGTACGGGGGTGAGTCAAAAAGTAATTCCATTTTGTTTAGGACAGGTATAATTACCAACACAGGAACATGTATCATACATCAAAATGAAGCTGGTCCTCTGTGGATCACATCCCTACTTTTCTACATTTCTCTCACCGTTTCTCTCAATAGCCATGTTCCATCTTCGAATGAGAGCATGTATCCCTGCCCCATAAAATTTCGTTGACTGTTCTTTGAGCCACTTCTTCACTACAGATTTTATTTCCTCGTCACTGAAACAATGTTTGCCTCTTTTCGGCCTCATGAAAGAGGGTCTGAGAGGCAAATGTCATTCCACTGATGAGGAAGTGAAAATTCAGCCTCGAAATTGATCAGAGCAATTTCAATATCTATAAGAGAAAAGGTTAGCATCTTAAAGGAAAGAAATAAAATTTTACAACTAGAAAATATACCCCCCATCACCACCGACACCTCTCATATGTTGCCTTTTATCTAATAATTAGGCTGTAACAGTGATAACACTTTAAAATATTAAAATATATTTCCACAAACGAAGACAGATTTTTGAAAACAAATATTTTGTCTGGTAATTCTGTATGTTAATTTGCAACTTTCGCCGTATGGGAGACGTTACAGTTCTAAAATCGATCTACCTTAATGGTCATTTTCGTTTATTACGTGGGTGCGTAATTTTTTTTTGAAAAAAGTACATATGACCAGAGCTGGATTTAGACCTCGAGGGACCCAGGGCTCTTCTGGTTAGGGACCCGCTCAAGTTGCCTCAAGATTGAAATGAAATCAGGTACAACCCCTCCGCACGAGCAGGTAGTGACATAAGGACAATTTTAAGCGGAGTTTAACAGGTTTGATTTCAGAATTTTGCTTCTCCTATAAGGGCTACCAAACCAAGGTGAAAGAGGAAAGTCTGCCCTATAATTTTCCCATAGCTGGAGGAAGAATAGTTGGATTCATACTTTTTCCAATGATATCAGGGTTATGTGAAATACAAACAGCCTCGTTCAAAATTTGAACACGTCTCTCCATGCCCATTTCCTACGATGATAACCATTACACCACGCGCCTTCAAATTAAATCAGGTGTGAGAAATAAAAAAAAATTGAAGTAAAACGAATTTATTAAAAAGAAATGAATAAATTATGTTTCGAAGAAAATGTTTGATTTTATTTTCTCAATAATACTGTCTGTAAAAATAACCGTTACTACATTTTTTTTAGTTTGTATTACACGACAAAGTGATATAATTCTTTACAGCTTGCAGCACAATCACCATTATCATTTCTTTTTCAATAATAAAGTTAATTTCATAATTATTACAAGTTTTATTGGGCCGGTTTAGCTCAGTCAGTAGAGCGTTCAGCTAGGATTCACAAGTTTCCTGGTTCGATACCGGCCCTCGCCAACTCAGCGTATGAGTAGCACAGGGATCTGTGCGGTAAAGTGAGGAGCTGATAGTAGGACAGACTAGGCTCTTTAACAGTAGTTAGGTAACCAGTCTAGGAGAAGAAAACATTGAATTCAAACCTGTTGAACTCAGTTAAAGAAACTGACACTGTGATAATTTAATGAATAGATTATTTTTCAAGTTTAAACAAAAGAAAATTCTATTTCTAATACGTCATCGAATCATACAATGTACACCACTGAATGCTAATAAGGTTTTATTTACCAGGTAGCTCAGTCGGTAGAGCGTTCGGCTAGGAATCAGAAGGTTCCTGGTTCGATACCGGCCCTCGCCAAACTCAGCGTATGAGTAACACAGGGATCTGTGCGGTAAAGTGTGGTGCTCCACATCAGACGCTAAAATAATCTCCTTGGTCTAGCGCTAGTGAAAAGGGGATAGACTCCCTCGGTGTCTGGCTGATATCGACATTAGACCACCCCGACGACTTTACTTTTACTTTACTACAAGTTTTATAAAGGAAGTCTCAAGTAGCCCCCCCCCCCGGTAATTGCCTCCTTTGCTCCCTCATAAAATCTGGTTGTGTAAATGACCTTTGATTAGAGGTACATTAAAAGATTGGTAGGTAAAGAGTTCAACCTGCACAGCATTCAAACAATGTTGAAACACAGATGAAGTATTATGGTAAGTTTGTCTTAATACGCTCGTACCTACCTATGTATGTCACGCCACGTCATCAACTCATATAAATAATTGATCATTCAATTTTAATCCATACGATATGAATGCATGTATTCAAATGTTATGCCCTGTCATCACCTCAGAAAAATAATGGACCATTCCGTTGTAACTGAGAGGAAAGAGAGGGAAGAAAAAGAACGTCAGGGGGGGGGGAAGAAAGAACAAAAGAAAGAAAGAAAGAAAGAAAGAAAGATGAAAGTTGTGAAGAGATGATACTTAATGTCTGTTTCAATGAAATTGAAAAAAAAAGCAAAAAGAAAGTTAGAAAAAAAGAAAAAAAAATAGAAGAGAAAATAAAAGAAAGAAAGAATTTCACCTGGGAATATTATACTTTTTGCATATTGAACTAATTGCAATAGCTCTAAAGTAAACATATCAAACGTTTCTCTGAATCTTTTAGATGAGACTCGATAATTTGTATTATTTGGATTATTCGGACTATTGTTGCCGAGTCCGAAAACAAATGCCTGATGAAGGGCGGAGTGCACTCGGCAGAAACGTTGTATAGATAAGAATAAAGACGAGGACAATAGTCCGAATAATCCAAATAATACTAATATAAAAATGTTGTGATAGTCAAATTATCATACCGTGGTATATCCACGGGTCCCGCTAGCTGGATGAGATTATGTTCAAATTATCACCAAATGATGTGGATTAGTCAAGAGTGTTTTCTGATGGTGGTGGTGGGGGGTATGATAGCGACCCGAAATACACTTTTCGACTAAGCCTACCCCAAATTGATAAGAGTAATATTGAGGTGCAACAGTGACTAGCCCAATCGTAGAACTTCAACTCCATCGATATATATATATTCCCCAATCCTGTCGCACGAGCAGGATGCGACACAAGGTCAATTTCTTAAGCGGATTTAACGGGTTATAATTTAGAGTTTTCCTTCTCCTAGACTGGTTACCTAGCCATTGCTAAAGAGCCCAGTCTGCCCTGCTATTTACCCAGCTGGAGGGAGAATTAAATTCATACCTTTCCCAAGGGTATTAGCGCCATGTGAAATGCAAAAATCTTTCGTCCAGGTTACAGACGAGTCCATTTCCTACTATTCTAACCATTAGAACATTTGCCTCCAGTAATATACGATAGAATAAGACCACAATCGCAAATGAACTAACTCTACACTAATATTTTTTTAAAAATATTAATTGAGATAGATCACTAAGAAGGCCTTAGCCTATTCTACTAGTGACCAGGTTTGAATTCAGAGTTTTTCTTCTCCTAGACTGGTTGCGTAACCAAGGTTAAAGAGCCCAGTCTGCCCTACTATTTACCTATAGCTGGAGGGAGAATAGTTATGGAGAAGGGTGAAACCATCAAATGGAGTGTTGAATTCTTTTCGCACTTCAGTTTATATTGGTCAGGGAAGTCGGTGTTGGTAAGGCGAAACTCTGATGTTATGAGAACACAAAAGAAAGAGAGAAAGAAAGAGAAGAGAAGAAAGTAAAGAAAGAATTGAAGAAAAAAGAAATTGAAAAAAGATAGAAAGAATACGAAGTTCCTTGGAAAAGGGAAAACACTGAAATATAGAAATTTATTTGAGAGAGGAAAAAGCAGATGGAAAGTGAAAGAACAAATAATATATATATATATATATATATAATATATATATATATATATATATATATAGAGAGAGAGGAGAGAGAGAGAGAGAAAGAGAGAGTACAATAGTATAGTCAGATAGCCTACTCGAATTTCACCTCGTTCAGATCATCAGGTTTATCTATGATGAATTAATTAGATTAATTAATTAAAAACAAACAGAAGTTTACTTCCGTTTGTTCTTAATTAATCAATTTAACTAATTCATCGCAAATAACACTGATGATCCGAATGAGGTGAAACTTGAGTAGGCTATCTGACTATACCATTTTACTTATGTAAGGTGAAATCTGATAGCCGTACGGTGTCTCGTAGATATCAATTTCCTATTTTAAAATCCACAATTTTCCAACTGTAATTTACTTGTTTTATTCGTTGGTGTGAGCTTACTAATTAATAAAGAAATGTCAGATAATTGAAGTGTCATTAAACTTTTTGATCACGGTATTTTTGACAAATGAAAATTATATTACGTTGCCCACACACTTCACATGAAATACACACCAATTAAAAGGGTAAAAATGGGCTCTGATGTTTGTATGGTTTAAAGGACATATGAATTAAATGGGACGAAATAATTGCCACTTTCAAAATAATATACCTGTATCATTATATTATGTGCCGCCACAGTAAATAGCCTCACCGCCTATACATCTGTGTTACAAAACTATATATGCTTTTGTATCAAAATAATTGAACTGGAACACACACACAAACACACACACACACACACACATATATATATATATATATATATATATATATATATATATATATATATATATATATATGTGGTAAATTGAGTGACTTATCGGGGAATATAAAATCGAGTTAGTCGCAAATTCGACCGCCAATAAAATAATTAATCGAATAATTTTACAATGTATATATATATATATATGAAAGTAAGTAAACAAACAATGTGTTTATTTTTATATGGCCTTTTTAGCCGACAATTTTTGGAGATATGTGCTTAATTGAAGTCATACCTAATTTTGAAAATTAATTAGTTAATAATTAATGAATTTAGGCGGGCATATATGTTCAAATGTAAGAATCTGGGATAGGCTAGCTGGTGTAGTGGTTAGAATCCCGCCTGTCAGCTTGGCAGTCGATGTTTCGAGTCACACATGGAGCAGTCTCCCATGTCTATAACCTTGCTGATTTGAACATATATGCCCGCCTAAATTCATTAATTATTAAAAAATTAATTTTCAAAATTTGGTATGACTTCAATTAAGCACATATCCTCCAAATATATATATATATATATATATATATATATATATATATATATATTATATATGTGTGTGTGTGTGTGTGTGTGTATATATATATATATATATATATATGTGTGTGTGTGTGTGTGTGTGTGGAGACATTTTTTAAAGAAAACAAGCACAGGATGTCATGAACGATGGAAACTCTTTATGTCGATACTTAAGTATTTAGGTTTTTTAAAAATAAAACCTTCTTCAGGACATTGAAAATTTGTATGAGTAAAAGATGAAAGATGTTCACTGTATGTTGAATGTGTGATAAAAGGTTATTTACCGTTATTTACTTGGCGTTTATAGATGAAAGCCGATGACGCGATCATATATATATATATATATATATATATATATATATATATATATATCATTTGCATCATTATTAAAAACACTTTCGTTGCCTGATGATTACCACAGAGCAAGAAACCAATGGTAGCAAAATTGTTCCAATGCTAATAAATATAAACTAAAACTCTTATCTATCTATCTATCTATCTATCTATATATATATATATATATATATATATATAAATATATAATTGTAAGGGATTCGCGTATGCTTCCCATATTTAATGTCAAGATTGTGAAAAATAAATGTACTGGATTTTTTTAATCATGAGAGGGCGGTGCAATTAATGATTCGAAAAACTCAATGCTAAAGAAATGCAGTTAACTTACCGATTTCGTCTAGACATAGTGTGTATTTAAGATGATACATATCAACTAAGTCAGTCGCTGGCTTCCGGTTCAGAAAGTATGGGAGCTAATAATGAAAAAAAAATTGAATCTCAGAAATATTGATACCATCAATAAGTATTTGGATATATTAAGAACTTGAAACAGAAACTGGTTAAATCGAACTTAACAGACGTAAATTTCACCATCGTATGTCACCCCGCCGAAAGAAAAAAATACCAAAAATCAGGGAATTAACCGAATTTAATGAAAATTTCAATGTTGATATATTAATGAATAAAAGATATAATTCACCAGTTATTTTATTTAAAAACTTTTACTTTTTTTTCAGGCCAGTTAACTTTGAACCACGTATCTTTAAGAATCTCTGTTACACCTCAAAGATACGTAGTTCAAAGTTAACTGACATGAAAAATGTAAAAGATTTAAATAAAAATAATTATATCTTTTATTCATTAATATATCAACATTGAAAATTTCATTAAATTCGGTTAATTCCCTGATTTTTGGTATTTTTTTCTTCTTTCGGTGGGGTGATATACGATGGCGGCCTAATGTCGGTATCAACCAGACACCGAGAGAGTCTATCCCCCTTTCACTAGCGCTAGACCAAAGAGATTATTTTAGCGTCTGAGGTGGAGCGCCACACCTACCATCAGCTCCTCACTTTACCGCACAGATCCCTGCTACTCATGCGATGTGTTGGCGAGCGCCAGTATCGAACCAGGAACCTTCTGATTCCTAGCTGAACGCTCTACCGACTGAGCTACCTGGTAAATAAAACCTTATTATCATTCAGTGGTGTACATTGTATGATTCGATGACGTATTAGAAATAGATTTTCTTTAGTTTAAACTTGAAAAATAATCTATTCATTAAATTATCAGATATATTTATTTACAAGCAGGATGCGACACAGTGTCAGTTTCTTCAACGGAGTTTAACAGGTTTGAATTCAGTTTTTTCTTCTCCTAGACTGGTTACCTAACTACTCTTAAAGAGCCTAGTCTGTCCTACTATTTACCCATCGCTAGGGGGAAAGTACTTGGACGCATACCTTTCACAGCCTCATCCAGGATTTGAACTTGGGTCGACGAATCAACTTCCTCCCACTATAACCATTACACCTCCATATATATATATATATATATATATATATATATATATATATATTCTTATTATAATGGAAATTGTGTGTTTGCCTGCCTGTAACCGAGACAATATAACCACAAATCCCTTAGTCTTGTTTTTTTTTTGTAAAAACAATCAGGCATGAAATGGACAATTGCAATGGACACTACGAGGCTGTGGCTAGAAGAAATCAACATAACAGATGATCTGATTGCGTTCGTACAGCATTTTTTTAGAGAGGGTATCAGGTTGAATTTAGATGCCTACGTGGAGTTGCTAAACACTGTAGTCAAGCCCTGGATAACAAGAGTGGCTAATGGTAGGCCATATGTATGGCAGCTGGATTCGGCCCCCTGTCACACCTCTAAGAAAAGTCAAAAATGGTTGTCGGCGAAATTTTACGACTTCACTAGTCCCAATGTTTAGCCTCCGAACTCCCCAGATCTTAATCCTATTGATTTTTATGTATCATAGGCCGCTGAACTTGAGAAAGATATCTCTCTT
>CM042137.1:157649907-157651889 GCA_023376005.1 Doryteuthis pealeii | reverse complement strand
AAAGAGAGAGATACTGGTTTGGGACAGGTGATCCATGGGAATTATCAAAAAATTAATTTTGACCATACAAAAAATGGTAATGCATAAACCAGAATCTGTTCTTGAGAACGAAACGCATACAATTCTCTGGGACTTTGAAATAAAAACGGATCACCTTATCCTAGCAAGAAGACCAGACCTAGTGTTGATAAACAAAAAAAAAAAAAATAACCTGTCAACTGGTGGATTTTGCAGTCCAGCAGATCACAGGGTGAAGCTAAAAGAAAAAATGAAGCTAATGAAAAAATGGACAAATACTTGGACCTTGCCAGAGAACTGAAAAAGTTATGGAATATGAAAGTGAAAGTGATACCAATTGTAGTTGGTGCACTTGGAACAGTCCCAAAAGGATTGGAAAAGGGTCTGGAAAGTTTGGAAATCAGAGGAAGGATTGAAACCATTCAGAACACTGCACTGCTGCAATCTGTCAGAATACTCAGAAGAGTCCTGGAGACCTGAGGAGACTTGCTGTCACTCAGACACCAGTGAAAGACCATCAGCTAATGCTGATGTGAAAACTCAAAAGGAGCAAATAACAATAATCTATTTAATAATGGAGAATCGGTCTCCATTTGTCTGTAACCGAAATTACGTCACTGCTTACGTCACAATAATGAAAATCGTCAATACATAGTATAAAGAACAACCTTGTAATCAGTTAAAACATTTTTTTTACTCTCCCCCTTTTTTCAGTAACAAGAGATTAACTAAAAAGTTTACAAATAAATAAATACTTACGATTTTTTAAAAACTTTATGAGTAAAATATTCAAAATAATTATTCAATTAATGATTAATATATGCATGCAAAATTCTTTTTAGGGAGAAAGAACTGAGTTTCCAATTCAAATTGTTTTATTTCATTTTTCACCCCTTTAATAAATTTGATGATTTTACTTATTTATGATACAAACCCTCTAACATTCAATTTTTAACTCTTCAGAAAATATCTTGTAAAAATTGATTTTTACACCGCTCGGAGGGTGTTTTATTTTTTTGCTAGTAATAATAATTATAATAATTATAATTATAACAATAAGTCTATATGAGAGTTTTCTTCAACCCGCCTTCCTTTAAAGATTCTCAAATGTTTTCAAAGATTCTAAGAAAATCTTTTATAATCTAAACTAGTTTCTAATTATTTTCTTTTATAATTTATTGATTATTGTTATTGTGATATCTTTACATTTTTAACAAACGTTTTTAAAGATTAAAAAATGAAATCATCTAAGAATGTTACATTAAATAACAGGCATTTCCTTCATAATTAAAAGAAGTAAAGTCAACGGGGTGGCCTATCGTCGGTATTAACCGGACAGCGAGGGAGTATATCCTCTTTTCACTAGTGCTAGATCAGGTAGATGCTTTTTCAAAATTACTAAAAATAAAATTATGAAAATATATAAATATTCATCTTCCACTCGCCTCCATTTTCTATGTCATTGCATTTCAATCGTTAAATAAGGATTTATCTCTTGATTTTCATGATTTTGTCTTAGCTAAAGTTTTAATTTCAGTCGGAATTAATATTCTATTAATAATGGAGATTCGCTTCCAGTTTTTGTCTGTAACAAAATACGTCACTGTTACGCCACATTACCCAAAATCGTCATAACATTGAATAAATACACTAAAAATTTGAACATGCAACATTAGACGGTCCTCATTGTTTTTTTAAAACAAGTTTTAATAAATACATGACTGGTATTATATATCTATATATAGTTTGTTTTATCTTAATACATATTTAAAGTTTACATTTCAAATTGTTTTATTTTTTAATCCTTTAATGAATTTCATGATTTTACTTACTTAGGGTACAAACTCGCTGACATTGAATTTTACCCCACCCCTCAGGCAATATGTTTCAAAAATCTATTTTTACATCGCCCGGGGGTGTTTTTTTATTTTGTACTAGTATTAATAATAGAATATTAAGAGAAA
>CM042137.1:157624907-157644907 GCA_023376005.1 Doryteuthis pealeii | reverse complement strand
ATATATTGATATATATTAAATTAATGAAAATTACTTCTACCAATTTATTAATACTCATGAAGTTAATAAAGAATATAAAAAACATTATTTCTACCAGTTATAAAGTGTAAAATATTTCTACCAGTTTATTAATTCACATGAAAAAAATATAAATCTAATATAAAAATCATTTCTACCAATATATTGATACACATTGAGTTGATGAAAATTATTTCTATTAATCTATTAATACACATGAAGTTAATTAATATAACATAAACATTATTTCTACCAATTTATAACTGGTAGAAATAATGTTTTTTATATTCTTTATTAACTTCATGAGTATTAATAAATTGGTAGAAGTAATTTTCATTAATTTAATATATATCAATATATTGGTAGAAATATTTTTATGTTAGATTTATATTTTCTTCATGTGAATTAATAAACTGGTAGAAATATTTTATTGCAAAGTGACCTATTTGACCTATAGATGGAACCCTATCAACTATTACCACTCCGAGTCAGAGTTGACCTGGGAGTAATGGAAATGAACTCCACACAAGAGCTCTGAAATTGTAACCTCTCCACTAGATACAGTTCAGTGTAATATCTGGTATACATTATGGGTTAATATTCTGAGTTTACTTATTAAACTAAAGGGACCGGTTTAGCTCAGTAGAGCCTCCGACTAGGAATCGCAAGGTTCCACGTTCGATATCGGTCCTCGCTAACTTGTGTAATCTGATCAGTGCGATAAAGCATCTAGGATATTCGGTCGGTGTGGCTCTCCACTTCTGCAAAAATGATATCTCTGGTATAGCGCTAGCGAAAATGCGATAGACTCCCTCAATGTCAAATTGATACCGAGTAAAGCCACTCCGCAAACTACTTGTTAAATCATCATTCCAGTAGAAAAAATAACAAAAAATACAAGACAAAAACAAACAAACAAACTTTCTATCTATCTATCTATCTATCTACATAAATATGTGTGCTCGTAGATGTTCATTATTAACCCTCAAATGATGACACTTAGACATACACTAGGATCAGCTTATGCCAAATTTGTTCAACTTTTTCATTTCACGTCACAGTGAGCTGGGCAATAAATTGATCGAGGTACACCATCAGTATATAGACCTATCATTATTTTATCATTTATTTTTAAGAGTACAAAAATATTTAATTAAAAAAAAATATTTAATTGAAACAAATAATATTAAATTAAAACAAAAAATATTAAAGTAATAGAATAAAAATATAAGAGGTTGATCAACAGTCCTCAACACTCACGGTACACCTACGGAAGCTTCACAGTACACTTGTGGGCCGCGGCACACCGGTTGAAAAACACTGACTTATGCTATCAAGAGTTAGTTTGTTTGTTTTTTTGTTTTTTTTCTAAAATATCTCACTCGGTTGTCGCAAATTGTAGAGTTTTATTTAAAATTTTGATATTTGTACCAAAGGACATTTCTCTTACATTTCGATACTGACGGATTTATTTCCATTTTTCTTGAAAATTTCTAGTTATAGAAATTGTTTTTAGAAAGTTAAAAAAATTATTAAAAAAGGATTTTTTTAAGTGTTTGACAAACCATTACAATCCGGACAGAGAAGCGTGTTACAAGTGGCGAGTCTATAAATTCATTGAAAAATACATAAAAATTGGAAATAAATCCGACACACACACACACACACACATATATATATATATATATTATATATATATGTGTGTGTGTGTGTGTGTGTGTGTGTGTGTGTGTGTGTGTGTGTGTGTGAAGAGAAAAATGGAAGTGAATCCGACGGTATGTAATATAGTGAAAAATTTGAAAAAACACAGGTTCAAATAAAATGAGTGATATTTATTCAGCCAATGCTGCAGTGTTTGAGTTCTCATTTTTGGTTGAATCCTATCAAATAGTTGATAAAATTTTCACACACACACACACACACACGTATATATATATATATATATATATATATATGTGTGTGTGTGTGTGTGTGTGTGTGTATGTGTATAATATCCAAGAGAATTTTATGCACCCCAGTATTCTTCTTCTTCTTCTTCTTCTTCTTCTTCTTCTTATTATTATTATTATTATTATTATTATTATTATTATTATTATTATTTACTCCTTTTGAGTTTTCACATCAGCATTAGCTGATGGCCTTTCACTGGAGTCTGAGTGACAGCAAGTCTCCTCAGGTCTCCAGGACTCTTCTGAGTATTCTGGCAGATTGCAGCAGTGCAGTGATCTGAATGGTTTCAATCCTTCCTCTGATTTCCAAACTTTCCAAACCCTTTTCCAATCCTTTTGGGACTGTTCCAAGTGCACCAACTACAATTGGTATCACTTTCACTTTCATATTCCATAACTTTTTCAGTTCTCTGGCAAGGTCCAGATATTTGTACATTTTTTCATTTTTTCCTTTAGCTTCACCCTGTGATCTGCTGGCACTGCAAAATCCACCAGTTGGCAAGTTCTTTCTCTTTTGTTAATCAACACTAGGTCTGGTCTTCTTGCTGGGATAAGGTGATCCGTTTTTATTTCAAAGTCCCAGAGAATTGTATGCGTTTCGTTCTCAAGAACAGATTCTGGTTTATGCATATACCATTTTGTTGTATGGTCAAAATTTAATTTTTTGCATAATTCCCAGTGGATCACCTTCCCAACCCAGTCGTGTCTAGTTTTGTATTCTCGTTGAGCTAGTTTGCTACATTCGCAGAGTATATGGTTTACAGTCTCATCTCTATTCCCGCATAGTCTACATTTACTATTTTGTTGAATCTTATCAATTTTCGCTTTGATGTAGTTTGTCCTTATGGCATTATTTTGTGCCGCAATTATAAGTGATTCAATTTCTCTTTTGAGGTTTCCCCTTATTATTATTATTATTATTATTATTATTATTATTATTATTATTATTAGCAAATATATGCACCCTCCGGGTGCAAGTATTTAAGTTTTAATGTAATAATATATTATATTAAATTAGAAAGGCTAATGAAACTAAATAAGAATGCATATAAAAAGATTTGAAACAGAGGTGGGTATAATCGAAAAATAGAACAACTGAAACTTACTCTTCCATCACTCTCGTCTTTCATTGTTATTTTTTCTAATTTAAGTATTTAGTTAAAAGAGGAAGTGAAGAATAAAATGACATTTATTTTATCTTGTTAACGGCTTTCATTTTAAGATTCCTTGAAGAAATGTTTGCTTATATTCATTAAAATAAAACCAAACAGTTAGAAATCAATAATACTAAGCACATATTTATTAAAATCACATTTTTAATATCAATATGCAAATTAGCCTTCTCATTCATACTGTAAACCGCTATTATGTTGTATATATAAATACAGTTGCATATTATTAGTATGTAGATATGGTCAACAGTGACTTCGGCCTCTGGACCATTGATATAATTAATAGCGTCGATCCCAGGGGGCCATCCCCCCCGGCAACACCTGCCCCCTTGATTTAAAGGGGCAGGGCTGGGTTTATTGCCCAGTGCCTGAGGCGCCCCCCTTGAGGGGGAATGCCGACGGGATCACCTGCCACTCCATGAGCTTCGGCTTGTGGGTGGTCCCACGTTAATAGGGACTTTGTGCCTGACCCGTACAAGTGGGGTACGCGGTAAATATGTAGATATGGTTAACAGTATTAATAATATAAAACAATTTTATTAATAATTGAAGTTTAAATAAAAATAAAATCATTGAGAATGTGATATAAATAATTAAGGGAATTTGTGACTTGAGTAGTAATATAGTTTCGGTTACAGACGGAAAAAACACACAATCTCCATTATAATAAGATTATTAAGAGGAGGAGGAGTGCAGTATTCAAAATTAATGATAGTGATGATTTACAGTGCTTAATCTAAAAATAAACTACCGTGTCGGCTGGGGCAGTAGAATACGCCAACTCCACCTCTACAGAGGGCTATCCCTCTAATCGGGCCACCTGTTGGTTGTGGGTGGCGACCTGTGATGGTTAAGTGTGGAATCATTGTGGTTGAGCAGTCAACACTCGATTTTATCCCTTAGTTGGACTAGACAGTCACATCAAGCCCTAGCACCTATATGATTGTCTCGGCCCTATTTCCCATATGGCAACTCCCAACCCTTTTTTGTTATATGTGCTAGAAGGCGGTGGTTGAGGGTCTTAGTGTCCTGGATATGATGCAAAATAGCATGTAGTGGTGAGGTCCCAATTCTGTAATTCTGGAGAGTGTAGGTTACCCCTTTATTGTCATTACTCCCGGGTCCACTCTGACCTGGAGAGGTTGTACCAGTTAAGGTTCTATTTATGTATCAAATCGTGGTTTGTGTCTGTGGGTACTTAGAACATTTTGAATACCTGACAAAGAATGAATAGAACAAAAACGTCTTCGACGTGAAATAACCCAAAGGTTGACATGCCGTAAAATCAACCAGCCAACCTAAAGATTAATGAAAATAAATAACTTGTTTTGTTTACTAATTAATCTTGTTACATAATTTGATAAGCAGCTTATAAATGATGAACGTATCTGTAGTTAGAATATTTTGATTAGGGTCCGTAAGATTTAGAATGACGGGGTCCGTGGAAAGTTACCCGACAGTTGTTGGCGGTTAGTAACTTTTTTGCTTGACAACTTGAGAAAGCAAGCGATTAGGCGCGAGATAGTTAGTCAGATGCGACCCGATTTCCGAGGAGCACGGACGCTATTGTCGGCTTTGATGAGTTGGTCTCGATCCGTGGCTCATGAATATAGGCTGAGTTGCGAAATAAAAACTTTATCAAAGAAAACAAGCAATTCTTGTTTGTTAAGTAATTAAAACAAGAAGAAATCAGCCCGAAGAAATCAACTAAGAAAACCAACCTTTAACAAGAAGACCACTAGATCGACGAAAGAAGATGGCGGCCGAGTAAGATGAAGTAACCAGTAAGCAGAATATTAACAAGTAAAAACCATCATCATATCATCCCATCATTTATCTATCTATCTATCTATCTATCTATCTGTCACTCTCTCCCCGTTTATATACCCGATGTTGAGGGCACCTCATGTTGTGTAATGGTTAGCAAACTAGATTTGCAAACCATTGATAGTGAGTTCGATTCTCATTGGGTGCTCCATACTTCTGGTCTTGTGCCACATCTAAGCTAAGCTTAGTAAATAACTTTAGAGCATCGCATGTGGTGTAATAGTTAGCAAGTTAGACGCGCAGACCATTGTTTGTGAGTTCGATTCTCATTAGGCGCCCACACTCCTGGCCTTATGCCATATCTAAGCAAAGCTTAGTATATAACTATATACCCGATCTTGAACGACTATATAACAATATGACCAGTAAATCTTATAATGCCAGATATTTGATTTTAAGTTTATAGACTTATGACCGGTTTAGTTCAGTCGGTACAGCATTCGCCTATGAATCGCAAGGTTCTGGTTTTCAGTACCAGTCCACGCCAAATCAGCACATGAGTAGCACAGCCTAGTTAATCTGATCTGGGTTTTTTTTAAAGTGGGGAGCTGACGGTAGGTGTAGAGCTTACCCTCAGACGCAAACACAATCTCTGAATTTTAATTTGTTGCTCTGCTCTCAGCTCATATCTTTCTTTTTTTTCTTTTTTAACTCACAGCTGAAAAAAAAATGAAAATTCGGCAAATACAAGAGTGAATCAAAAAGTAATGCCATTTTCTTTATTTCATGTGAAATAAAAAAAAAAACCCAAAAAACTAAGGTCTACATTGAAACCATAACGAGGCTCAGAGCAAGAATCCGACGAGTAAGACTCTTCCCAATCAACAATGTCTTCCTTCTGCATGAAAATCTCGACCACACACAACCATCAAGACAAGGGAGAAAATCGCCACATTCGGGAGGACAACTTTACCACATCCTCCATACTCATAAGATTCAGCACCTTCAGACTATCATCTCTTCGGCCTGTTGTGAAGAGGTTGTTCAAAGAACAGTCAACAGAAGTTTACGAGGCAGGGATACATGCTCTCATTCGAACGTGGAACATTGCTATCGAGAGAAACGGTGACTATGTTGGTAAATAAGGATGTTTTTCACAGTGGACCAACTTTATTCTGATGTATGATACATGTTCCTGTGCTGATAATTATACCTGTCCTAAACAAAATGGCATTACTTTTTGACTCACCTACGTATGTTCGGTTTGTTCAGATGTAGTATTGTCACTTACTGTAGCTACTGAATATTCATGGGCTTCAGATCAGATCAACATCTATAGACATACGCCCACACTTTATTGTCCGTGGGTTTTCACTTCAAAGCGCAAAAAACATTTCCTTGAATTACTTGATTTCAATTTTGACAGCAATAAATCGACTGAGATTCTTGACTTGTTTCCGTTTAAAACGTATAACCCGGTTCATAGAACTCGGTTAATTAATCATTGTTCTACTGAATATTAACAAAAGTTTCACTCAACAGGAAATATCAACAAAAAGTATATAACTTGCTTATTCAAAATAACAAATATATATATATATATAGATATATATATATATACCAATCCTCCGCACGAGCAGGATGTGACACAAGGTCAATTTATTAAGCGAACTTTAACAGCTTTGAATTCAGAGTTTTTCTTCTCATAGACCGGTTGCCTAACCAAGATTAAAGAGCCCAGTCTGCCCTACTATTTACCCATAGCTGGAGGAAGAGTAGGATTCATACCTTCCCCAAGGGTATTAGCGCTAAGTGAAATGCAATTACCACATCTAGGATTTGAACTCGGGGACGAGTCCATTTCCCATGACTTTAACCATTACACCACGGGCTTCAAATAACGAATATATATCACCCTGTCAGTAGCCCTATCGGCTGGGGCTTTAGAATACACCGACTGCACCTCTGCAGAGGGGTAAGACCACCCCAATGGGGCCAAACTTTGGGGACCCGTCATGCTTAAGGACGGAATTCTGGCGGATGAGCAGTCTATGACATGGACTGCTGCACTTGGAGCCTTAGTTAGGCTAGACGGGCAGTCCGATCAATCGGTTGGTCACGTCAAGCCCTAGCACCTATATGATTGTCCTAATCCTATTGCCTTTATGGCAAGCCCCAACGCTTTTTATCATATATGTGCTAGAAGGCGGTGGTATAGGGTCTTCATGTCCTGGGAATAACGTTAAACTCGATCTGATGGTGAGGTTCCAGTTCTGGAAGTCTGGTGAATGTGGAACAACCCTTCAACTCTGACCGGGAGTGGTAGTATTTGTTTAGGTCCCATCTATGGGTTAAATCGTAAAATATGTTTATAAAAAATAGTATCCATTTAGAATGAATTTATACGTAATTAAAAACAACCTTAATCCCCAAAACCCTAAACCGTAACCCAATTCGCAAAAAAGTTTATTCATACACTGTAGTTAAACTGTCATGAATCACCACCAAATAAGTTTCCGTTCTAATTTTGACGACGATTTGCAAGTTTAACCAACAAAACGTCTTTGGCATAAAATAACCCAACAAGGGTGGACATGTCGCTGCAACACTACTCTCTCCTTGTCAGAATGGAGACATGTGTTAAACGTTTGTTACTTTACCCTCTCCTTGTCGAAATGGAAATGACGTGTCAACTCTTCGTTACGTCTGGCACTCATTTCCGTATGGAGAAATTACATGTTGTGTGATAGTAGAAATATTTACTAAACTCGTCCGGTATTACACTGGGAGATCCTGGTTGCTGGCTGCTGTTCAGTTAGCTGGCAATTCTATGATATTTGGAGTCAGGACGCCAACTTGGGGGCTGAGGATTATCTTGCCTTGTGCCATTTAGAGTTTTTAGCAATAAAACAACGCTGCTTCTTTTTACTCATGAGTATTTTATTTCCCCAAAATTACAATTTCATGTCTTGCTCTCTTCGCAGCTTTTATCAGATTCCATTCACACTCTGACCTCTCACCCCCCCCTTTTTACCCCTTCGCCACGTATCATTCCATCGTCCAGTCAAAACACGCCATGTGTCTATGCCAAATCATCACTTAAAGTTTTCCATTCTCCTCTAAATCAAAATTCCTGCCTAAAACTTTCCGAGCTAATCCACACATCAGACCATCCCCACGGCTCCACGTCACGCCCATTACGTAACAGCCGTAAATCTAACCAACCAACCAACCAACAATCAAAAAGGCCAACTCACTGTGTCTTTTTTTATTTTCCTGAGCCATACTGGACATAACGAAGTATGATTGTTAATTGTCCTTGAAGGGAGACATCAAAAGTGCTGTCAAAAATCCTGACAAAGTATTCAGCTTATATCTTAACTTCTTTGGAAAATGATTGGCCCATTTCGTTTTACATTGTGTTGCTCGAGTTAAGGTCTGGAGGCTTTATTCGGATCCAACTCATTCAATACTGGATCCGTTTATGCCCAAAACAATCCCAAGAAAAGTCTCCATTGTCGTCAGTACTTGCCAATACTTCTTCTGAACCCCCTAAAGGTAACGTTTCTTTTCCATGGGAAACATAATATCAATAAGCTGCTCTAAAAACAATCCTTCCAAAACTGTCTCTCCTTCAGAAAACGACACTTCTTTCCTATCTATGGTAGATTCATCGAAGCAGAATCTACTGGTTAAAGCACTTCTGATGTTAAGTATCAGATTCGTGATCCTTCATTTTTTTCCTCTCTTATGCAACTTACTGGTGTTTATTATTATTATTATTATTATTATTATTATTATTATTATTATTATGCATATAAGGTGTGCTAGAATCCACCAATTAAACTTATAGACTCGACATGGTCACGTGGATTAAACTCAGCCAATAAACAGCTCGAATACGTGGTTAGTTAACTATTCGATATTGATGAACGGACTTGCAGCCAATGACTTTGCTCAACGCAAGGATTTTACCCAACACTAAGGAACAACCAAAGGATCATACCCAACACTAAGGAACAACCAAAGGATCATACCCAACACTAAGGGACACCAAGAAACAACCAAAGGTTTCTTCACTAAAGATCACACTCTGTTTAACACAAGGGATCTTCACAGTGAAGTGCTCTCACAAAAATCGTAACAACTGGGTTTTCGTTATTTTTATAAATGGGCTCGTTTCTTCGTGAGTGAAAATGACTCTTAAATTACGATCCCGGGTAACTGGCTTTTAAAAACAAACTCGAGTTTAAATCTTTTTCCTCAACAAGTTCATTATGGCCGTGATCGTACTATAGGAGCCAGACATATATATATATATATATATATATATATATATATATATATATAGAGAGAGAGAGAGAGAGAGAGAGAATGAATTAGAAAACTATTGGCATATAAAGGTGCTCAATGCTAAAATAGCAGAGCAGAATTACAATCAAATATTATATATTATCATGGATTTATATATATATATATATATATATCTTTGAAATGAAGGAATAACTCAACACCGTTATTCCATAATAAATTTATTTCGACCAAAATTGGGGCCTTTATAAATCTAAGTTGCTTTAACAAAGCTCCCCAATTCAAGTCTCATCAAATGGAGAATCATCAATAATTTTCCAATAATTTTTGGTCGAAATAAATTTATTATGGAATAACGGTGTTGAGTTTTTCCTTCCATTCAAAGATAAATATTGCTCTGTATATAATCTAAAAAGATCATTATGCATTGAGCTCTCTGATTTAAAGATTCACTGTATTTATACATACTGGATCATACAATAATAATACATAATTAGAGCTAGTAAACTTATCACTTCGGCCGGTGAACCAATTTTCAAAATTGGAAAAAGAAAGAAAGAAAGAAAGGTCGGATGCTTTTTAGCTAGGCTTAAGATCGGTGTCGTGTTGCTGCCCAGTCACTTTCTGTTCTTCACTGTCTGACTTTTAATCATCGTCCCTTCTTTTAGGATTATCGATAATCAGCTGATTATTTTTCTTACGTCATTCCCCAATTAATTTCTGTGAATTTTAATTCCATTGTATATTGTTATATTGTATTATATAAATACATTGAATTTTAACCAAACAATTCAACATAAATTCTAGCCAGATTTTTCCTTTCAAAATATATTAAATTCCTCCCATAATATTTAACATCGGAATTTTCTCTAGTTGGAATTCAAACTGCAATTCAAAATGTTTTGCAGTCAGATTATTTCTCTCAATGTTCCAGTTTTCTCAGTTCTCAGCCACGGTCCAAGTATTCGTTATTCTTTTCGATTTCTTTTACTTGTATTCGGTTGTCGGCCGGGACGGCAAAATCTACGATATAATAGGTTCTTTTCTTGTTAATCAAAACTAGGTCTGGTCTCCTGGCCGAGATTAGGTGATCCGTCTGTATATCAAAGTCCTAGAGAATTATTATTATTATTATTATTATTACTACTA
This sequence comes from Doryteuthis pealeii, assembly GCA_023376005.1. Taxonomy (NCBI): domain Eukaryota; kingdom Metazoa; phylum Mollusca; class Cephalopoda; order Myopsida; family Loliginidae; genus Doryteuthis; species Doryteuthis pealeii. The sequence goes on along the minus strand of CM042137.1, from coordinate 157,634,541 downwards.
CTAGCTGGTGGTCTCTCACTGGAGTTTGGGTGACAGCAAGTTTCTACAGGTCTCCAAGACTCTCCTGATCATTCTAGCCGATCTCAACAATGCTATTGTCTGAATGGCCCCGATTTTTTTCTTCTGATTTCCAATTCTTCCAGTCTGTTTTCTAAACTTCCGATCTACTGTGGAGATGTTTTTCACTTAGCTCTGCTCTGAAGAAGGTTATTGCAATTTTCGGCGGCTAGACTCGGGACAGAGTTTTGAAAATAGAACCAAGTAAAGCTGATTTCTACTGGATAGTGTTTTGCCAAAATTCTTTGATAGAATTATGGAAATGTTATTCCTACGCTCTGGAGGATAGATTTTTAACGAGAGTCTCGAATTTCTCTTGAGACACGTCTTGTCAAGAACTTCCTGTGTAACTGGTCTGGGAGAGACGCGGCAATGTAGACAGTGCGTCAATCTTTCCTATTTAACCAAATAAAGTTCTGTCTTTGTGGAAGATTTCTTCTGCCAATCTCACAAATATTGATGCATAAAACTAAGACCGACACGTACAACCCCCGAAACCCACGACCGGGGAGGTGGGGGTGGGCAAAGCCTGCTTCAGAACTCCGGAAGGGCGGGTTTCATATATTTTCAATGAATACTACTTTAAGGGGCGCCAGTCGTGTAATGGTTATAATTGTAGGAAAGTGACGCGGTGACACGGGTTCTGCTAGGGAGTCTATCCCCCTTTCAATAGCTCTAGACCAGGGATATAATTTTTGCGTTTGAGATGGAGCGTCATATCTACCATCAGCTCTTCACTTTACTGCACAGATCCAAGCTGTAGGAACTCAGGTGCTGAGTTTGCGTGAGTCTGTATCGAACCCGGAATGTTGTGGTTCCTATATGGATGCTCTACAGTCTGAGCTAAAATACGCTTATAGTTTTGGCTTCATTGCAGTTGTTTAGAAAGCTAAACTTATTTTAGCTCAAGTCTGGATTTTGCACAAGGATGAGGCACCCAGTGATGGTCGAATTCACTACTCAGTAATAATTGATCGGCGAGGTTAGCTTGCAAACTATTTAACCACGAAGAGACACTCTTGAGATTTATTGTATCTAAGTTGTCAGGGTGGCCTAAAGGCGGTATCAGCCAGACAGCGAGGGAGTCTATCCACTTTTCACTAGCACTTGACTAAGGAGATTGTTTTTGGCATCTGAGGCGGAACGCCACACCTACATCACTTTACCGCACAGACCATTGTGCTACTCATGCGCTAGGTTGGCGAGGTCCAGTATCGAGTCCGGAACCTTGTGGTTCCCAGTCAGACGCTCTACCGATTGAGATGAGCCGGCCTTTATATTGTATCTAAAAGAAATTTAAAATTTGTAGGCTTTTTTCTATCTGATATTTTTAGACCATATTTAAATAATAATTTTTTTTATTGTTTTAACTCAGTTGTAAAATATGTTTATATTTTCAAGATATATGTGATGGGAAAGGTTTTTGGTTCTATTAGAAGCATGGAAAAATATAAGATAAGGAATAATAACCAGAATTCAAAGTGATAAATATTGTGTTGTTTTTAATCTTATTTATTAATCTTAATATTGCAGCTGGCCTCCACCTCTTGTCAAAGGCCTCTACGGAAGCCATCACATATATCTATCATATATATCTATATATCTATATAGAAGCATACGTGAACTCCCGAAAAACATCATTAATATTCTTAAGATATATTTCTTGCGAGTCATTGCATCTATTTTTAACGACTATTTCCTTTACGAACTACTATTTATATTCAAGGTGACCTTATGGAAGCGCGTGGTGTAATGGTTCAAGTCATTGGAAATGGACTCGTCGCCCCGAGTTCAAATCTTGGATGTGGTAATTACATTTCACTTAGCGCTAATACCCTTGGTATGATTCCTACTCCCCCCTCCAGCTATGAGTAAATAGTAGGGCAGACTGGGCTCTTTAACCTTGGTTAGTCAACTAGATGGAAAACTCTTAATTCAAACCAGTTAAACTCCGCTTAAAAATTGACCTTGTGTCACATCCTTCTCGTGCGGAGGGGTTGGTAAATATACATATTCAAGGTGACCAGGTATGACATTAAACTGAATCTCATGGCGAAGGTTACAATTCTGGAGTTTTGGGGAGAATGGAGTATCCCTTTATTGCCATTACTCACTGGTCGACTCTGAGCCGGAATGGTAGTACCTATTAGGGCCATATCTATGGGTTAAATTGATTTTAAAAAATGTGTTTATAAAAATGAGCTTTAAAACGTATTTGAATACTTAACAAGAATGAATAAAATAAAAACGTCTTCGCTATAAAATAATTCAGGGGTTGACATGCAGTAAAATACTATCAACCAACCAACCAGCCAGCCAGCCAGCCAGCCAACCAACCATTCCGGTAAAGCTACAGGAACATAAAAAAGATTTTGATCCGAGCGAAAAGAGAGGCCATTAGCCCCGGTTAAATCAAGATAAAATAAAGGATAAAATTTGAAAACTAGACGATTAAAGGACTGGTTTGTTTGTTTTGTTTTGTTTTACGGCATATCAATCTCAGTGGGTCATTTAATGCCGATAAAGTTTTGAAATAAATCAATTCTTAATGGATAATACAATTTTCTTATAAATACATTTTTCTATTTAAACCAAACCCCCAAAACTAGAACATCACCATCAGATAGAGTTTAACGTCATTTCCAGGACATGTAGACCCTCAGTCACCACCTTCTAGCACAAATATGATAAAAAGGGTTGGTGCCTGTCATAAGGGTAATAGGGTGGGGGCAATCGTATAGGTGCTAGGGCTTGACGTGGCCAGCCGATTGGTCGAAAGGGGCCTCTCCGACAGCCCGTAAGCCTAAGTAAGAGTCTAAGTAGAGTGTTGCATGTCATGGACTGCTCATCTACCAGGATTCCGTCCTTAAGCGTCATATGTCGCCACCCACGACCAACAAGTTGTCCAATTGGTGTGTGTTGGGGGTGTCTCACAATTCTGCAGAGGTGCAGTCGCTGTATTCTAAAGCCTCAACCGACAGGGCTAACGATTAAAGGAATCAGTGCATATGCTTGACACCAACGATTTTTAGGTAGACCATCTATGGGTTAAATAGATAGAAAAAATGAGTTAAAATGTTTTTAAGAAAAAAAAAATGTATTAAAAGATATTTGAATATCTTTCAGGAATTAATAAAACAAAAACGTCTTCAGCATAAAATAACCCAAGGATTGACATACCATAAAACCAACCAACCAACCAACCAGCCAACCAAACCAGCTAACAAATTATAATCTAGTACTTAGCTTTTCATGAAAAACGTGTTTATAAAAATGTGTTAAAAATAATTTAATGCCCAAGAACAATAAATCAGAAACGTCTTTGGCATAAAGTAACCCAAGGATTAACATGCCATTAAATCCAACCAACCAACCAATTGTATTCTAGTTTCTCTTAGCTTCTAATGAAAAAATGTGTATATAAAAAATGAGTTAAGAATGAATACCTAATAGAAATGTATAAATTAAAAACGTCTTCGACATAAAATAACCCAAGGGGGTTGGCATGTCGTATTATCCCACCAACGAAGCAACCAATTATATTCTAGTTCTTAGAATGATGAAAATCTAACCGTCATGCACTTATAGTCTCAACCTGATCAAATTCAGCATAATCTTCGTGTCAGTAAGTAAAACGGTTGTTTATGAATTATTCTTTCAGATATCTTCTACATTTATTAATAATTGCGATCGCACTTTGATGAAATATTAGATAGAAGCATTAAGATAGACGATTTACTTTTGTCAAGTGTATATGAAAAATTGAACTGGTTTTCAGTATTGGTACGAAAGATGAAAGGTAAGATAAGAATTTTACTGTCACGGACATGCCGCAGGTTATAGATGTGAAGACAAGTTTCTTTTTACACCAACAAAGGCTGAATAAGGCACGCCTCTGTTGGCCTTCCAGCACTAGAAGAGAACTTATAACGAACTAGCGACCGAATAAAATATTTTCACTTGCCCGAACTGGTTCCAGCGATCAGCTAATGATAACTAAAACAAATATATGTCTGTTAAATGACGGAAGAAGACAATTGAAGAAAGAAGGGTATTTCTTCTTCTTCTTCTTCTTATTCGACGCATTTAATTGCTTTGTAAAAATCTAGTTAAATTATTCCACAGCGCTTTTTATGAAAACACAAATCGAATGTACACATGGAGATTTTGACTGAGTGAAAGTTTAAATCAGAGATCACCGAACTTTTGTCACGTTGGGTCGGATAATTAAAAAAATAACGAGCGCGGACTGGATAATTGAAAAAAAAAAAAAAAATAGCGAGAGCGGGCCACGTCATTATTGTGTTCAACACTTGCTAGCCAGACCAAAGGCTCTGAAAAAGAAATGTAAAACAAAAAAATATTTTTCCATGTTATATTCATGAATGAGAGGCGTAAGATGCACAAAAACATATTTAACCAACATATATATTTTCAAAACATTATCAAAAACATTACAAATTCAAGTACCGTTGGCGGGCCTGATAAAATGCCTTCGTGGGGCGGATCTGGCCCGCGGGTCGTAGTTTGGTGACCCCTGGTTTAAATTATAATTCTTATCATATGAATACGAAAGAACAATGTACAATACTAATTGCAGTAAATGATTTGTGTTTAATGGCATATCAACCATCGTGGTTTATTTAATGCCAAAGCCATTCTTCTTTGTCAACCAAATTTCCCCCACGACTGTACCAAATTTCCTTGGTATTTTTTACCTGCATGATGGAATTCGTTTTGAATCTTTTTTCAAATGCCGAATCAATTCATTTTGATACCAGGTTGCTTACAGTACCTGTTGCTTAAATTGACACCCATCTAAGTATTGAACTGGCTCATTGTTGCTTAACTTCGGTACTCTAGCGGGAACCGATATTTTTAACGTAATCTGACCTTAGGCGTAGTGTAGTTGCTATAAAACATGCTGGTCGGTGAGATCGTACTAAGCGAGTTCAAAGTCTGGTTGTACTATTCCCTTTCGGAATACCCCCCCCCACGGCTGTACCAAATTTTCTTAGTATTTTTTACCTGTATGCTGAGATATTTCAAGATTTATTATTTATTCCCCTCATAGCTCATTCTATTCAAATAAAGTACTATTATTATTGTAATTTGAGTCCTTCTGCTCAGTTATAATGAACTAAATATCAGGGGGTTTTTTGTACTTTACTTGGGGTGTGGTGGAAGAGTCGCTGTGAGCGACCTAAAGTTGGCAAAGAGTTAAGCAAGACGTTTTTAAAATTCATACTTGATGGGTATTCATTTTTTAAACAGATTTTAAAACTATTTTTCTATCTAACCGAGAGATGGGACATCAGCAGGTATCACCACTGGGGGTCAGGGTGGATCTAGGAATAATGGTGATGAAGGGGTACTCCACATTCCCCAGAGCTCCAGAATTGGAACTTCACCACTAGATGCAGTTTAGCATCATACCCCAAGACCCTCGGCCACCGTCTTCTAGCACATTATAAAAAGGTTTGGGGGCTTGCCATAAAGGCAATAGGGTCAGGGCAATCATGTAGGCGATAGGGCTTGACCTGACCAGTCAATTGAACAGAGGTTGGTCTTTTCCGACCACCCGTCCAGCGTAAGGGCCAAAGTGGTGTGTTGCATGTTATCGACTACAAAGCGACGAAGATTTCGTCCTTAAACGTCACGGGTCTCCACCCACGACCAAAAAGGTGGGCCATATTGGGGGGGGGGATTTCATCCCTCTGCAGAGGTGCAGTCGGTGTATTCTTTTGTCCCATCCGAAAGGGCAGGGGGAGGGGAGAAGGAAACTGAACAAAGACGGGTATCACTTCTTACTGGACACATTTGAAAATTAATTTGTAAGAATCAAGTTCAATTATTTCACATTATTATCTTTATGAAAACACAAGTAAAATTGACATCGGGAAACTTTGGAGTGAAAGATTAAACTATAATTCTTATCGTATGAAAAACTGGGAAAGGCATGAATCCATCTCTTCTCCCTCCAGCCATGAGTAAACCTTAGGTTGTTTAAAAGGATTTTATAATTTGCTTGAAGCATTGTGTTTATATTGGTTTGGTGGTTGGTTTTGAAGGCTATCACAATGCAAGTGTAAAGAAAAATAAGGTAACTATGGTGTTATTTGTTAAACTTTGATTTATTCTTAATATTTCGAGATAAAATCTCTTCGACAGAAGATTTCTGAAACTGAAGCTGTTGTTAGTGCTCATCCATTCTGCTTTTGATTGGTGGATTTTCACCGTATATCCACGCATCTAGAGGTTAGGACATAATATACGTTGTAAGTGTATATTTAAACCTTTGTAGTTAAAAGTTTTAATGATATATTAACATCGTAGGGGATCATGTTGAGGGATTACTTTTGTATGGTATTGATGATAGTTTATGTTTATACTTCTTGTATAAAATGTATTTTATATTCTATTTCTCTCAAAAAGAACAGAATGTCATATATGTTTACTTTTTTAAATAGGTATTTCATATTGTTTGTATTAAAAACGGTTTCTGGTTTCTGTTTGAGTATAAAAGAGAGCGTAAGTCTTGTGTGGCCAATGCAGTAGAGTAGACGAGGCTAAAGAACAAGTTCAGGAAAAGGAAAACCCTGGATTTAAACCAACTGCACTCCGCTTAATAACTGAGGTTTGTTTTACGGCATATCAACCTCAGTGGGTCATTTAATGCCGGCAAAGTTTTGAAAGATTCGTAGCGATAGTTTGGAAGCAAAATTTTTAAACTCAAATTTTTAAAAAATACATTTTTCTATTTAACCCATAGATTGGACCCTAACAGGTACTACCACTCCGTGTCAGAGTGGACCAGGGAGCAATGGTGATGAATGAGGTGCTCCCCATTCCCCAGACCTCCAGAATTGGAACTTCACTATCAGATAGAGTTTAACGTCATAGCCAGGACATGAAGACCCTCAGTCATCGACTTCTAGCACCCATATGATAAAGAAGGGTTGAGGGATGCCATAACAGCAATAGAGTTGGGACAATCATATAAATGCTAGGGCTTGACATGGCCAGCCGATTTATCGCGGGGGTCTCTCCGACCGTCTTAGTAAGGGCCAAAAATGGAGTGTTGCATGTCATGGACTGTTCAGCCAACAGGATTCCATCCTTAAGCATCACAGGTTGCTATCCACGGTCAACAGGTGGCCCCATCGGGAGGTCTTATCCCTATGCAGAGGTGCAGTCGGTGTATTCGAAATACGTGATAGAGAAGTTGGGTAAAAGCAAACAATTTAGTAATGGTCCCCGACTGTATATTGTGTATATAACAATAAAGATGAGGACAATAGACCGAAAAATCCAAAGTCTCATTTTTTTAAAAATCAAAATTATGCAATTTAATGATAATTCAATTAAAATGGGAAAATATTTCTCTTAAAAAAAAAAGAACGATGAGGAAGCAAATTTTCTATAATTTGGGTTTTAAAAGCTATTAACACATAAAATGGCAAAGTGCGTAGAACACATAATCTTTCAAAAGAAGTATTGTCGATATATTAGATGACATAAGAAATGCTGGTTAAACATAACATATATATATATATATATATATATATATATATATATATATATATAGTATACGAGGGTAAGTCAAAAAGCAATGCCATTTTCTTTATTTCATGTAAAGTTTTTTCTTTATAAAAATAAGGCCTACGTTGAGACCTTAATGAGGCTCAGAGCAAGAATCCGACAAGTAAGACCCAATTTGCCAATCAACAATATATCCTCCCTCTACATGACAGTGCTCGACCACACACAAGCATCAGGACAAGGGAGAAAATCGCCTCATTCGGGTGGACAACTTTACCGCATCCTCCATACTCACCAGATTAAGGCCTTCAGACTATCATCTCTTCGGCCCCAGGAAAGAGGGGTTTGAGAGGCAAACATTATTCCAGTGACGAAGTGGCTCAAAGAACAGTCAACAGAATTTTACAGGACAGGGATACATGTTCTCATTCGAAGGTGGAACATTGCTATGGAGAGAAACAGTGACCATGTGGAGAAGTAGTGATGTGATCTACAGAGGACCAGCTTCCATTTTGATGGATGATACATGCTCCTCCTGTGTCGGCGATTATACTTGTACTAAACAAAATGGCATTACTTTTTGACAAACCCTCGTAGATTTTCATATCTTATTATAATGGAGATTGAGTGTTTTTCTGTCTTAAAAATTTGATTTTAATAAATATATACTTAGTATTATTGATTTCTACTTTTTGGATTTTATCTTAATGAATATAAGCAAAAATCCCGGTGATAAATCTTAATAGAATTCCATTAACAAGATGAGATAACTGTAATTTTATTCTTTACTTCCTATTTTAACTAAATAATAAAATTAGGAAAATTTTACAATGAAAGATGGGAGTGAAGGAAGAGTAAATTTCAGTTGTTCTATTTTTCGATTATATCTCCCTCTGTTTCAAATCTTTTTATCTGCATTCTTATTTAGTCTTTCTAATTTAATATGATAATTTATAACATTAAAACTTAAATACTTGCACCCTACGGAGGGTGCATATATTTGCTAGTAGCAACAATTAACCTTTTACTCGATGTTTAGTTGTCTCTACTCAATATCGATATCAAAGATTTTCGAAAAGAATATCAACTTTCACTTGTTAATGTCATTACCTTAAGAAAAACAGAAGAGTTACTTCTAAAGTGAAAGGGAGACCTAAAAGTAAATGATTCAATTTATCCCCCCCCCCCCGCAAAAAAAAAACTTGTGCTACTGGGCCGTGAGGAAATGATTTGTTGAAATTAAATAATATGGGTCATTTGTACTTTTACTGAGATCTTGTCAGGCGTCACACCCCCACCCCCCAACCAAGAAATAAAATTTGACATCCACCCTAAGTTTAAAAATGAAATAAATCACACCAAAAACATTCCAACAGTAAACGAAACATTTTTCTTAACTCTTCCAATATCACCAGTTTTTACAATTATATTCTATTAGCGAGTTCGATCCTCGCTGGATGCCCCATGAAAAATTATTACGAAAAAAAAGGACATTGTGTTAATCCGGCCTAATTGGTTTGTTGTTTGGTTGGGTTTTACGGCATGTCAACCCATTGGTTATTTATGCTGAAAATGTTTTATTTTATTTATTCTTGGTGGGTACCTAATGTTTTATAAACACATTTTTACTATTTAACTCATAGATGGGACATTAACAGGTAATACCACTCTGGGTGAGTGGAACTGGTGGTAAAGGCAATGAAGGGGTACTCCACATTCCACAGAGATACAGAATTGGAACCTCACCACTAGATACAGTTTAACGTCATACCCAGGACACTAAGACCCTCAGCCATCGCCTTATAGCACATATATGATAAACATAGTTAAGTTTGCCATAAGAGCAATACATTCGGTACAATCATATAGGTGCTGGGGCTTGACATGACCAGCGGATTAATTGGAGGGGGAATCTCCGACCACCCGTCTAACCCAAGTTAGGGCCAAAATGGAGTGTTACATGTATTGGAATGCTCAGCCACCAGGATTCCATCCTTAAGTATCACGGGTCACCACCCACGGCCAACAGATCTTA
>CM042137.1:157607407-157614907 GCA_023376005.1 Doryteuthis pealeii | reverse complement strand
AAGAAAGCAACCCACAGAGCCCACCAGAGAAGAGGACCTTCGACAAATTAAACAAGAAGTAGCTGGTATAAACATGTAAAAACCAAAATATATCATCCTCTCATCATCCCCTTATGTGTCTCTCTCTCTCTCGCCAATTATATACACGATGTCAACGCCATCTCTGCCTAGTCAATATTTTTCCTTTCTACTGTATTTTCCTGATGTAGGTTTAATATAAACCAAAACCTTTAAACGTAGACTGCAACATCAGGAATTAATTCATCTTTTTTGGAATTACTTTATTTTCTATTTTCTACACACACACACACATATCTATTATTATACTAAAGCTGAGTGATTGTTAAATGCTTTTTTCCTATACTAATATATATGACACAACATTCATATCAAAATATTCCTTAGTTCTAGGATTGAGTTATGTTTGAAAAAAATCCATTTTAATTGGTTCTAATTAGTCGTAATTTGCAATTAAGTCAAAAAGTAACCTATCTCTTACTTCACATTATGTCTGTCACTTTCGCCCTCTCTATATATAGCTCAATTACCTCCTAGTTATGTATGTTAATTTCTCTGTGAAGTAAAGAGAGTGATTTAGAGAGTATGAAATGTATTTTTATGTTAAATTTCAATCGTTCCTTTTCTTAGAAATCTTACAAAATGATTTTTAAACATTTTTTTAATTCTCCGTCCGTATTTTTTTTTTAATTTTTAATTCGCTTTGCAAAGTCACTCTTCCCTAATCCCAATTATCTACTCAGAGCTCAATGGGTGTATATATGCTACATAGTTCATAGGTAGCTTATGAACTAAGAAAGTACTGTAGCTAGATATTTTTGAAATTGAGTTCGTTAGATTCAAAATAACGGGAGTTGAGTAGAAAATTGACTCAACCGTTTCGGTTATGATTGACATCGGGTGATTCCCATTTGACCCCTCTGAAAATTGCGCCAGTAGAAGCGTGAGACAGAAGTTTTCATTTAGTTTTATTTCGAACAGTTACTAACCGAGAGAAGACGCTGTCGTCAGCTCTTGAGATCTCGCTTTCTCAATGCGTGAAGTTTTTTCTCAGTAGAGTGTTCGGCTAGAAACCGCAAGGTTCCTAGTTCGATACCGGTTAATCGCCAACTCAGCGTATGAGTAGCACAGGGATCTGTGCGGTAAAGTGAGAAGCTGGTGGCACCCCACCCCAGACGCTAAGATAATCTCCTTGGTCTAGCGCTAGTAAAAAGGGGATAGACTCCCTCGCTGGTTGGCTGATACCGACTTCAGGCCACCCCGACGACTTTACTTACTTTAGTTGTTTGAATAAAAGCTATATAGAAAAACAAGAAAGTCTTGCTTTATGAATTGACAACAAGAAATTCAAGACACTCAGCTGGAAGAAATGAGCCCAGAGAAACAACCCCCAGAAGAAGCTCAACAGCTGAGCCCACCAGAGAAAATGGCGGCCGACAAATTAGACAAGAGAAAACAAGTAAGAACCCCTCATCCTCTCCTCATACTCTGTCTCTGTCTCTATCTCAGTCTCTCTCTCTCTCTCTCTCTGTCTCTCTCTGTCTCTCTCTCACTATTATATACCCAAGATGTGGGTGTATAATATATATACATATATATAGTAACAAAAGTAAAGTCGTCGGGGTGGCCTAATGTCGGTATCAGCCAGTCAGCGAGGGAGTCTATCCCGTTTTTACTTGTGCTAGACCAAGGAGATTGTTTTTGCATCTAAGGTGGAGCGCACACCTACCATCAGCTCCTAATTCTACAGCACAGATCCTTGTGCTACTCATACGATGAGTTGGTGAGAGTTGGTATCGAAGCTGGAACCTTGTGGTTCTAGTCATAGTCCGACGCTCTACCGACAGAGCGAAACCATCCCTCCTTCTCTCTCTGGTTGTTCCTATATTTTATCACCAGGATTGGTTGTTAAGTCTTATATTAAATCAAAATAGAAAACTTTTTTGTTTTCCATTTTTTTCGATGAATGATTTCATGTTGATGCCGAGTTTGAAGCTGTATTTACCTAGATAGAAATGAACACAAATCTACTTTAACTGAATAGTTAAATTACGAAAACTTAGCATAGAAAGACGGGTGTGATGGAAGAGAATGTTCAATTGTGCTATTTTTCGATTATTTTAAATCATTTTATCTGCATTCTTATTTACTTTCATTAGCCTTTCAATTTAAAGTTTTTGATAATTTTGTGAAAACTGTTCCACATTTTGTTTCAGTTATAAAAAAAATCAAAATTAACTCTTTCCTACTCTAAACCGCTCACAACAGTTCTCCCATCACTGAGATCCTGTCGGAAGCCGCTCTCAGCGGCTCCTGCATGTGTCCCCTGTTTACTCTGAAAAAGGACTCTAGACTGAAAAAGGACAATAATGTTTGGACTTTATTTGAATATGATGAGTTCTGAGGTGAATAGATTGTGAACTTTTGAAAATATCCCATCATACAGGTAAAATATACTAAGAAATTTTGGACCATATAGGCACCCCTTTTGCGATCTCGTTACATAAAGACATTTTTCTTTCATTTACACCCTCAAAATCCGGTTGGCTGTTAGGGGTTAGGGTTAGGGATTAGGGTTAGGGGTTAGGGTTAGGGTTAGGGGTTAGTTTTATAATAAAAAACTCTAAAAAATCGTCTGTTAACAAACAATGAAAAAATGTCCTTATAAAACGAGATCGCAAATTTTTTTTTTTTTTTTGGGGGGGGGGGAATTTGGTAGGGAAAGAATTAAGGTATTTCCCCACCAAAATGGTAAACATTTATTACAACAATGTAGGAATTGGTTCAGGTGCACTCTGACCCGGAGTGACAGTGCCTGTTAGGGTGCCAATGTGGGTCAAACCGTAATCGTGTCAGTGCTACTGTACAACTGCACCACTTGGACGTAAACAAAGTGCATAGAGAATAAGTTTGATAGCGGTTGCACATGAATGCTGCGTGTGGTCTTAAATCGTGGAAACAACACCCCACATAAAAACAGCTGTACGGCCATCTGCCCCCTATCACACAAACCACCCAAGGGAGACGAACCAGACACCCTGGACACTGCTGGAAAAGTTAGAACGAACTCATAAGTGACGTACTCCTGTGGAAATCTGCACATAGATACGTCAGTGTGGACCGTTCAGCAAAGATCTACATTGATCAGTTCTGCACGGCTTCTGGATGCAGCATAGAAGACTTCCCGAGGGCGTTGGACGATAGGGATGGATGGCGAGAGATTATCATGGATATCCATGTTGTCATCGTGACCTAAATAGGATGATGAAATACGATAGGAATACTTCATTCTATATAACTGTAAATTATTTATACTAGCAAATATATGCAAGTATTTAAGTTTAATGTAATAAAATATTATATTAAATTAGAAAGCCTAATGAAAGTAAATAAGAATGCAAATAAAATGATTTAAAATAATCGAAAAATAGGACAATTGAACATTCTCTTCCATCACACCCGTCTTTCTATGCTAAATTTTCGTAATTTAACTATTCAGTTAAAGTAGGAAGTGAAGAACAAAATTACAGTTATTTCTTGTTGTTAATGATTACTTTTAAGATTTATCCCCGATACTTTTGCTCTTATTCATTAAGATAAAACCAAAAAATTAGAAATCAATAATACTAAACACATTTTATTAAAATCAAATTTTAAAATTAATATGTAAATTAGCCTTTCCGTTCACACTGTAAACCGCTATTTTGTTGAATATATAGATATAATTGCATGTTATTTGCATGCAGATATGGTCAACAGTATTAATAATGTAAAACGATTTTATTAATGATTGAGGTTTAAATTAAAATAAAATCATGTAGAATGTGACGTAAATGACAAAGTAAATTTTGACTTGAGTAGTTATATACTTTCCATCACAGACAGACAAGCACAGAATCACCATTACAATAAATTTGCCCGTGACTCTAACAATAAGAGTACACATTGAGCTCTGCAAACTGCGACACGTTTTTAAAAAAACTCCTATGTCATAAGAAAGATTTCTTCTCCGATTTTTGGATTATATATATATATATATATATATATATATATATATGACATATAAATTTGGATGCCCGTTGTGTAATGGTCATAATCGTAAGAAATTGACTCGCCGACCAAAGTTCAAATCCTGGACGAGGCTGTTTGCATTTCACATAGTACGAATACCCTAATGAAAGGTATGCATCCAACTACTTTCCCAGCAGCTATTGGTAAATTGTAGGACAGACTGGGCTCTTTAACAGTAGTTAGGTGACCACTCTAGGAGAAGAAAAACTGAATTTAGAATTATTATTCAATTATAATAAAATTAATAATAGTTACTCGAAGCAGCTAGTAAATATCAACTAAGGATGATTATTAGTTACTTCAAACCCGATAACTGAAGCGATATCGCTCCTCTTTATAGGGTTTTCACTCGCGAATCAAACAACAAATATTTAACAAATATGCGAGTTGAAAAGTTGTTTCACTTTAAAAACTGTTAAGAAACCACTGGAGTCGCCATCAAAGGCGAGCGTAGTGACATTTTCATATTCCTCACCAGATACTTCCCTTTATGGTTACCGCCATGTTTGACTGGCGGTATTTCTGGTCAGATACAAATGTCGGCGATCGAAACAAGTTGAATTGCTCTGGGTTTGCTGAAAACTTCCACATCCCTTTGATACTTTACACAGTCCGGAAATGTCAGTTCCCCTATGATTTCGATTGGTCGGAAATAGGTGCAGTTGGCTTTGAGCTTTGGCTTATGACTGCGTCGAGTAATAATTTTGATTCATACAGTCTTAAGAGAAAGACGCCCTGCGAGAAAAAAAGAACGAAAGATGGAGATACCGGATTGAATATATTCCGGAAACTCTCACTTGATCTTCCTACAACTTGTCAGCATATGCTGATTGTGTGTACATTGGAGTTCTGATGGATACACTAGAGGATATTTAAAGAGAGAGAGAGAGAGAGAGAGAGAGAGAGAGAGAGAGAGAGAGAGAGAGAGAGAAGGGGGGTAGGAGTTTGCTAGTGAAGATGAAATGAAAAGATAGGAATAATATTGATCTGTATGAGTCAAAGAGACGATGTTCGGTAATTCTATAGATTCTTATCCGTTGATTCAGCACAGTGGACAGAAATACATATGTGCCAGTATTTATTTACAGCCAAAGGAACAGCAAATGAAGGATGTCTCATTATCATGGTTCGTATAGTTTTAATATTTTCCTTTTTTTCTACCCACCCAATATATATATATATATATATATATATATATATATATATTAATTTCTAATTAGCTGAAGATGACAACACATTCATCGAATATCGATAATAACTTATACAGCTGAAAACATTACGAAGGAGAACAGAAAGCAAGGGATGCTGGTTGGTGATTTTGTTTTACGGCATATCAACCCTTTTCGGGTCATTTAATGCCGAACCAAGTCATTTTTGGTTGGTTGTTTTGTTTTACGGCATATCAACCCTTTTCGGGTCATTTAATGCCGAACCAAGTCATTTTTGGTTAAATGTTTTGTTATACGGCATATCAACCCTTTTCGGGTTATTTTAATGCTGAACCAAGTCATTTTTCGTTGTTTGTTTTGTTTTACGGCATATCAACCCTTTTAAAGTTATTCAATGCCGAATCAAGGCATTTTTATATCCATATTTCACAGTAACCGTTGTAGCTTAAATGGTCATCGATCTAAGTATTAAACCGACTAATCGTTGGTTAACTTCAGTGATCTAGCGGTAACCAGTGGTTTGAACTTGACTTGACCATAAAACCGAAAAGATATGCAATTTATTCACATACAGATAGAAATTGTCATTTATCTTGTAGATTTCGCTTAAATTGTACAAACTGATAAAAAAAAAACTTCAATTTTGCCTTTTTAATCAACTTAAAGAAGAAGAAAGGAAAGTAATGATATTTCACAAAATATGTTTATAATTTTAGTATAAGATTCCTTTAAATGTTTTCCGCATATGCCATTTCACTAAAAAGAATATCTTAATTTCTTAAAATAATTCCTCTCGCTGTAACTTGATTTCAACGTATTCTAACATCCTTCTTTCTCTCTGCATGAAACGTCTTCTCTTTCCTCTTCCATTGTAAACATGTCCCCAGAGGTTCCATTATAGATTTGACCAGCCACTCCTGTTTCTGAATATTAGCTTAACTTGTGTGTAAAGTTTCATCATGATTGGATCACTGGTGTAGGTGCCAACTGGTTATACACCGACAAACAGAAATTGCCATTTTAGTACATTTGTGTATATTAATTTGTTTCTTTCACCGCAAGATAAGATTTTCAAATTCGGGGAGGGAAAATTGTATTGAGAGATTATTTGATTATACCATTTCACAATAGATAAAATACTTATCAACATATGAAAATGTTTTTGGTTTTAATAAATATGAAAAACACTGAATAACTTAGATATTTATTCCCCGAACTTAGTTTAATAAGTGGGTAAAGTTTCATCATGATTGGATCACTGCTACAGGTGCCAACTGGTTATACACAGATAGACATAAATTACCATTTATGTAGTAGATATAAAGTATTGGACAGAATGGATGACTCACCTATTTTTCCAGTACTTTTCCATAACACAGTGTTAATTCATTTTGCACGCCATAATGTTTAGAACTTTTAAAATTATTTATCAAACTGGCAACGGTTGGTTGTTTTAAGGTAATCAGGAACTTTAGTTTGGTAAATTCCTAACATAAAATTATGCTTGCGTATTATCTGAAATGAACTTAATTGTTATTACGAACACATTTTATGATATTTTTGTGTTCAAGCATGCAGTTGTATTGATTCGAAAAAGTTTTGCATTTTTTTGTTTATATCGTACGATAATTCAAAATGTGTTCTTAATAACAATTAAGTTCATTTCAGATAATGCGCGAGCCAATATTCGAGTATATATACAACTGCATGCTTTAACACAAAAATATCATAAAATGTGTTCTTAATAACATTTAAGTTCATTTCAGATAACGCACAAGCATAATTTTATGGTAGGAATTTACCAAACTAAAGTTCATGATTACCGTTTTAATTGCAATCTAGCAGCGATTTCGGGAGTGCAGTGTCCTTCTCCACAGAGAATTTGGATCTCCGCATGCATCCCTGATCGATTTTTTTTACCAATCATAAGTCATTATTATTACACAATAATTCACAGCTAAATCCCACCTGGACGAGAACGTGCAATAAAAATGAACTCTTTGATCGAAAAGAAAACAATGTGTCATCCAATTTGACCAATCAAAATTAATCTATCAGCTGTGAAATGAATGAACACTGAGTTACGGAAAATTACAGGAAAACAAAAACAACATGTGTGTCATCCATTCTAACCAATACTGTATATGACGATGGTCTTCATAATGTTAAAGAGTTATTTCTTTAAAGTTAAAAAAGAAATGAATAGATATTTATGAAATCAGTTAAAAACCCACCTTATGGA
>CM042137.1:157564907-157602407 GCA_023376005.1 Doryteuthis pealeii | reverse complement strand
ATGCGACATCTGTGGTCTAAAATGTTTTTCTAACATTGAACTTTACAGTCACACCTCCTGTGACTGTAAAGTTGAATGGCGCTGTAACTTCAGAGGCACAAAACTATATTGTAGTCTTCCGAGACTGAAATGCAAATAATAAATTAAAAAAACATAGAAAAACACCGTCTTAATAGAGGTTCCAATACTCAAGTTATGGGCATCCAAAATATTAACACCCACCAGTGATTCTTAATATTAATGAAATTTTCTGATATTTCGTGAATAGGTATCATTTCAGGACATTTATCTATGGTTTAAATTTCTTTAAAATCAAGGAGTTATGTACATCCGGGACCCTGTTTGATCAAAATGAAACATACTTATCCAAGTATCCTGGGTAATGTAGTTTCGGAATATATATGGTTATGAAGGTCTATCTCTAAAACCCATGGAGTTTGTGAACAAACAGACAGGAATTATATATAGAGATTTGTAGTATTTCATATCGAGGCGCGCAGTGTAATCGTTATCGTCATAGAAAATGGGCGCGGCGATTCAAGTTCAAATCCTGGATAAAGCTGTTTGTATTTCACACAGCGCTAATACCCTTGGTAAAGGTATGAATCTAATTATTCTTCCGATAGCTTTGGGTAAATAGTTGAGCAGACGCGACTCTTTAAAATTAGTGCAAATATCGGTCTACTTTGAATTCAAACCTGTTAAACTAAGAAATTGACCTTGTATCACATTCTGCTCATGCGGAAGTGATGGTAAATATCTATTTGTAGTGTCTCTGTTTGTCTAAACGGAAATGCAATTGAAAACAAAGAAATGTACCAATCTCAAACAAAAACTTGCTAAGAATTTTTCGAGGAATCTATTTGTGGTATTTATATTTGCCCCTGAATTCAATTCGGGTCTCTAGGCACCAAATTACCAGCTTTGGTGTTAGATAAACAAAAGAAAACAGACTAAGGGGAATAACTACGATAAATTTAAAGATCTAA
The DNA here is from genome assembly GCA_023376005.1 of Doryteuthis pealeii. Lineage (NCBI taxonomy): Eukaryota > Metazoa > Mollusca > Cephalopoda > Myopsida > Loliginidae > Doryteuthis > Doryteuthis pealeii. Next base: position 157,601,418 of record CM042137.1, on the reverse strand, counting down.
TAAATTTTCATCTCGAGCATTCTGTTAATGAGGACAAATCGCGTTAATTATATATTTACCAACCCCTCCACACGAGCAGGATGTGACACAAGATCAGTTTCTTAAGCGAAGTTCAACAGGTTTGAATTCAGAGTTTTCCTTCTCCTAGACTGGTTACCTAGTCATGGTTAAAGAACCCGGTCTGCCCTGCTATTTACCCATAGCTGGAGGGAGAATAGGATTCACACCTTTCCCAAGGGTATTAGCGCTAAGTGAAATCCAATTACCGCGTCCAGGATTTGAACTCGGGGCAACGAGTACATTTCCCATGACTTTAACCATTACACCACGTGCTTCCAACTCGCGTTAATTATAACGCAGTTGATGTTGCGTCTCACGCCCTTTCAAAAAGTATTATCATTGCGTTATTGGTAAACTATCACAAATTCCCGTTGTAACATTTTTACAATAAGTACTTCGAGCGATAGGTACTGTTATACAATGGTGAAATATATTAGATTTAAAATGTGTCTACTTAAAATTATGTGGTAACATTCAGCCAGTTTGAAATGTTTGTGGTTCTCTTTTTGTTTTCGATATTTTGATGATTTTATTATTTTATGCTTCAATTCTTTCTGTTGTTTCTATTTTTCTTTTGTTCACTGACAGCGATTGCATATTTTATGTCGGTGGAGCCACTTAGTATCAGCAGGTAGTGTATGCAAACTAAGTCCTGAGGGTCACATTGCGCAAATCTAAGTAAATAACAACAGCATTGCACATTTCTTGGCCCCAAACAACATTCGGATGACCTGACTTCAAATTCCGACTGTCTCCAATGTTAATGTCTTCTTTTTTTTAAAATGATTCCAATTCTTCAAGATGCAATTAAGCGGTATCATTTTGCATAAAAAAAATATTGTCTAAAGAGAATGGATACGACGACCCAATTTCAAATCCTGGATGATCCTGTTTGCATTATACATAGCTCTAATACCCTTGGAAAAGGACTAGCAATGGGTAAATAGTAGGGCAGACGAAACGCTTTAAACTTGGTACAGCAACCAGTCTTGCAGAAAAAAAGTTCTGAATTTAAACCTGTTAAACTCTGCTTACTATCTACACTACCTACCAAATAATAGATACAGCCAATCTATTATTCAACTGTAATAGGTTGTTTTCTTTTTGGCTTTCCTTTTCTTTCTCGGGTTAGAGCAATATATTTCTCCGGCTTGTTGTACTGTCACAGTTTTCCACATCACAGAAAACTAAGTTATAGGCTTGTAAATTCTTGTAATTGTCTTTGTCAAAATTTTATTTCTACTAGCAAATACGTAGGGTGCAAGTCTTTAAGTTTTGATGTAATAAAATATTATATTAAATTAGAAAGACTAATGAAACTAAATAATAATCCAGATTAAAAGATTTGAAACAGAGGGGTTATAATCGAAAACTAGAACAACTGAAACTTATTCTTCCATCTCTTCCGTCTTTCATTGCTTAATTTACGTAATTTAACTATTTAGTTAAAATAGAAAGTAAAGGATAAAAGTATAATTATTTCATCTTTTTAATGGATTTCTTTTAAGATTTATACCCGAGATTTTTGCTCATATTCATTAAGATAAAACTAAACAATTAGAAATCAATAATATTAAGCAGATATTTATTAAAATCAAATTCTTTATATGAATATGCAAATTAGCCTTTCCGTTCACACTGTAAACCGATATTTTGATGTATATATAAATATAATTGCATGTTATTAGTATGTAGATATGGTAAACAGTATTAATAATGTAAAACAATTTTATTAATAATTGAGATATAAATAAAGAATAAAATCATGGAGAATGTGACGTAAATAATTAAGGGAATGCAGACTTGAGTAGTAATATAGTTTTGGCTATAGACAGAAAAACACACAATCTCCAATGTAATAAGATTTTGTTTTCTGTGAGGACAGTGTCATATTTGTTGTATTATTTTCTTGTTCCCAGTGAAGAATCTTTTTTATCGCAGGTGCCCCTGAAATTCATCATCATCATGTCGTGTAATTAGCACTGATATTCATGACAATCTCTCGTCAATCTTCTCTATTATTTATTATCCCCGGTAGGTCCTCTATGCAGCATCCAGTATCCGAGCAGAGCTGGTCAATGTAGGTCCTTGCTGGCCTCCAAATTACAAATCGCCAATTTTTGCTTATAGTTCTTCTTAAAGGATCTAAGTTTATTTCTATCTGATATTCATCTTCGTCTCAATGTAATTACTTTTTTTCTGTTAGTCAAACACACTGTGTGTTTTGTTCTATTCTTTTTTTCCTGCACTTTCATAGTCTACTGCATAAAAGTTTTGTTTCGGTAACATCTGACTATTTCGTTTTTTTTCTTCGTTTTTTTTTTTCGATTTACCTGTCTGGAAACCTTCGTTATTCTTGAACATTCTATTTTGTCTCTAGTACTTAATTCTGTGCCGATATATTTTGAGCCTGTTGAGTTCAGTCGCTTTAATTATTTTATAACTGCTGTGGAAGTGGCTGGTGTAACTATTACCGTCATTGGAAAGGATATATATATATATATATATATATATATATATATATATATATATATAGTCATCCACAGACACGTGTTTCAGCGTTTCACGCCTCCTTAGTCTGGCTAGACACAACAACTATCCCTGGCTAGGGGCGAACTCCGACTGACTACTTTCCACCCTGATTTCCTAACCTCTCGGCCACTTTGACAGCTGCTGTAACGGGGGCTGGTGTTTAAACTATTAAATACATAGGTTTGTTTACATATTTTACGATCATATATATATGTGTATTCAAATGGACACGGCGAGTCGAGTTCAAATCCTGGACCAGACTGTAAATTGTAGAGCAGACTGAGCTCTTTAACTTTGGTTAGGCAACCGGTCTAGGAAAAGGAAAACTCTGATTTCAAATTTAATTCCGGTTAAAAATTGAACTTGTATCATATCCTACTCGTGCGGGAAAGTTGGTAAATATGTATAATTGCTTAGCGGTTTAACTAAGTCGGTAGAGCATCCACCCACAAAGCACAAGGTTTTGGGTTAGATGCCAATCGTCTGTGAGTAGTATAGCGACCAGTCTAGGAGAGGAAAACTCCGAATTCAAACTTTTTAAACATTACTTAAAAATTGACCTTGTGTCGCATCCTACTCATGCCGAGCGGTTGGTAAATACATACTTAATAATGATAATAATAATAATCGGTGAAATCAACTTGCAGACTATTGCCCAATGGTGCCCAAGTAGTTGCACAAGTCATATAATCTCCTGCTTGAACCTTTATTTCACAAACTTAAACTAAGAAACATACGTGGTTAGTTAACTATTTAATCGCTGATATTAACAGCCGTTCATTCGCACGTTATTCGACATTGACGAACGGACCTGCAAACGAAGGACTTTGCTGAAACGCAATTGATTTTACCCAATACTAAAGGACACCAAGGAACAACCAAAGGATCATACAATACCCAACACTGAGGAACACTAAGGAGCAACCAAAGGTTTCTTCACTAAGGACCGCGTTCTGCTTAACACAAGGGATATCCGCTGGAGAGTGCTCTTGCTTGAAGCTTAAAGGATGGCCACAAAAATCGTAACAACATGTAATTCTTTTAAAAATCTGAAACTTTGAGGACGAGTAATATTGGTAGGAAATTGCAAGTATCTTCTCATACCAAAAGAAAATTAGTTCTGTTATTCTAGTCTCATGTTTTTTTCCGTGATTTTTCTGAATTTAATCTCGGGTTGTAAAGGTAGTTTTGTTCAGTCGGTTGATCGTCCGCCTTTAAAACACACAAGATTCCGACGTTCGATAACGCCTTCGCCAACTCAGCCCATTAATAGTACAGCTTTGATCTGTGCGGTAAAGTAGAGAGCTGAGGGTAGATGTGATGCCCGACCTCTGACTCCCTCTCTGTCCAGCTGATACCGACTATAGGCCAATCACCCTTTACGTTTTTACATAAAAGGTGTGTCAAAAAGTATTGAGATTTTTTTGTACTTTTTGACGTACCTTGTATTCTGAAAAAAATAAAGCTCCATTCATTGTTCATTTCTATTTTTTTTGTAAATACAGCTCTAAACTTGGTAGTTTTATGACACACCTTGTATTCTGAAAAAAGAAAGGTTCACAACAGTCGTAGCTGGTGGTTCTCTGGAGGCTAAGTGAGAGCAAGTCTCCTCAAGTCTCAAGGACTCTTCTGATTGTTCTAGCCGATCCCAACAATGCTGAAGTTTGGATGGTCTCGATTCTTCTTCAGATTTCCAGTTCACCCAAATTCTTTTCCAGAGCTTTGGGGGCCGTTCCAAGAGCACCAATTGCAATTGGTACGGCATTCACCTTCATGTTCCACAGTGTCTTCAGTTCTCTGGCAAGGTCTAAATATTTTCTATCTTTTCGCTTTCTTTCATTTTCACTCGGTGGTTGGCCGGGACGGCAAAATACACGAGATGACAGGTTCTCTTTTTCTTGTCAATCAATACTTAGTCTGTTCTCCTGGCCGGGATTAGGTGATCGGTATGTATCTTGAAGTCCTAGAGAATTTTATGCGTCTCGTTTTCTAGGACAGGTTTAGGTTTGTGCATATACCATTTGGTTGTAAGGTGAAAATTGAATTTCTTGCACAATTTCCAGTGGATTAACTTTCCCACAGTCGTGCCTCGTCTTGTACTCTCTTTGTGCTAGTTTGCTGCATTCGCTTATTATATGATTAACCGTTTTGTCTCTGTCTCCACATTCTACACTTGCTATTGTGCTGCGTTTTATCTATTTTTACCCTTATATAGTTTATTCTTATGGTATTGTCTTGTGCTGCGATTATAAGAGATTCAGTTTCTCTCTTGAGGTTTCCTCTTCTTAGCCATGTCCATGTCTTCTGATTTGATATCTCTTCAGTTCGTCGCTTGAAGTAATGTAATTGTTTTCTTCCCATTTTTATTTTTTTGTGTGTGTATTTCTGTTGCCAATATGTTGCAATTGTTTTTCCTGGCTTCTGCAATTAGTCTTTCCATACTTTTATTAATGTATTCGTCAAGTGCTTGGATTGTCGTAAGTACGTTATCTTCAATGTTAGCGAGACTCCTCTCCTCTTCTTTTCTTGGTACATATAGTCTGTCTATGTCGTCTCTCGGGTGTAATGCATTGTGCATGGTTATGTTTCCTTGTACTTTGGTCCATCTGACGGAGCTCCTCTCTTGTCTTAGAATGGTCTTACGAGAGGGACAGTTCATGTGTTTATTCCCTTGATTAGATTTCTGCTACAGAGCTTAGTTTCTAGGAGCTTTCTTATTCTTCTGTTCTATTCTTTTCTTACTTTTCCTTTAATTTCTGTTTGTTTGATGGTGTCTGCTTCCAATATTCCCAGATATTTATAAATCTATTTTTCTCCAAATGTCCTGATATCTTATTCGGTAGTTATTATTATTATGAGAGTTGTTCACACCTGTGTTAGCTGATGGTATTTCACTGGAGTCTGAGTGACAACAAGTCTCCTCAGGTCTCCAGAAATCTTCTGAGTTTTCTAGCCGATTGCAGCAATGCAGTAGTCTGGATGGTCTCAATTCTTCCTCTGATTTTCAGATCCTCCAGTCTTTTTTCCAAGATTTTTAGGACCGTTCAAAGTGCACCAATTAATTATTATTATTATTATTATTATTAATATTATTATTTCACTCCATTCGAGTTTTTCACACCAACCTTAGACCGGTAGTTCACTGGAGGCCAAGTGACAGCAAGTCTCCTCAGATCTCCAGGACTCTTCTGTGTATTCTAGCTGATCCCAACAGTGCTGTAGTTTGGATGGTCTCGATTCTTCCTCTGATTTCAATTCACCCAAATTCTTTTCCGGTCTTGGGGACGTTCCAAGGGCACAAATTACAATTGGTACAACTTCACCTTTAAATTCCACAGTTTCATTATTATTATTATTATTATTATTATTATTATAAAAACACCCTCCGGGCGGTACGTTTTTGATAGATATTAAAACTTGCGAGTTTTTAGATCTGCTCCAGATCGCCCACATCCCACTACTATATGACAAGTTATCTTCTCGTAAATTAACAATAGGTCGGTATTGTTACTTTACTCCTTGCGAGTTTTTCACACTAGCGTTACTGGTAGTCTTTCACTGAAGTCCAAATGACAACATGTCTTCTCAGATATGTCGATCATAACAATCTGTCGTCTGGCCGGATTAGGTGATCCGCCTGTACCCCAAAGTCCCAGAGAAATTGTGCGTCTCATTATCCAGGACAGATTTAGGCTTGTATTATTATTATTATTATTATTATTATTATTATTATTTTATACATGGCGAGTTTGTCACATCAGCTCTACTTGATGGGTTTTTACTGGAGTCTGAGTGACAGCCAGTCACATCAGCTCACCAGGACTCCTCTAAGTATCTGAAGCGATTTTAGCAGTATTTTGGTCTGAATGATTTCAATTCTTCCCCATATCTCCAAATTCTTTGAGTCTCTTTTTTAAGTTCTTTGGGTCCCTTCCAAAGGTCCTGACTATGATTCGTATTACTGTCACTTTCATAAAACAAGATAAAACGCATATAACAAAAATTACATCAATTTTGATTTAATCTTAATTGATTTCTATGTAAAACTATGCATAGGATTACTTTTAATACATTCGAGAGAAAAAATACAATACTATTAGAAATCAACAACACAAAATAATTACTTATTCAGCCGGTTTTGTTAAAACCAGTATACGAATTATCCACACTGTATACGATATAAAGTGTGATACACGTAGGTAAGTACTGGAGCATTAATATATAAATAACCAGGGTTGGGCTCGAAGTTTAAATACCGGAGATGTATGCCAAAAAGGGGGATCCCCTTAAGGAAGATATTGTAAAAAGTTCTTGTTACGTCTAAAATAAGGGAAATATTAGTATTTTTGTAATTCAACCACTGTTGTTCTTTTAGACAATAACTAATTAATATTCTGTTTTATTTATCTATTAAATTTCCATACGTCACAGTTGAACGAGCTTTTTAAATTTTAAAGTGACTTGATTAGTTAAGTTAAAAGTTAAAATTAATAGAAAAAAATAACATGATGGCATGCATTAAAAAAGGAATTGAAATAATCTATCATAAATTATTCTAATTTACTATCTAAATAAATTATTTATATCATACCTACATCTATATAATAAATATTATGCTTTAGTAATAGGTACAAAGTACTTTTTACAATATCACATTTTTTCCTTAAGGGACCCCCCCCTCCTTTTCGGTATAGATGTCCTAAACTTTGAATCCCCTGGCTCCCGAAATAACTGATGTTATTTTTTTAATTTGTATGATATCATATGAAATGTTAATACGAGAAAACACATTGATATCGGGGGAAATCACTTCATACTGTTACCATTTTAGTCAAATGAAACCCACGTGAACAATTACCATTTTAATCACGCTGTAATATTTTTTCAGTCTTTTCTTTTACTTTTACACAGAAGATTATTTCATATCTGATGTTTCGCCATTCGCATATCTATAAAGGAGTCACATATGTTTTGGCTGACTTCTGATTTAGGTCGGAAAATTAAAACGGAAAGTTTTTTTGTGGTACCCAATGACAGTTTAACTACAGTCTATGAATTAACATTTTGCGAATTGGGTTACGGTCTTAGGGGATTAAGGTTGTTTTTAATTACGTATTGCTTAAAAAAATAAACAACAAAAAACCCAAATTACTATACATTTAATGTTGAAAAATATTTTTTAAAACTAAGTTTAATTGAAATTATAGATTGCAATACTAACACAAACAACAGTCTCAATAATAGATTCAATAATTAATTTCAATGGTTAATTAAATGTATAGTAATTTGTTTTTTTTTGTTTATTTGTATATGTACCACCAAAAAACTTTCCGTTTTAATTTTCCGACCTAAATCAGAAGTCAGCCTATGTTTTATATGTACGTGTCGACTTGTAACTTAGAAACTAGATGTCATTGAGCATTAAAATCGCGAATACACTTTAATATGTTAAAAATGAGGAAGAGTACAAAATTTAGTTTTTGATTTTAACAGATCAAATTATACAATTCAATAATTAAAAATCAATTTGTGGAAATCTTCACATTTCTTCATAAATACAAAAAGAATGCACTATTGATCAGTTTAACACAAGCGATGATTAAATATCACACAGATATCTATTAGCGAAATTTGAAACTCTACAGCATTAAAATTCTGCAACCAAAATATTGAATATGCAGCAATTCCCAATTAAGTACACCCCTTTTATTTATGTTATTTTAGTTTTGGTTACTGAGACGTTTCAGTTGTATTTTTTGGGCACAGAGTTTCAATGCTCTAAAATTTGGTAATAAATACTACCGAATAATATCCATTTTCATTGTATCATTTTGACAGCAAGTCTCCTCAGATCAACAGGACTCTCCTGGGTATTCTAGCCGATTTCAATAATGTTGTGCTACAAGAAATAGTAACATTTCTGGTATCTTTGCTTTAGAAAAAAATTAATATTTTATTTAAAAAATATGGATGTACGTTACATACATTGGTGATACTGTGTATACTTTTTGTGGGGATGGATGTATGTGTGTGAGTGTTTGTTTGAGTGTTTGTTTGTATGTGTGTGTGTACGCGCACGGGCGTGTTTGTGTGTGGGAGGGTGGAAGTGTATGTGTTTGGAAATGTGTTGAGTAACGGTAATATAGTCCCATAATCTTTAGCATTGAGCACTTTTATATGCAAATACTTTTCTTATTTGCTATCCTTCATTACACACACACACACACATATATATATATATATATATATATATATTATATATATATATAATAATTTTTGTTGGGGTACCAAGTTTCTTGGTACAAGGGATTCTAGGCTGGTCCTATTCTCTACCAATAGTTTGTTGTAGAGTTCAGGCTCCGTATAAGAGCTCAATGTTTAATTATTATAAACAGAGCAAATTTATTTGTGAATAAAAAGGCCTTAAATATCATGGGTATCGTGATTATGGACCATTTCCACTCGTGGGTATCTGAGACCCACCGAGTTTCGTCAGACCACGTTTTTATTTTACTCAGACTATTATTGGTCCATAATCCCGATACCCCTGGTATTTAAGGTCTTTTTATTCACAAATATATATATATTAATCCTATAGTAAAGCCTTGCGGTAAGAAAAAAACCCGCAAATAATTTGTAAGTAAAAATATACTACAAAACTTCACCTGGGAAAAAAAGAAAAGACCGAGAGAATTGCAACAACCGAATATAATCGATTAACCCTATAATACTGGCCAAAAGAAATATAGCAGTCGGCAGAGCGTTCGGATAGAAACCACCAGGTTCCTAGTTCGATACCGGCCATCGCCAACTCAGCGTATGAATAGTACAGGGATCTGTACAGTAAAGTAAGGAGCTGATGGTAGGTGTGGCGCTCCACCTCAGACACAAAAAACACCTTTTGGTCTAGCACTAGTGAAAAGGGGATACACTCCCTCACTGTAGGGCTCATACCTACTTTAGGCTGCCCCGACGACTTTATATATATATATATATATATATATATATATATATATATATATGTAAATTTATAAGCTGCTAGAATCGTCTAAAGCTAAAATGTAAAGAGTGTTTAATACCTAAGTAGAGAATATAGTAATCTTAATCCTTATAAGTTAGATATACCTACAAATAGTTTCGCTTAGTAGCTCATCAGACAAGAATCTATCTATCTATCTATCTCTCTCTCTCCTCTCTCTATCTATCTATCTATCTATCTATCTATCTATCTATATATATAATATATATATATATATATATATATATGTGTGTGTTGTGTGTGTGTGTGTGTGTGTGTGTGTGTCTTTTTCATGTTGAAGTTGGGCGTTATTATGAAGCATTTCAAAATAAATGAAGGAACTCGATGTTATCGAGTACAGGATTCACTTATTTTTGATTATTTGTTATCATAAATTTTCGGGATCCTTAGATTCCCTTCTTCAAATGAATGTCGCTCCTGTTCAACGGATCCTTTGTCTTTGTTGTTATTGACAGCGGCAGCGTCTGTAATATAAATATAATATATATATATATATAATATATATTATATATATATATATATATATATATATATATATATATGTACAGGAATATATTTATATATAAGGTGTGTCAAAAGAGTATCAAGATTTTTTTGTACTTTTTGACAGACCTTGTATTCTGAAAAAAATAACGTTCCGTTCATTCTTCATTTCTATCTTGATAAATACAGCTTTGAACTTGTTGCTTTTTTAACACACCTTGTACTCTGAAAAACTAAAATTAATGAATTGAACGTTATTTTTTTCCAGAATATACAGGTGTGTCAAAAAGTATAAAAAATCTCGATACTTTTTGACACACCTTGTGTATATATATATATATATTATATATATATATATATATATATATATATATATATATAATTTTTATTTTATTTTATTTCTTCAATATTCCAAACATCTAGACAACTAATGTTCGAATTTTTATGATGACCCGGATTCAAATCTTTCTGCTACTCGACAGACACACTGATGCCCTTAGTTCCCGCCATTGGAGATATGAGTGTAGGAGAGTCCTACTTCTGTGTTGAACACTGAACCTTGTACCTGAATTAATTAAAAGAAAAAGAATAATTTCCAATGTTGTATGCGAAAGAAAAATGGCAGAAGGTTAAAGATTAATTAAATGAAATCTGGCAAAATATTTGTTTAGTATTAAAATTGAATGTTAGCGGAAATGTAATGCAATGTTCAACACTGCAATGTTTCGCCTTCACTTGAAGGTGACGACTTTGAACTTTTCTATGACTCATAAAAAGTAGTCGACCATGTTCTTCTTCTTCTTCACCAATCGGATCGCTTATTTGCATCGACTTTCTTTATTAATATTTTATTTTCATTTCATGCACTTGTTCGCTGAATCAACGCTTCCGTCTTCCACTTCTTTTATAAGTTTTTTTTTTACCCTTGAGCTTCCAGTCTTCTATTACTTCCACTGTTTCTTTGATTTTTATCCAGTGAATTAAACCAGTCCACCATCTTGTAGTTTCCTTTAAAATATGTTCTTCCTATTAATCATCGTGATGTGTGATAGCGAGAAAAGCTGCATCTAAAAACCTATGTCTGCTTGTTAATAAAAGTCGATGTGTGATCTAATATATATATATATATATATATATATATATATATATATATATATATATATATTTTTAAAGAAAGAAAAAATTAACAGACCGTCATTCCGTAATAAATTTATTTCGACCAAAAGCTCAAAGGCTTTTAAAGATTTTTACAACATTTTAAAAACTCCTTACGAGACTGGCCTCTTTAGACGAGAACTTTCGCATCAAGAGGCCAGTAGTTATGGTACAAAATTTCAGACGCAAAAACAATCTCCCTGGTATAGCGCCAGTGAAAAGGGGATAGACTCCCTCGCTGTCCTTCTGATACCGACAATAGGCCACTATTGACATTATCTATTTATTTATTCATTTTTGCTAGGAAAGAAGAGTACTGGAGATTAGAGGAGACTTGCTGTCACTCAGACTCCAGGGAAAAACTAGTAAGGAATGATATTTTATTATTTTAAATTAGAATTTCTTGCACAATTCCCAGTGAATCACATTTCCCACAGTATTATTATTATTATCATTATTTCCACTTCGTTTGAGTTTTTCACATCAGCGCTAGCTGATGGTATTCCACTGGAGTCTGGGTGATAACAAGTCTCCTCGGGTCTTCAGGACTCTTTTGAGTAGTCTAGCTGATTGCAGTAATGCAGTAGTCTGGATGGTCTCAATTCTTCCTCTGATTTCTAGATTCTCCCTCTTTTTTCCAAGGTTGTTGCGACCGTTCCAAGTGCACCAACTACAATTGGTATCACTTTCACCCTCATATTCCACAGCTTTTTCAATTCTCTGGCAAGGTCCAGGTATTTGTTCATCTTTTCGTTTTCTTTGAACTTCACCCTGTGATCTGCTGGAACCGTAAAGTCCACCAGTAGGCACGTTCTCTTTTTTTTTTTTTGTTTATCAACTAAGTCTGTTCTCCTGGCTGGGATGTGGTGATCTGTCTTTATCTTGAAGTCCCAGATAATTATTATAATAATTGGAACAATCCCCAAAGCTCTGGAAAAGAATTTGGGTGAACTGGAAATCAGAGGAAGAATTGAGACCATCCAAAATACATCATTGTTGGGATCGGCTAGAATATTCAGAAGAGTCCTGGAGACCTAAGGAGACTTGCTGTCACTCAGCCTCCAGAGAACCACCAGCTACAGCAGGTGTGAAAAACTAATAATAATAATAATAATAATAATAATAATAATAAGAAGAAGAAGAAGAAGAAGAAGAAGAAGAAGTGTGACTCAAATTTTAATAACATTCGTGAGTTGCTATAGAAGAAGCCTTGAAGGCATGAAACAATACATTGATACACAATTAATTGGAATGATTTCCCTTATGCCAAAAATGTTTCGTGTAATTTCCTTATTTATCTACATGTATATTCATAAATATATCCCATTTCTATTTAAAAAATAGCGTCAATTTTCGCGGTTTCCTAATCCAAGAAAAATCTATCTGTAAATAATTAGCTCTCGAAGCAACCGATACATTTGTATTGTGGAGAATAAATTTCCTTCCACTACACAATCATCGTTCGGTGCTTCGCGTGGTGGAATGATTAAAGAGCTACACTAGTAGATCATTATCAGTGAGTTCGATCCTGCCTGGGTGCCTCATGCGATTGGCCTTACAACTACCAGTAGTAACTACCGTGTTTCTCAGAAAATAAGACCAACCAGCCAAATAAGACCTAGCGTGATTTTTCAGTGTGATTTTTAATATAAGCCATCCCCTTAAAATAAGCCCTAGTTGAGAGCGGCAGAATTTCGGAATCTATTGACTTGCAGAACAATAACATTCCAGGAGATGATGATATGATTATTTTTGAATGAATTGTCATTAATGAGTTTTTGAGTTAATAGTAATAAATTTAGAGCGTTTTTCGTAATTTCTGTTTATTTAGAAATTTCATAATTTTCTACTTGGTAATGTCGTTTTTTCGGTATATGAAGAATACGATATCCCCCGAATATAAACCCTAGTGTTATATTTCGGAGAGAAAAATCCCTGTCTTATTTTTGGATAAACACGGTATCGGTAGGAATAGGTCTGCAAGACAAGGCTGCAACTCATAAATGTCTAGCCACACTGAAGAGACTTGATAAGTCGAAACACGTGTCTGTGGATGATAATATATGCTCCCCATCCCCCTGGGATTGAGCTCTCTGCTGTGGGATTTCGCTGAGGACCACCAACTAAAAGCGTAAACGCAACGCTCTCCTGTATAAGGGATGGAGCACTCTATGGCGGCCTTTACATACATAGAGATGTGTGTACTAAAACAGTTAAAATCCCCTTCGAATTCTGTGGGTGACTATAGCCTAGCGTCTGACTGACACTGAACCGATCGGATTTCAATCCCGGCTGTAGGTAGCTTACAAATGTCTAGCCACACTGAAGAGACTTGATAAGTCGAAACACGTGTCTGTGGATGACTATATATATATATATATATATATATATATATATATTAAAGCGTGATGTGTACGGAGATGCATATTTTAGTAAAACTATGTATATAATTGGGCTAAAAATGTGTTGGCCACTTCGAGCCTGAATCAAAAAGACAGTCCAGGGAGTGGAAAGACACCCATTATCCGGTAAAGAAAAAGTTGCTGACACAGAGGTCAGTAAAGAAGGTGATGCTGACAGTCTTCTGGGACATGAAAGGATCCATCAGTATTGATTTCTTTGAAAAAGTGTAACTGTAAACAGTGCTTCCTTTTGACTACACCTGAGGGCAACCCCCCCCACCACACCACCACTCCTTATTTATTGAATTGTAGGTGACATAAAAATATCCGTGTAGTCCATTTCTCATTTGCCCTGTTCGCGCGGGTCAGCTGATCGAGTCACTCTTAATTTCCTGGGTTGACAGCTGTTTTGAACGTGGTTTGGTCACGTGGTTTCTCCCTGCCACTGAAACGTATCACCAGCGTGTAAGGCTTATAGAACGTTTACAAGATTAAATAGCCTATGTGAGAGAAACATAGGCTATTTAATCCGTGTCAACCTTCTATAAAGCCTTCATCAATGCCAATAAATGCAGTTTTATATTCGCTGGCAGGGGGGGGGGTACCCCTTGGCGTAGTAATTAACGTTCTAACGTTATAATTTAAGATTATTTCATCTTGAATTAAAAACTTTATCATTTATTTTAACGTGTTTTGATAAATAAGCTTTTTAACATAGTACGAAAAATACGAGAACTGTTCGTTTTTGACGGAAACACTTACCTAAGCTTTTCAATCTCTGTCGTTGTCGTGGCCTAATGTCGGCATGAGCTATACAACGAGGGAGTCTATCACTTTTTCACTGGTGCCAGACCAAGGAGATTACTTTAGCGTCTGAGGTGGAGCGCCACACCTACCATGAGCTCCTTACTTTACCGCACATGTATCTGTGCTGAGTTGGCGAGGGCCGGTATCGAACTAGGAACCTTGTGATTCCTAACTGGACGCTCTACAGACTGAGAAATGTTCTATAAGTCTTGATTAATGTCAATAGAAGCACTTTTATTCGTTGGGGAGTACCCCGTGGCGTAGTAACTAACGTGTTGGACTGCGAAAAGTTCGAACTCCAATCGTGCTATTACGTTCACTTTCGCACAAATACTCTTGGGAAAGGTGTGAATCCCCTCATTAAACTAGTAAACAGATTCAATAAAATTTAAGATTATTTCATCTCGAATTAAAATTTTATCATTTATTTTAACGTGTTTTAATAAATAAACTTTTTAATATAATACGAAAAATACAAGAACTATTTTTGACGAAAAATCTTAGAATAAATAATTTCTATATATTGTATGTTCTCGTTTACAAAAGCTTCAGAGGTGGTGTAGTGGCTAACGTTCAGATTTGCGACAAATTCGAAAGCGATTTCGAACTGCAGTGGCGTCATAACGTTCACTTTTGGACTATTACCCTTGGTTTATTGGTAAGAAGGTTGAACTTCTACTGCCATACCACCACAAGGTTGTGTAACAAAACAAAAAAAAAAAGGTTTTATTTCTTGACCCCAAAAGATTACTTGAGAAAATGCAAAGTCACCGGTGATGACTAATTGGAAAAACAATGTTTTGTAGCTGAAAACCTACTCTATCCAAAAATCAAGTTAGATAGATAGATTGATAGATATGTATTCTTATATACAAAATGTGTCAAAAAGTATCGGGATTTTTGGTACTTTTTGATACACCTTTATTTCTGAAAAAACGTTCCATTCATTGTTCATTTTTAACTTGGTAAATACAGCTTCTATCTCGATACTTTTATGACACACCTATATATATA
This sequence comes from Doryteuthis pealeii, assembly GCA_023376005.1. Lineage (NCBI taxonomy): Eukaryota > Metazoa > Mollusca > Cephalopoda > Myopsida > Loliginidae > Doryteuthis > Doryteuthis pealeii. The sequence goes on along the minus strand of CM042137.1, from coordinate 157,585,926 downwards.
TATATATATATATATATATATATATATATATATATATATATGAGTATAGATAAAAGGATATGAAAACACCACAAAATGCTGTTAAAGTGAAAACATTTTATAACATATTCATAACTGATATTGAACAATATTTCGATTTTATAAAAATCATTTTCAGAGCTTGTTTATACTCCGTGTTGTCAAGAGCGGAGATAAAAGACATATGAGTTCAAAACAAAAACATTGATGCTGCAAAAAAGAAAAAAAAAGTTATACAATGGTTTTGAATGTGAGCACTTCCGCCGCATTTTGCTCGCTCACCGGATTATGTATATCTTATTGTAACAGTTATATATATATATATATATATATATATATATATATGTAATAACACACACACACACACACAGATAGATAGATAGATAGATAGATAGAAAGAATAAGATTGTTCTCTTTTAGCCGTGTAAATTATGGATGCAAAATCCATTAGCAAAATATACGATTATTTCAGCTTTACGTTCAGAAGAGAATGAATATGAACGTCGGTGCTTGATTTTTGCTTGTCAGTCTCAGAAGAGCAATTTTTAATTACAAGTACGTTGATTGTTTGCATTTGGCAAACTGACGCTATTTCAGGTTCATCTGGCTGTAGGGTAGGTGAGCCTTGAATTCACGCCTCACACTAGATGATTGAAGCTGGAAACAATCTTCTCTTCTGGAGGTGACAGTTGTCCACTTTCTCTCAATTCTGAGCTCTCATTTACAGATGGCGCCACAAGGCTGGAACTCATTGCATCCCTATCGCAGCAAACGATCTTACAAAACACGACGACGAGGCCTTAACCGTAGTCTCAACAGCAGCAGCAGCAGCTACATGGCGGATCGTTTACGTACTCAAATGAGAAGTCAGTGGTTCATACACTCCAGCATTTGGTTCGCCTCAAGAGATTTGTGGCTGTTTGCAATTGAAGAGCAAAATCGAAACGTTAGACAGTCTAATGTCAGACTGACCGAAAAAAAAAAGCATTTTGTTCCAAATATCTGATTGTTTTTTTTTTTTGTTTTTTTCCTATTGTAAAAAATGATAAAGACAAAATACATTAGCTCGAAAATATTAACCATTTAGACCAGTGGTTCTCAATCTTTTTAACCCTTTGATTCCTTTCCCTCTTAATCTTTTTTGTAGTCCCCCCCCCATAGCCATTCCCTAGAAAGAAAAAAAAACTTACCTTTTTCACTAATAAAAAAAGTCAAAGAATTGTTTGAAAAATTAAACAAATAGTAAATGACTAGAAGCGGCTACCTAGCGTCGCCTGGGTAGAGGGGATAAAAAAAAACCTAGTGTACTGATTTGTTTACTTTGCAGATTTACAAATATTGTACATTTTTAAGGAAATTTCAATGCTATTTTTATGTGTATTTTAGTTTTAAATATCTTCGAATATGAATAAAAAATTCATAGTTTCATCCGGACATTCACGTACACATACATACACACTAACTGCCATATATATATATATATATATATATGTGTGTGTGTGTGTGTGTGTGTGTGTGTGTGTGTGTGTGTGAAGATAGAAGGGTTGAAGTAAAATCCGACAGTATGAGGTAAGGTAAAAGGAAGTGAACAAAAATAATGACCCAAACAAGTAGAAGTAGGAGAGAAATATTTCGTTCTTCTTTACGCGAAGAACATCATCAATCTAACTTTATTCCAATAATAAATTTAGACTGATGATGTTCTTCGCGTAAAGAAGGACGAAATATTTCTCTCCTACTTCTACTTGTTTGAGTCATTATTTTTTGTTCCTTTTCCTTTTACCTTACTTCACACACACACACACACACACACACACACACACACATATATATATATATATATATATATATATATATATATTATAATATACATCATCATCATCATCATCATCATATCATAATCTCACGCTATTAGCACGGATATCCATGACAATTTCTTTCCAACCGTCCCTATCACTCATTGTTCTCGGGAGGTCCTCTGTGTAGCATCCAGTATCCGCACAAAGCTGGTCAATGTACTTCTTTGCTGGACGGCCCACACTGGCGTGCCCGTGTGCTAACTTCCACAGGAGAACGTCACTTATGAGTTCTTCCTTGCTTCTCCAGCAGTGTCCTGCGTGTCTTGTTCGTCTTATTCGGATGGTATGGGTGATATGGGACAGGTGGCCGTACAACTGTTATCTCGTGGGGTATTGTTTCCACGTTTTGATTCGGATCGCACGCAGCATTCTTGTGCAGCCCCCATCTAGTTTATTCTCTTGGCTCTTCGTTAGGGTCCAAGTGGTGCAGCCGTACAGCAACACTGTTACGACATCGGCTTGGAAGAATTGTCTCTTTAGATTGTCTGTGAGTCCGGATTTCCATATGACTGATAATCTATTAATAGTGGACCATACCTTATTTTGAAGGAAAACTAATTATTGAAAATAAATATATTTAACAATTAAATTCTAAATAGCATTTTGTACAGTAATCTATTTATACATATATAAAGGGCAGTTGTGTATATGTGTATGTCTGTAGGAAACTTCGAAAATAAAACAATTAACGACAAAGTAAATATATATACATTAAATATCAACAGGGTTTGGTTTTTGAGCAAAATTAATGAAGATTTGATTTATATTATCGAATACCTTTAAAAATTAAATAGCATTATAAAATAGCGTTAATATTCTACTCGGCCATTTTCGGCGTTTCTTACTAAAAAGTAAACAAATGAATAAAACGGACGCTCAATCAATTTTTTCATTTCATATTTGTTCATATTAAATCTACATTTTTACTGATTCAAAGTTGTAGCAAAGATTTCATTGTACAGGTTTACCAATCGTTTATTTAATCTTATTTTATTATACAATTTTTATGGACAGTTTAAGAATTAATCACTTAGTTACAATTTTGATATTACGGTGAGTTGATATTTAACTTTTAAACAAATACAAAATTCTTTCTAGTAAGATGTGGATTTTTAGATGCTGTTTTTTTTTTGCATTTAATATTTTAAATATGAGACATTAATTTTCCACAGAGGTTTCATGCCTGTGCACTTTTTTATTTAAAAATTAAAATGTACATATTTATGTACTGTCGATATTCAACGATATTCGTCAATGTAAACAAACCCTTTTTTATTTTTCATGTTAGCCATTATTTATAAAATAATCGCATTAATGTATTTATTTTAATATTAGAAATACAAATAAAATCATGATACTAATGCAGAATAGTGCGCAAGAGATAATACCATTAGATTACCTATTAGATTTCACGAAAATACCTAAAAACTTTGAAACACACGAGTAAGTAGGTTAGAATCTAATGGTATTTATTCGTAAAATACTATTCTAATGATATTATCTATTGCGCGCTATTCTGTATTTGTAGCAAAATCAGAACTATAATTTTATATTTAACTTTTAAGCACATTAAAAATTCTATTTAAAAAAGTAGGTTTCTTTTTTTGTTTTTTGCATTTAGTTTTCTTTTCTTTTCATAATGTTTCCAAGTCAGTGCAGTTTTCGATTTAAAAAATAATATACTAACTATACTTAGTATAGTATATTATTTTTATCAAATTTTAAATTCCATTCATTGTTCATTTCTATCTTGTTAAATACAGCTTGAATCTCGATACTTTTATGCACAACTTGTATGTTATATTTTTTGAAGGCTATTGCAATGTCCAAGTTCTTGATTCGTACTTTGTTTTCAAAATATCTATTATAATAGATTTGATCTCTATTTGTCTGTAACCAAAACTACATCACAAATACATGAATTAATGTTATTTGATTTATTCTTAATTCATTCATTCTTTATCAATTTATTGAATATTTTATCTAATTTAATTTTTGTTTTTAATCTTTTTTAAATATTCATAATAATAATAATAAAAGAAATAAAAGCTGTTCATTATAATTCAACATTTGATTCGTTTCCATTGTAATAATAATAACTTAAATAAATGAACTATGAAATTAATTGTATCATTACTTTATTATATACTTAATTATTTGTGAAATTTGTAATCAATTTGAAAATTATTTTTTACTCTTGTTCTTTTTGAGTAACAAGAAGTTACTAAAAAGTTTACAAATAAATAAATACCTACGATTTTGGGTGAAATGTATGTGCAAAATATTCAAAATAATAATTTAATTGATAATTAATAGATGCACACAACATTTATTTTAGGGGTACAGAACTAAGTTTCCATTTCAAATTGTTTTATCTTTTTACTCTTTAATAAATTTGATGGTTTTACTTACTTATGATACAAACCCTCTGACTTTAAACTTACACGCCCCAGACAACATTTTTTAGAAATTAATTTTACAGCGCCCAGAGAGCGTTTTTTTTTTAAATTTGCCAGTCGTATTAATAATTTTTGTCAGGCAACATTGAGTATGAATTGGATCAAACCCTTTGATCAAAAACTTTTGATCAGAAACTTTCACTGTATCATGTTTAATTTATGTGATTTAAATTCACTACTGAATTAAGTGCATGAACAAAGTAGCAGAGTATTTTAAAACTAAAATTTTTATGTAAACATTTTTTGTGTTCATTAGGCTACAGACTTCTTTCTACATATACCAGGGTGAGTCAAAAGTTTTGCAATATTTTAGTAACACGAGGTACAATTCGGCAACTCAGAATGCTTTTACTAAGATTGTGATGGTTATAAACCGCACAGAACAGTGAGATCCTGAGCTCGCCTGATAATCTTCGAGTGCTAATCGCTGGATTTTGCTTGGAGCCCAGCCTCGGAATCCACATATAGGCGTACCTGACCTTGTTGATTTCTTGGGTTGGTTTCTTCTTGTTTTAATTACTTAACAAACAAGACAGAAAGTACTAAAAATAATCAAAGAAATTCAGAGGTACATTTAGATTTTGGTAAACTAATATATATATATATATATATATATATATATATATATATATATATATATATATATATATATATATATATTTAAATAAGTGTATTTTGGCAGCATTTTAGAAAGGATCAACCACAAACTGTCCGACAAGAATTGTCTGTACAGTTCAACAAAACTTGTATATATATATATATATATATATATATATATATATATATATATATATGTGTGTGTGTGTGTGTTGTGTGTGTGTGTGTGTGTGTGTGTGTATAAGATGAAAAAAATGATAAGACAAATAGGAATATTTCTTTTATGTTATTTATTTTTCTCAACTAATTTCGACCTTAAATCATCGCAACTAGAAAATCTATTGTGAAAGAAATTATTTTTATAAAGTCTTAAAAGTTTTCTAAGTCACTATAACCCGGGCAAAGAAATGTAGCACAAGTGGCGAGTCCATCTGTTCAGGAAAAACATCTTAGATTCACACACACACACACACACACACACACACACACACACACGTTTATATATATATATATATATATATATATATATATATATATAAAAATAAATCTAATGAGTTAGACGAACCTACTATAAGTTTCGCTTAATGCTCTTCAGGGCTAAGATTATTTGCTCTACTTAGGTATTGGGCACTTTTTACTTATTAGCTTTAGTCTCCTATATATATATATATATATATATATATATATATATATACTATCAAAAGTACCCGGTCTATGACCGGACGAAAACATTTTTAGGACCACCAGGGAGTGTTCCTAAAAAGTGTATGACATTAAAGTGCATCTAATGGTGAAGTTCTAATTCTGGATCTCTTGGAAGTGTGGAATAATCCTTCATTGCCATTTTGATTTGCAGAGTTGTAGTATCTGTTAGGAACCCATCTAGGGATTGAATAGATTAAAGAAATGAGTTTTCATTAGAACGAAAATTATTCATTTATTGGATATTTAATGTTAAACAAAGCTAACAGTTTGTGTACCGCAAATAATAATATTAGTTTATTTTAGGAATAGTCTCTTTTTGATGTTTACATTTTTTTAATATTAATAGCATCTCATTTTGGTGTAAGGTTTGCAAGTTAGACTCATATTATTACTGAATAGCGATTTTAATACTCGCTAGATGCCCTTTGCTTTCGACCTTGTACCATATCCTACCTGTGACGAACAGGTGGGTAAAGAAAATGAGGTCCCTTCATTGTGTAATGGTTAGCAAGGTAGTCTCGTAAATCCATTACAACTGAATAGTGAGTTCAATCTTTGCTGGATGTCACATACTTACGGAATTGTGTCTAATAATATTGACCATTTTTTGCGCGCAACGAACATTTTAATGCAATGACCACACACGTGAGATCGACTGCTATTAATCAGTGTCTCGATTAATTCAGTGGATTTAACCTGAAGATTTATGGTGAAACTCGAGTAGGTTATCTCTTGTACCCATTTTTTAATATATATATATATATATATATATATATAAGAACCTAAATGATTAAGACATTATCTGCTTAGGTTTTACGAATTGTTCTTAGTTCCTTATAATTATGCTCTACTTCGTGTATTGAGCACTTTTTACATATATAACTTAGAAAACTCCTTCGGTGTTTTTTTCTTTTGGTCGTGATATACAACACTGATAATTATTTTCAGAAAGTACATGTGTGTTGGTCTTTTCTTTTTTTTTTCTTTTTTTCTCCAGATATCAGTTTGTAAATTTTTGAATAGATGATTCTTCAACAAGAGAACAGATCTTTATTAGACGTTTTCTTAAATTCAACTTTTATTTCCTTCCTGATGACAAAAATCGAGAATGTCAACGAATTGACTCCAAAAGTTGATAATTTTTTTTTACCATATCCACTGATTACCATATCCTATTTTCTTTTCCTCTCCATTATATTCTTGGTGAATATTATATTTATAAGATATCTATAAAAGTGCATATATTCACGATAAACCACGCACTCGTGCGAAAGCAATCACACACACTCGAGGCCATGTTTTTATCACCTATTGATTTTTGGTATTAATTGTACTTTTATTTGAAAACTTATTGTCACGATTTTTAGGAAAGACTATGTTAATGCGGATGTGATAGTTTACCCGTGAAAAGATTATTTGGCTCCGACAGTGTGACGTCGCTCTGTCGATATTTTACTGATAAAAGTTTTTTTACAGGGATGGTAGCAAACTTTCTATTTTTAGGGAACACCAAGAAGATTAAAACAAAACAAAAAAAATCCATAATAAAAATCTATATAATCTTATTAATAATGGAGATTTGCTTCCGGTTTTTGTCTGTAACAAAAACTTACGTCACTGCTTACGTCACATTACCCAAAATTGTCATAACATAGAATAAATACACTCAAAATTTGAACATGCAACATTAACAGTCCTCATTGTTTATTAAAACAAGTTTTAATAAATACATGACTGGTATTATATATCTATATATAGTTTGTTTTATTTTAATACATATTTAAAGTTTACATTTCAAATTGTTTTATTTTTTAATCCTTTAGTGAATTTGATGATTTTACTTACTTAGGGTACAAACTCGCTGGTATTGAATTTTTAACTCCCACCCCTCAGGCAATATGTTTCAAAAATCTATTTTTACATCGCCCAGAGGGTGTTTTTTTATTTTTTACTAGTAAGAATAATCTTTATTCATCCGTTTTTATCAAACGATAATCCCATCTGTCAATTCCTTTCCGTTATATGTTTTTCTATAAAGTAAAATAAAGTCGGTGTAGTGACCAATTGTTGCTATGAAAACTAGCACTAGCCCAGGGAACTAGGGCCGGGTTAGCTCAGTCGGTAGAGCACTGGACTAGGAATCGAAGATTATTGGTTCGATACCAACCCTCGCTAACGCAGCGTATGAGTAGCCCAGGAATTCTGTGTGGTAAAGTGAGGAGCTGTTTGTAGACGGGGCACCCCACATCAGATGCAAAAACAACTCCTTGGTCTAGCGCTAGTGAAAAGGGGATAGACTCCCTCGCTGTTTGGCTGCTACCGTCATTAGGCCACCCCGACGACGACTAGACTAGGGAAATCGTTTTTGCATCTGTGGTAGAGCGTCAACATATCATCAGCTCCCCAATTTACCGCACAGGTCTAAGCTGTGTTATTTATACGCTGAGTTGAAAAGAGGCCAGTATCGAATTCGGAACCTCGTGGTTCTTAGGCGGATGCTCTACCAACTGAGCTAAACCGACATAATTCTTTCTTAGAAATAAAAAGTAGAACGTGTTGTTATGACTTGTATTGCATATTGTATTGGTTGATTGATTGGATTTTAAGGGAACCTTCTTTTCGGACTCGGGAACCTTCATTTCGGACTCGGAAACCTTCTTTTCGTAATCGGAAACATTCTTGTCATAATCGGGAGCCATCATGGAACTTTGAACCTAACCCAGTTGGACACATGGCCTAGTGGATAAAGGAGTTAGGTTAAGACAGTTCTAAGTGACAGTTATCTCTAGACTGCAGGTTCATACTGATCAAGGGCGGCAGTAACATAGAATAATAATTAACATAGCTTAACACCTGTACCCCAGCTATGGTTAGCGGAATGAGAATAGGATACCCCATGAACTGAATAAAAGGTTAGGTTCAAGGTTCCGTATGGCTCCCGATTAGGACAAGAAGGTTCCAGAGTTCGGAAAGAAGGTTTCCGAGTCCGATAAGGTTCCCGAGTCAGACAAAACATACCTGAAGAATGTCCGAGGGCCTATCGGCCAAAACGTTGTACAAATAACAATAAAATGAGGACAATAGTCGGAATAACGCAGATAATACTAATTTTTTAACAATGATATAAAAAAATAATTTTCTATTCATTGAAATATTCTGATAGTCGAAAGTGTTTTGTAATAAGTAATTGAGAGTCACCCCCCCCCCTTTTATGTAAATTTAAAGTTTTCTAAAACTATATAAACTCCCAAGAGAATTGCAAATGTATTCAAAGTAGAATAAAGCTTACTCAAGTCCGACTGTGTCTGTTCATCTAAAACATACGAATGGCTGAATGTAGCTCTGCTTGGTAATTGTTAGATTTTCGCCAATTCAATTTTCAAACCAAGTTGGGGTAACCTGCATTTTATTATAGTAAGATATAAAAGCAGCAAAATTCGCAACATGAAGTGAAAATTTTCAAATGTCATGCAAAACGAAAATTTTGTCTTTAGGCCGATAAACTATAAATTATAATCATTTTTTGTAATTATCATTTCTAAAAAAGAATTCCAATCCGTTTTCAAACCGAATTAAAAATCGAAAATATGTATTTCTAATTAACTAAAATTATAACAATCGTATCGCAAATTCAAAAATGTCTCTATTTCCATACCATAATTTTAAATTGGAAATGAGAACGAAACTGTGGAGAGTGGGAGTTAGTTTAAGCGAGATTTAACGAGAATGCCCATCAAAGAACGAGATATCTGATATACAACAAACATAACAAAAAATGAATAACAAATTAAAATAGAAAGGACAGAAAGGTTAAATCAATGCAGGGTATATCCAGAGATTAAGAAAACAACAGATGAGAAAATATTTCATCATAGCTCATCTAATAAAGACGTTATTTAAAAAAAATCATATTTTGAGGCAATAGAATACAAGGACAAACGAGAGGTCAGCAATGATTACGAAACGAAACCTTTTTCAGCTGACAGAGACCTGCACTAGCAATGACTTTGGTGATACAGAGAAATGTTCGCCTGATACAACGGAAATATGTCGGGGGTTCCGAAAATTCCGACCCAGACGTCCGGAATGTCGACCAAAAAAAGAGACTCGTGGATTATTCCATGTCAAATCACACAGAAAAAAAGTACAAGTAGCTTCGATTTGAGCAAAAACCAAACTATCTTTTTGGTACAAATAATGTTCAATAGATATGAAATAATAATAGAAAAAAAAATCTTTGTCATAAATGCAGTGCCACATTGGAATATTGATCTTGCAATGAAAAAATAAGAAAATCATCAATAACTAAAAATTGGTTGATCTTAAGACGTTTTTGATAGCACTTTTGGATTCCTCGGGCAAAAATACTTTTATAAACCAATTCTTAGGAGTAGGGAAGCTCTAGAACTCATTTTATAGACAAAAATATATTACAAAAAGTCGCCAGTGACGAGGAAGTTAAATCTGTAGTGAATAAGTCGCTCAAAGAACAGTCAACATAATTTTATCCACCCCTCTTAGCCAGTCGCTTCTAGTACAATGTATAAGATGAAATTTTTTCCTTGTCTGCATTGTTTGGAAATTGGTTTATCGCAAAAATTATTTTAATCTAGCAAAAATAACTGTTTGGAGGTTATTCAAAATGGCGACGAAGCAAACAGAGTGCTCCAAGTTTAAATACGAGGGAGAGTAAAAAAGTAATGTCATTTTCTTTATTTCGTGTGAATTTTAAAATAAAATAAAAATAAGGCCTACATTAGCTAAGAGCAAGAATCTCGACTACTGACAAGCATCAGGATAAGGAAGAAAATCGCCTCATTCGGGTGGACAACTTTACCACATCCTCCATACTGACCAGATTTAGCACCTTCAGACTACCATCTCTTCGGTCCCATGGAGGAGGGTTTGAGAGGCAAATATTATTTCAGTGACGAGGAAGTAATGAAGTGACCTGTAGTGAAGAAGTGGCTCAAAGAACAGTCAACATAATTTTACGGGACAGGGATACATACTCTCATTCAAAGGTGGAACATTACTATTGAGAGAAACGGTGACTATGTGAAGAAGTAGGGATGTGATCCACAGAGGACCAGCTTCATTTTGATGTATGATACTGTGTCGGTAATTATACCTGTCCTAAACGAAATGGCATTACCCTTTGACCCACCCTCGTAGATACTTCTTGAAAATTTAAAAGGATGTAAGCATCATTGACAATAAATAATAAAGGTTTCTGTAATTTCTAAATATCTTGGAGACTTAGCTTATTGTTGGATGGTCGGATTTTACGGCATATCAACACTTGGGTTATTTTATGCCAAAAAGGTTTTTGTTTTATTCAATCTTGTTGGTATTTAATTTAAAAAAAATCATTATCTTGATCTATTTAACCCATAGATGGCACCCTAACAGGTACTACCTCTCTGAGTGGACCTGGGAGTAATGGCAATGAGGGGGTACAACACTCCCCCAGAGCTCCAGAATTTGAGCCTTACCACTAGATGCAATTTAACATCCTACCCATATTTATATAATAAAAAGGGTTGGGGTTTACCAGTATTTTAGTTTTAATGTAATTCAATATCATATTAAATTAGAAAGAAGAATTAAAGTAAATAAGAACGCATATAAAAACATTACATTATTTTCATTTTATTTTAATTGATTTCTATATAAAATTATACATACGATTGCTTTTAATATGTTTGAGAATAAAAGAATAATATTAGAAATCAATAATAACTAGTAATTATTTATTAAACCTAGTTTTGTTAAAATCAGTTTGCAATTTATTTCTTAATGATAACACACATTGCAGGATTTTCAGTGCATTAATAACATGGGCTGTTTTGAGGCAAATCAAACTCAGACTTTAAAAGGGACATCATTAATAAATAAGATGCTAATTAAGATTAAATGATAATAATTAAATAGTTATAGAATTATGACGTCAGTGGTGGTGTAGTTTCAGTAACAGATAAACGTGCAATTTCCTTTATAATAAGATTGTTGCTTTTGTCAGTTACATTCTGAAAAAAAAAAAAAAAAGAAAAAAAGAAAATGAAAGAAAAAAATTTGAATAGATAAATCTCTTGAGTTGATTTTGTTTTCACTACAAAACTCTAAAAAATTTTGGTTATTTCCTAGTTGAGTAACATGATAATACAGGGTGACCCAGAAAAAAACAGTTCCAAAATTATTTATTTATTTTTCCATTAAACTAACCCTAACCCTAATCCTAAACCCTAACTCTAACCCCACCCCTAGTTGTGTAACATAATATTTCAGGTTGACCCAGAAAAAACAGAACCCACAATTTTGTAATAAAACTGTTAATTTAAAATTCTATTTTCTATGAAGTTTAAGTCCAACAAGGGTTAAGGTTAGGGTTTAGGGTTAGGATTTGTTTAACGGGAAAATAAATAATTTGGGTTCTGTTTTTTCTGGGTCACTCTGTAATATGTGACTCAACTAGGAAATAACCTTTTTTTTCTACATAAACAATATTAACTTCTCTAGATGATATAAAATGATGATTTGTGAATTTCTTTTGTTTTTATCTTTTCTTATACAATTCCCGTATTTCTTTCTTTTTTTTTTACTGTTCAACAAACATTGTAAAATAAACTTTTAAGTTCAATTCTTGAATTTAAAAAATATATTTTGACCGGCTTTAAATTGGTACTTCAACCAGTTTTCTAATAAAAGGTTAGCACGAAACACTACCAGTGTCATGGTACAGGCGCTCCACAACTTACGAACAAATTACGTTCTGGAAATCTGTTCGTATCTTGAATTATTCGTTATTAAAAAAAATGTTACGACTCTTATTAGTTTTAATATTATTATCATTATAATATTATCTTTTTAAGTTAAAAAAAAAAATTCCACTTCATATCGCTATTCCTTATCAGCTGCTCTCTCTCTCTCTCTCTCTCTCTCTCTCTCTCTCTCTCTCTCTCTCTCTCTCTCTGTCTCTCTCTCTCTCTGTACCGTTTAGAGTGACCACTTAAGCCACAGCAGGTACTGTAAGCAACCTGATCCTTTGTTCATCAAAATTGATTTGATTTGGCCTTAAATGGCTCGTAAAAGGTTGATTTGCCGTAAACAAAACAAAACAAAAAAAATACGTACCATCACCGAAGTTAAGCAGGAACGAGCCTGTTCAATACTTAATTGGGTACTCACAGCAACCTGAGTTCTTAGTTTATCAAAAATTACTCGACAGCATTAAATGACCCGAAAAGAGTTGATATGCCGTACAACAAAAACAATAAACCAAAATCAGCAGCCCCTGTAAGCTGAGGGTGCACCTCTGCAAAAGAGTAAAAAATCCCAAAGGTGCCACCTGTTGACCGTGGGTGGCGACCCGTGATGCTTAAGGGCGAAATCCTAGTTTCTGAGCAGTCCATGACATGAAACACTACACTTTAGCCCTTACTTAGGTGAGACGGGTGATCGGATAGCCTCACCTCCGATCAATCCGCTAGTCACATCAAGCACAAGCACCTATATGATTGTCCCAACGCTATTGCTCTGATGGCAAACCCCAACCCTTTATATAATATATGTGCTATAAAGCGGTGGCTGAGGGTCTTAGTGTCCAGTGTATGATGTTAAATTGCATCTAGTGATGAGATTCCAATTCTGAAGCTTTGGGGTGGGGGTGGAGTACCCTTTCATTGTCATTACTTCCGGGTTCAATCTAACCCAGAGTGGTAGTACCTGTTAGGGTTCCATCTATGGGTTAAATAGATATTTTTAAAGTTTTCAAAAATGTATTTAAAAAATATAGAGTTTAAAAACTTGAACACCCAACAAGAATAGATAACACAAAACGTTTTCGGAATAAAATAACCCGTGGATTGGCATGCCGTAAAACACAACCATCCAACCAAAATCTGCAGCGTTCAATACATTAACACTAGTGTATGATTCTTAATACTAAAACATATCTATTAATAATGGAGATTCGGTCTTGATTTGTCGGTAACTGAAACTACGTCACTGCTTACGCCACATTACCCAAAATCATCAATACATTGAATAAAGAACAACCTTGTTTGAATTAATTTAAATTTAACAGTGAGAAACTTGATCTTATTAGAAAGAAAATATATTTATTTAAAATTTGATAGAAAAACTATTATTTATGTCTATTATTAAAATATATAAGATTTCAAAGATCTGTTTACATTTTCTTTTACAAAAGAGCGTGGCAAAAAATCCTTTTTTATCTACTTTTGGACGCCGATAAAATCGAGATAGAATTTTTTTAAATACTTTTTTTACTCGAAAATAAAATATTCGTTTAATTTTTATAACATTTTCTAGTATTATGCATGAGTGTATTCCTAAAAAAACAAAAACATTGTCGTCTGTCGTAAAATAAAACAAACTCCCACCCCCTTAGACAATACATTTCAAAAATCAATTTCTACACCGACCGGAGGGTGTTTTTTTGTGGGTTTTTTTTTTGCTAGTTTTATAATAAATTGATAAAGCATTCTTACCTTTTGAAATTCGTACAATAAAGTTCAGGTGATGAGTGAGAGGAGGATAGCAAGTTTTATCTGTTTTCCTAATTATGACAACGTTCGTTTCCATAGAGATTGCTTGTCGCTTTTTAGCACTTCCTTCATCATCACTTGTCTTACGCTTCCGTATATTCATGATGGAAGGGATCATTAAATTGGTACTTTATGTACATTAGGTGTAAAAAAACCCACAAAGAAACGTTACTAACAGCTAGGCGCCCTGGGTATGTCGTTAAACTGGTTAGGTTCCAAATCTGGAGCTGTACTCTTTATTCTATGTATTGACAATTTAGGGTAATGTGACATATGCAGTGACGTAGTTTCGGTTGCAGACAAATTAAGACCGAATCTCCATTATCAATACATGTGTTTTAGTATTAAGAATCACACACTACTATTACTGTATTCACTTCGAGTACTTATTCATCGCCATTACTCTCTGACTCTGAGTGGTAGTACCTGTTAGGGTCCCATCTATGGGTTAAACAGATTAAAAAAATTAGTTTATGAAAATGTGTTTAAAAAATATGGAAACAATAACATCATCGGCTTAAAATAACCCAACAAGAGTTGACATGCCGTATAATCCAACCTCCCAACCCACCCCCAAGAAGCACAATGACACCGTCGGATAGAGCAAGTTTTCGGCTACAAAACATTGTTTTTCCACAATAGTCATCACATGTAACAATGCATTTTCTCCAGCAACATTTGAGAGTCGTTCCAGAAGTAAAACCTCTTATTTTTTATTTTGTTACCCAATCTCAAAGGCTGATGTTGGTAGTATGGCAGTTGAGGTTAAACTTTCTTAGCAATAACCAACAATGTTTTGATTTTTGCTCTGACCCGAACTCTGACCCAGAGTGGTAATATCTGCTAGGGTCCCATCTAAATAGATTTAAAAAATGAGTTTTAAAAAAGTGTTTAAGAAAAAAAAAAACGAAGACCCAACAAGAACGAGTAAAATAATAACGTCTTCGGCATAAAATAACCCAAGGGTTGACATGCCGTAAAATCCAACCAATGAAGAGCTAGAACACAAACGAACGAGTGTTATCAAACTTACGCTATGGGGATGGCACTATTATTTCATAGTCTTCGATGCTGCTCGGCATGGGTTGGGGCAAAACACCGTACTGTACTAAAAACGCACAACTCGCGAATTCAGAATGCGGTAGTATTGCGAACAATATTTTAATTAACATGGCAGTCTGTTCGTATATCCGAATGTTCGTATGTCCAAACGTTCGTAAGTAGAGCAGTGTTTGTATTCTTAAAATATTGTAAACATGTTCCTGAGGAGGACTCTTAATTATTTCCAAGTTATAAAAATTGTTATCGTATGAAAAAATTCGTCGCAAAAAATCCGTAAAAATCTCCGAAAACAATCACCGTAATTAAAACTTGGGAATCTAGGATTGTAGACCTGGATTTAGTCTGGAAGGTGTTTTATTTTTTTTACAGAGTCGACCTGATTCCAAAAGGGTATGATATGCTGTGCTACGGCCTCTAGTAGCAAAGTTGAAAAAATGGGACACATTAAACACCTCACGCAGTGTAATGGTTAGCAAGCTAGATTTGCAGACGATTAATAGTGAGTTCGATTCTCATTGGGCGCCCCATACTTCAGGCCTTGTGCCATATATAGGCTAAGCTTAGTAAATAACTAAGACACTGATTTTCGCATTTATTATTAAAAAATAGTTTTAGAAAAAAAAGGAATAAAATTGCTTACATTATTCTTTTAAGGGTTTTAAAATTGTCTCGTGAGCAAAGATTTTCTGGTTAAATCCTACTTAACGGACATAAATTCCACCATCGTATGTCTCCAATGCAATGGGGAACTGTTCGTGTAGCTATTGGCAACACTGTTGTGTTTGTTGTGCATGCATCTGCATCTGTCCCTTCGCGCGACTTGCTACCACACTCAGAGTTGGCTTGGCAGTTGTTTCTGGTGGAGCTCGTGATTCGGTTATTTCCTATAAGTCTAGCATGATAAAGGGGAATCACTCTTGACTGATAAATTATTCATTTATTTATTGATCTACTAGGAAAACCGAAGTGGTTAGGGTTAAGGTTTAGGGTTAGGGTTAGGGTTAGGGTTTAGGGTTAGTTTAATGGGAAAATAAATGAATAATTTATCAGTCAAGAGTGGTTCCCCATTGTTTATGTTAGACTTATAGGAAATAACCCTCGATTGATCCTACCGCAAAGTGTGAGGTTAGCGCAGTTATTCGATTTTTGAATGTAAACGGCATAAAACTGATTGAAATTCATCGCCAATTAAAGGAAATGTATGGTGAGGCGTACATGGATGTCAAAAACATCCGTAAGTAGTTTAGAAAGTTTGCAACGACTACGAGGTTCAACGCTTCCTCAATGACATGTGGAAGAACTGCCACAGAGCCTACAAAAATGCATCGACCAAAATGGCGATTATGTAGAAAAACTTTAGAATGATTTAAACATCATTGACAATAAAAATAAATGTCTTTGTAATTTCCAAATATTTTTGAAGCCTTACCTTTGGAATCATTCTCGCATTAAAGCTTCCTTTCGTAGTTATTTAACATACAATTAACTTGCATTGTCGGAGTGGTAGTACCTGTTAGGGTACCATCTATGGGTTAAATAAAAAAATGTTTATAAAAGAACTTGAGTATCCATAAAGAATAAATTTATTTAAAAATTTATCGGCATTAAATGACCGACTGAAGTTGATATGCCGTAAACAAACCAAACCAAAAACTTGCATTGATAATATGTATGTTGATCTAAATGTGGACATATTTTATAGTTATTATCAAATAAATAAATGAGAACAATTATGAAATGAACCCTGGAAAACAAGAATCGCATTTCTTTCTAAGATTTTTACCGCCAAATAATAAGTCAATTTAATTGGGAATGTTCTTTTCTATTTACCTAGTTTTTATTATTTTGGTTGTGAAAAATAAAAATAAACGTTTTATCACGAGAAGTAAAAATTCAAAATATTCTTTTCTTATTTTTCTGGAAAATAATTGATTAAAATACATTGTTTAGGCCCATCAACGAAAAGGGTGTGTATCGAATAGCCTATCTATATCTATCTATCTATCTATCTATCTCAACATCTGGTCACATTTATCTATCTATCTATTTATCTATCTCATCTATACATATATCTATCTATCTATCTAGTCAAATTTATCTATCTATCTATCTATCTATCTATCAATCAAGGTATACGGAAACACATATACAGATGCATTTATATACTATATACAATCCTAGGGTTATTTACACACACACACACATATATATATATATATATATATATATATATATATATATATATATGTCCAACTGCCGCTTTAACTTTTTTAATGCAGTGGTGTAAGTAATATATGTAAGAGTGTTCAATATATCATAAACATAGACCAATAATAATTGTAAAAAGTAGTTATGGCTCTACCACGCTTTCGGTGTATACGATATCTTCAGATCCCTACCTATATATATATATATATATATATATATATATATAATATATATATATATATATATATATACTGTTGTTGTAATTACTTTTTTTCTTTTATGCAGTGTTCAATATTTATTATTATTATTTTATTTTTCACATCTGTCGTAGCTGGTGATTCACTGGAGTCTGAGTGACAACAAGTCTCCTCAGGTCTCCAGAACTCTTCTTAGTATTCTGGCAGATTGCAACAGTGCAGTGTTCTGAATGGTTTCAATCCTTCCTCTGATTTCCAGACTTTCCAAACCCTTTTCCAATCATTTTGGGACTGTTCCAAGTGCATCAACTAATTATTTATTATTATTATTATTATTATTATTATTATTATTATTATTTATTATTATTATTATTTATTTATGTATGTTCGGCTTTACGTTCGCTTTCTTAAAATCCATTAACCAAGACCTAGGATAAAGGAAGTAATTGATTATATACATTTTATGTATTTATATTTTTTTCTGTCTCATTTGCGTGTTAGTTTTCCAATCCCATTGATAGAACTCTCCTAAGAAAATGAGCAGTTCCGCAAAGTGCAATTGTATATAGGCTAGAACTGCCAGGTAACTTGCTAATGTATCCATCAGTTCCTTTCTTCATCACACCCAGGGCTCCCACTATTACTGGTGTGGTAGTAGTTTTAAGGTGATTCATGGTGATGATGATGATTACATATATACATGCATACATACATATAGAAAAGTAAAAGGAATGCGTGAAACTGAACCGAAACATCCAGCAAAAATTATATACATTGGAAATTCGCTAAAATTATTCAGTATTTCATACTAAACAACTGTTCAAGGTGTTTCTAAATTTACCACCAACACACACATACACACACGCACACATAAACACACGCACACATACACACAAATATATTTATATATACACATACACATATACATATGTAATGATCAATTTATACATACATACATACACACACAAAGACATATATATGTATATATATATATATAATGCAATGATAAATTCATATCATATTCTATCATAAATGGATCAATATATATATATATATATATATATATATATATATATATATATATATATATGAAATGACTTTGTGCCATATATGCCATATATATATATATATATATATATATATATATATATATATATATATATATATATATATATGTATAGATACATCAAATATGGATCAATATATATATATATATATATATATATATATATATATATATATATATATATATATATATATATATATCATATCATATACGGATCAATATATATATATATATATATATATATATATGTTGGAGATTATGTGCTTAATTAAAGTCATACCTAATTTTGTTAATTAATTAATTACAACTAAATGAATATTAGTTATTAGGTATGACTTTAATTAAGCACATAATCTCCCACAAATTGTCGGCCTTCGCCATTTTCAAACCCACTGTTTGACTACATCATATATATATATATATATATATATATATATATATATATATATATATATATATATATATAATATACATGCATGAATTAAAAAAAGCTGCCCAATAACATATTTAAAAATACACTCCGGCAGCCAAGTAGCAATATATATATATATATATATATATATATATATATATATATATATATATATATATATATATATATTGCTACTTGGCTGCCGGATAGCGTATTTTTAAATATGTGTATTTGGCAGCATTTTTTATTTATGCATGTTGAATTAAACAAAAGACACATCTCCTGTTTAACAATTTATTTGTGATCTTTTCAAGTTTTCTGGCCAATTTTAATATATATATATATATATATATATATATATATATATATATATATAATATATATATATATATATATATATACATATGTATATATTACATCGGTACAATTTTAGTCTATAATTCCTTATGTATTTTAACTGGTACCAATATTCTTTTACAGCATTTAATCAAGTTCATTATAGTTGATAAGAATAATCAAAAAAATATCTGTATCTGATAAAACATAATATTAGGTTTTAAATTCTTTATTTAAATAATCCATTTTATATTTCGTGAATATTGAACAATTCAATAATATCTGTTTTTGAATCCGTCCACCGAACAAGATAAAATAAATCTTTTCGTGCAATCCGCAGGGATTTTATCAAAAGTGGATTTAAATTTCTGATTCATATTGTTGTTCTCAAGAGTGGAAGCTTGTAAGTTTCATGGGTGTGAGCTTGTACGTTCAGAGATGGGGATGAGGGGGTTGCCAGCCTGGAAGTTCTTGTTCGCTAGTTGAATTTGTAATGTAGTCATCGGCTGCTGCTATATACAACTGATCAATGAGAAGAAAGTAGTTATCATCATCTGTTTTTCCCAGAGTCTGAAATATTCAATGTGCATCGACACGTAAACAAGAATTCAGATTCAATCCGATATAGTTCATCTATTTTTCTTCTTCTTTATCCCTTGTATAATTTAAATAACCGTTACCAGCAAATTGAGTAAGAATAGAATTACCTTTATTTCTTGTGACTTTTTAAAGTTTCCGATTTTTTAGTTAGCTAAAATAATTTTAGGAAGGAGAAACGAAAATTTCATGCGAATTTAATTACTTCTTACGACAATAATTCATTATCAAAGATTTTTGCCGAAAGAGAAATGATTAAATCAAAAAATTAATTATTAGGAAGGAGGTGGCCTCATAATGCAATAATGAAATAAATATTCTTCATAATTAAGAAATAAGATTATTTGATTAGAAAAGAAGATATCGTCTGCTTTTAAAGGAAACACAAAAAGATAAAAGAACAAAAAAGAACAAAAAGATACTTTGATTTCAAATCAATAATGTTTATTTCTTACTACCATATCTACGATAAGTTTCAACTTTCTTAAACAGAATAAGAATAAATGAAAAGAAATTGTTTTTTAAGAACTAATAATATTATTCGAAATTAAATGTAAGACCTTCTATTGCAATTACGGCTTCGAATTATTATAATTTTACTATGAAATTCGTCTTGAATTTTCTTTCAGTTTGGTTTAGTCAGTCAGTAGAGCGTTCGACTAGGAACCACAAGGTTCCGAGGTTCGATACCGGCCGTCGCCGACTCAGCGTATGAGCAGCACAGGGGTCTGAGCGGTAAATTGGGGAGCTGATGGTAGGTGTGTCGCTGCACCTCAAACGCAAAAAACAATCTCCTTGGGTTAGTGAAAAGAAGATAGACTCCCTCACTGTCTGGCTGATATCGACAATAGGCCACTCCGTCGACTTTACTTATTTGTATATAAATCTATATTTATCTATCTGCATTTGTCGGAATTTTTTAGACGCATTTGT